>JAFEMH010000990.1:0-562424 GCA_022495995.1 Adenophora triphylla var. japonica
GGACTAAGATTTTACAGAGCATGATAAGTAAGAAAAATAGAGTAGGAGAAATGTGTTGTAAGTATGAAATTTAAAGATAGCAGAGGGAATGAATGAGATAAATAGTTAGGTTGATTGGTGTTGTGATTATAAAAGTAAATATGGAAAAGGATGACAGGGGTAGGGAAGAGTGTAAAAACATTTCCATTTTGAAAAGTTCGATTTGAAAGTGTGACGTCACGAAAATGACAAGAAAATTCAGTTTGAGGAGTGCAGGATAGACTTAAATACATCGCATATGCATGAACGTCTTAGCAGGGTTTTCTAATGAATTCCGTCAAAAACCTTTTATTGATCAAGTAGTCATTCGTCGGCACGTGCCCTGTTTAGCTAAATTTTGAACGTCATTTCCTAAACTAGGGTACCATTTCTCTTGTCTAAATTAGGTCATATTTTATAACTTATCATATTAAAAATGTTTATATATGTTTGTGTAAACATGACAACATATTATTCAATATTAATCTAATTCTACCAATTATTTTTAGTTTCACCAAATAAGTAAGTATTATAAAGAAATATTTTTATTGGCATGATTATTAAGAGATTAACTTTGTAATTGAAGTAAAATAAGAATGTTATTAAATTGAAGTAAAAAAATAAAGAATGTTATTAAATTGAAGTAAAATAAGAATGTTATTAAAAATAATTTAAATATTTAAAGCAATTTTTATTCAAAAGTAATAATTTCTTATTAATTTTATAATTTTTTTCATAAATTACAATGCATTTATTTTCTTAATTTTATAATTTTTTTCATAAATTACAATGCATTTATTTTCTGCATGATTGTAAATACTTATATGAAAGATAAAAAGAGTGATAAACAACCTTGCCCATTAAAAAAAGAAAATATCATAAATAGTTAGTAAGTGATTTGAAGGACATTTGAGTCAAGAGATTAAATCATACTATTAATGAATGTAATGGAATAGGGATTAAGAAAGAGGGGTCAAATACCCGGTGAAGAACGCAGCAAATGACGGCTCGACTTGTGATTGGCCGGAGGTGGTGAAGAATTCTCTAGCTGCGAAAGATTTCGAATTCGATAATTTGTGGTGCGAGATTAAATCTAAAAAATTGGATCCGACGGCTGAAAATTAACCAAACTAACCAATCGTCCTACTACCCAATGCAGTTATATGATCTCAGTCTCTCAATTTGATCCAACAACCAATTACCTTCCCCTCGACCAACCGTTGTATACCGCTCTCTTCTTCTCTCAACGTGTGTTAACTTAACTTTCCACTTTAAAAACATAAAAACTAATTCAGTTCCTCATTGTTGGAATTACCTTTAGTTAATCTACTCCACCCAAATATGCCACCCCGGCCATCTTACATCCTCCCTCAAGAACACTCCGATACATCCCACTAAAACATCATTATTTTTGTGAATTCGACGAGTCCAAAAATCCAATCAAGATCATCTACTCCTATAATAGAATCCGGTCAAAGTATAAATGACATTCTTACTCACCAACAATTGTTGCAGACCGGTTCTTAAGTTGAGAAGAAGGTTTGAAGTACATTTCTCATTTTTAAAGCCATTATTGAAGTTGTGCAAATATATAAACTCTCTCCGTCCTACATGAGTGGATAAAAAAATTGTGGCACAAGAATTAGGAAAAATATGAGAGATAAAACCTTGGAAAGAGGTGTTTGTAAGAGGAAGGAATAGTGCAAAAACTTTACCATTTTAGGCGGTATCCACTCACGTGGGACGGACGAAAAAGGGAATAAGTCTCCTCATACGTGGGACGGAGGAAATACTCATTTTGTGCCTCTTATCTTCTTTTGGAACATTGAATTGGATTATCAACATTTTTTTCACTCACTATTTTCTCTCCCCTCCTCACCTTCAGACGGTTACACGGAGAATTATCTACTATACCAACTTCTTCAATAGCATACGTAGTTGATAAATTCACCAAGAAGAGGGGCATAGGTTTTAATTTCATAAAATAAGGAGGTATAATTACAATAGGGGATGAGAATAACCGCCGGGACAAAAAAGGGATGAGATTCATCCTCAGAAATTGATCTTACGGCCTATATTCTCCCCCCTCCCCCAAAAAAATCGTGTGATAACTTTCCATTTTTTTAGTGTTAGCCGCTAAGACAAATAAGGGCTATGATTAAATTTCAAAAAACAATCCTATGGTCTAACACTAATCCACCAATTTAACTCTAACTGTTTAAAAAATTGTCATCCCAATCCCCTAACTCTTCCTTTTCTACTCCCTTCATATTCCAACTTCCCTACAGTTGTAGATCCGTCCATGAGACGAGAAAACCATAATCATTTGATTTTTGATTTTTGATTTTTAAGGATCACATACTCTGATTTCACAATAAAAAAATAAAAAAATCACATACTCTTAATCGCTTGTTTCTCTCTTTTACTTTTTGGGTTGCGAATCTTCTTTCTTTCAACAGTGGTTAAAGAACATTCAAAGTAATTTTTTTAAGCGAAAAGGGCCATGTCCGCTAAATTTATTAATAAGATGAGGTTTCTTGCTAAATTTATGGTTATGCATTTTTCAGGAGTAAGATGGCAAAGGAAGCTTTGTAATCCGGCTCTCTTTGCTCAAATTTTTTCAATAAAAATCACTCGAATATGGAGAAGGATTTAAGTTGGTTTCGCAATACATCAAGAGTTTAAGATTTGATTAATTTGTTCATAGTGTTATTTCCTACTTAAATTGAGTTGGGAACACAATGATGTTTGTTTGAATGGCTTTCTTATATAAATACTACGTTTGTTGCTTGAAGTTTAAGTGAAATTGACAGAATGTTCCTAATATACATGATGTTAATAGTCATATGTTTCTTTTATGATTTTTTCCTTTGAATTTTGATTTTTAATGTATGACCTTTCATCTTTAAACTTAAATCATGTCAAGAAGTGAGTGCTTTGGCAAAATTCTAAGCCTAATTTTTTATTTTTATTTTTAAACAAACTAGCATTACTAACTGATAACCCATTTATAGTTACCAATTAGGTTCGATCATTTGCAAAACTAGCACGACATATCAATAATAGAAGGGGAAAGTAGAATAACAATTGTGTAGGCGTCACTCCCTGCCTTTGGCACGGCACGGGGGGTTAGTACTAGTAGAATTACAATGTACAAAATAAATCATATAGGATTAAACTTGTAAGATAAATTTAATTTTTTTGATAGTTCATTTTGTACCGAAATTAATAAACTTGAACATAAATTAAACTTAAATAACTTGAAAAACGAATACCATGCATCTATAGGCTGATTAAAAATTAAACATAAAATATATTTTTATTTATAGACAATGAAAAAGAAAATTATTGGTGTTTTTTCATTTATTTTTTCTTATAACAAAAGAAAATACATACTCCCTTCGTCCCATCTGAAGCTTCACCTTTTATCCAAATGAGTGTCCTATTAGAAACTTCATCTTTCCTAAAATGAAATGGTAAAAAATATAAGTCTCACTTGTCAACTTCACCCACTTCTTCATCTCACATACTTAAATTGTGGATCCTACTTGTCATACCCACTAACTTTTTCTTCTCACACATGTAAATTAAGGATCCCACTTGTCATATCCACTCACTTCTTTTCTCTCACAACCCTTCTCCCATTTTTCACTTTTCTTAATTTGTGTGACCTCATCAAAATTGTGAAGCTTCAAAAATGGAAAGGGAGTATATAGCTATTTAAAATCATTTATAAAAGTATTAAAAAGAATTGTGGGCCAACGAAATATTGACATGTGGCTAAATGAAGTGAGGGATGTGGTCGTGACCATTTTATCTTGTTGCTCCCCATCTCTTACCTGTATCGCTGATGAAATGAACCCAGTCTTATCACCACCAAATGGACGATTTTACAAAATTGGCCTCTCCGTTTGGACACAAATGAAAAAAATTGGATGTTGACGACAACACGTGTCACGTTGAAAACTGGACACATCTGACAGAAAACGATAGTGAACATCAGCCACCAGCCGAGCCCAGCCGAGCCTATGCTAACTATATGCAGCTTTCTTCCCCCCCAAATTACTTCCCCTTTTCTACTGTTATTCAATTCAATCCAACAACAAACCCCTTCTCCCTTTTCAATTGATCAATTAATCAATTTTCTCAACTCCTAGTTCAATTAAACCCTAATTTACAATTCACCAATGCAATGATTGCTTCCCCCAATTTGGCTTCACTCCCTTCCCCCCTCTATCTCCTATCTTCATCAAATCATAATTCTATGGCTGTCGGTGTGAACTCTTTTCTCTCTATCCCTCCCTTAGGGTTTTTCTCTCGTTAGATCTCTTCTTTTTCCAAGGTAAAGTTTTTCCCCCCTCTCATTTCTTTGCATTTGCGACGTGTTAAGTTTCAGTTTTATGCGAGAACTGTTTTTGTGTGTTCAATCCCACTTTTCTTGATGTTTTGTTTTGCTTTTTGGGTGTAATACTAGAGCATTATCGGAAAATTGTATTTTATTTATTTATTTATTTATGTTCATGTTTCGCTTTTTGCTGATACGAATTGATTTAATTTTGCTATAATGTATGTGTGTTGATGAATTTATGTGATTCATGTTTAGGCAGTTTAGAAGAAGGGTGCGGTAATTTGAGAAACTGGGTAAGATTTGTAGACATATATGTAAAGTTGGAATGGAGGGTGGCTGTGATTTTATACAATGGCTTGGACCTGACATGTCTGTAAAGATCCTTATGTGTTTAGATAACCCTTCTGATCTTGTTCGTGTTAGTGCTGTTTCGAGCTGTTGGCGACAATTCGGTGAGCTCAAAGACTCTGATTTTGAATTAATTCCATTTTTCTGTTGTTATTTTCTGATGGTCAAGTGTGTATACATTACCTTGGGACTGTCATTTTTTGTTGAATTTCTTCCTCAGTAGTAGATAAGTCTCGTGTTCAGGTTTGCATGATAAACTCAACAGAATATTTAAATTTATGATGTAGGTTAAATTAAAAATACCCGATTACATGAATCATCTAAACTGAATACTATATAAACCTGTGTGGTTTAAAAAACTGGTCAACTTCTGAAAAGAAATAACATCATTAGGAACTATTTATTTGCTCAATTCTTTTCTAAAAGGCCAAAGTTCGTTTTTCATCTATCATTCTTTGACCCGACTTTCACTTTAACCATCCATTACTATATAATGACTGAAGTCACTATTGCACTTTTCCCTCCAAAACTCTCACCTAGACACAACGTTGGTCAGGTTCATTAGTTCCCGTTTCAATTACCAAAACTACCCCCGTAAATATTCTAAACCCAAAAATACCCCTGTCAATACATTAATAGCTAATTAATATGGAGCCAATGTTCTCATTAATATCAATTAGGTAGAATAAGCTTAAAAACATCTAATGATTAATTGAGTTATATTGGAATTACTATATAATGGCTGAAGTCACTAGAGCACTTTTCCCTACAAAACTCTCACCTAGACACAATATTGCCCAGATTCATTAGTTTCTGTTTCAATTACCAAAACTACCCCCGTAAATATTGTAAACTCAAAAATACCCTTGTCAATACATTAATAGCTAATTAATATGGAACCTATGTTCTCATTAATATCAATTAGGTAGAATAATCTTGAAACAGCCTTGATTAATTGAGTTATATTGGAATAAACAAAATAATGGAGCTGTAATGTCCATTAAATGTGAGCCGACTTTGGTTGTAGAGTCCCAAAAATCAATTAATGTTACATCGGTATTCAATGAAGAAATAATTTGAATTTTTATTTTATAAATTACAAGAAAATAGATTTTACAAAGTCAAACTGACTACCTCCAAAAAAAAAACAATTTAATCAAGAGAAATTTGGAAAATAAGAACCCGTGAATAAGATGATGTAATAAATATTGAGCTAGCAAAAGTGGAATGGAGCATGAAGGTGAGTTTTATACTTAAGACCCATTGCTCACAACAAGGAATGAGTATTTTATGATTTTGGGGTAACTTCTACTATTGTAAACAAAATATTATTGTTCGAATTTTCATTTTTTTCTTGTAATTGTGATAATTTTCTATGGCTAGCAGGGTGCACATGTTAATGAGAGGATTAGAAAAACTCAGATATGATCATTGCATGATCAATTTCAGTAGAGTTAGAATTGTTTACGACTTTGAGTTTGTAAAAAATTATTAAATATTCACCTATTTGTTTTAAATTCTCATGTTTGACTAAAAAAACGTCAAAATCAAAGATAAATGGCACAAATGTGAGTTTTAGTATAATACAGAAAGAAATTTTAAGAAATCATGTTCAAATCCAGGTTGCTAAATATAAATCTGGTCATAAAACAAATATAAACTATATAATGAAGTATATTATTAAAATAAAATAAAAAACAAGATCTGAAATGAATATGGTATTCTTTTGTTGATATAATCCTAGACATATGTAGAACATATGTATTCAGCGAAAATGAAGCAAACTAAATGAAGAATATCGTTGAACGATTTGAGATGGTAGGATATGTAAACATTCCGAATCGATAGTCTAAACATGTATTGACAGGTTTTATGCCGGTGGTAAAAATAAACATATTGGTGTTGTTTCAGTGGCGATGGAGTAACTTGGTGGATAAAGGTTTAAGCGTGGTGATTAGACTAGAAGGGGCGGTGGCGGATTAAGATTAGGTTTAGGTTTGAGTTTGCAGAAAGAGGGGCCTTATAGTATGGGTCAGTGGATGTGAAAACCTAATGGACTGAACGAGACATTTTCAATTGGGTTGACATTTGCAGTGTTTATTATTCTATTGCACATTGTTGTTGTTTTAGTTTGAACTGTGGTTAATTTGAAGGTTCAAGTACTCTCTCTGCCCAGAATAGAATAAATGTTGCATTTGGTCAACTACATTTTGATCAACATTTAATAATAAATAATTTGTCTTCATGAAAATTAAAAAATAGTTATAAATAGTGGTACTACCTCTATTCCAAATGATCTTTCTATAAGTGGGACTACCTCTATTTTCTTTTGTAATTTTATTATTAATGTCATATATATTTTTATTGAATACCTTTTATTTTTATTTAAGAAAAAAAGCTTAATTTATATTTGTAGTTACAACAGCTCTTTTAATTTAGTTTATGTTATTTGTCAAAAAAAAATGGACGTGCGTTTAATGCCCGGGTGTTAGACTAGTTATTCTTAGTTTCACAATGTTCATCGTAGTTTAGAAAATCTTGCACCACTCCTCGAAATTGCAAATTAGGGGACAAATCTAGGGGCCAGGATGTGGGGTTTCATCTACATTGGTTTTTGTGCAAAAGAATGTCTAAGGTGGAAGTTGGGCCAAAGTACAATGGATGAAAATGAATTTAGACCGTGCGCTCACCAAGTGAAAACTGGTGAGCGAAAATTCGCTCAACTGCTGCAATGGCTGCTGCAATGGTGAGCGAATTTTCGCTTATACCCTTGAGCGAAACTGTTTCGCTCAAAGTTTGAGCGAAACTGTGCGAACCCAAAACGGATTAAAAGTTTATTTTTTAATTTTGATTTACCCCAAACGACGTCGTTATGAAATATATCAAAAAAGTTTATAATTTCTTTTCGCCTATAAATAGAGCCTAATAATGTATAGGTTATTTACACCTCTTCTTCCCTACTTTCTCCCTTTAAGCTTAAGTTAAAAAAAAAAAAAAAAAAAAAAAAAAAAAAAAAACTTTTGAGTTTTTGATTATAGATAATTATGGAAACAATTCCGGATATGATTCTAATTAAGCTTAGCTCGAAGAAATGTTGGTTACTGATCCAAATTTCACAAGCAATTACCATCAAAACAACTTCCAAAACTACTCACAAAGCTCAAATCCTATCAACTTCTCCCAAAACTCACCCCGTGATTTTAATTTTCCGCTAAACACTCAAACATCTTATTTTCGGATGTAAGTTCTGTGTTAAGTTATTAATTTTATGTATTGAATGTTTTAAATATTAAATTGATGTTTATTTATCAGTGTTTGAAATACAATAAAATATAATTTAAAAAAAAATAAAATTATTTTGTAATGTGAACGAATAAAAAAACTAATTTATATCACTAATTTATAAAATAAAATAAATATTTTTTTATTAATTATAAAAATGTTTTGAGCGAAAATTTCGCTCACCACTGCAGGATATCAGTTTTTGTGAGCTAAAATTCGCTCAAGCACCAGTTTCGCTCATCGGTGAGCGAAAATTTCGCTCACCATTGTGCATGCTCTTAGATCTTTCTCAAATGACATTCATTTGACATTGTATTTCTTTTCTTTTTTTGTTCCTTTCTTTTTCAGATGACACTCCCTTCAGAATATTGTAAATTGCTTTTTTATCCTAACATTTGCATGCTTCTGTTGGTGTTGCCTTTTTGTCAGTACAGTTTACTTCTTAAGTTCCCCTCAAGATGTTGTCTTTATTTTGGGACTAGGTGAAGTGTGATGGTGGAATTTGTTTGATGCTTGTATAGGATGGAAAAATCATCACATTCGTGATTGACTACTCATGGTACCCCATTTTAGTATTAGTTGGATACTGCTTTCCCATTGCTTGTGCATTTACAACTTATCGTGTAGGGATTGCGTGCCTTAATATCAATTTACTCCTCGAAAGTGTCATACTATCAATGAAAGGCACCAAAGAAAGAAGAGCATGTTTTTGTATGTTTGTTTACTTGTATAAAATCTAGACTGCTTAAGAGCTTTTAAAGTTTCCTAATGGGTTCTTTGTAAGATTTGAAGAGATGGACCCATGAACTAGTTGACTTCCCATCATGCCAAAATCATGGGGGATATGATGTCGATTCCGCTGAAGTATATTTTTAAATGACTTGATGACGATAAGTATTACTGTGGGTACTTGTGGTTTAATTTTTCTTTTCTAACCTATCAAGTGTATAAAGGAATATGAGATGATGTTGGAAGCATACGGCGTCCAATTATTCTAATGATGGTTCAATTCTTGTGCAGTGACCGCTAATGGCCTTTGTAAGCAACTTTTTTTAAGAATGTTTCCTGAAATATCAAGTGTTGCTCATGTTATTGAAGTCAATGACATGATCGAACCCTTAAAAGTAAACCATGAAAATGATAATTGTATGGAATGGGCAAGCTTGCAGAGGGAGCATAAAATATATGCCTTTCTAGCTCGGGGTCTTACCTCTTTTATGCGAAAAGATTGCTTAAAAGGCGCCATTGTTGCCTCAAGCACTGATAACTACCCAGAAGAAAGCATTCAGAACACACTGGAATCAGGTGATAGAGTTGATCAAAGAGCTTCCTATTGGTCAAGCAAAGGCGAAAGCAATCCAGAGGTTTCCGAAACTTTAATATATAAGCTGGTTTCAAATCTCTGTATGATTACTGAAATCAACGTACAACCATTTCAAGGTTTTAGCTTGAATCCCTTCACGGTTGTGCTCAATAGTGCATCTGTCTAATTGATAGTAGGTTGCTGAAGGAAGTTCTGTTTGAATGGCAGCATATTTTCAGTTTGGGTTTCCAATATATTCATCCAAGGCTGTTCGGTTTTCTGTGGGGTACCTGGTTGAAGCTGAAATTGATGCTGAAAGTGAATCAACAGCTGCTCGGGGGTTTGCAGATGATAAAGTTGTTTGGACTCATACTTCTGCTCCATTTCCGATGACACAAGTGAGTTGTTCAAGATATTTCATTTATTTGTTTTGATTTTACTCCCTTTGTTGAGAGTATTTTGAGGATTAAAAGATATTTTCATATTTGTCCTTAATTGTGAGAATTAATATATTTTGCTAATTTAAGAGTTGTAACAAAGATAAATTTGGAACTTGTGTATAGAGCTGTTCTGAAAACAAGACTCTCTAAGTTTAACTTCAAAAATTGAAATTAGGGCTCGTTGAGTTGAACGGAGCTTATACTATTTAGGCATTTTTGTGCCAGACTTCCAGAGTTGAACGGAGCTTGTACTATTTAGGCATTTTTGTGCCAGACTTACGGTGAGGATGTTTTCGAATTATGGATTTTGTATGGATTCATCAGCTAAATCAAGATCTTTTCGCTGACCTGGGCGAGAATATAAATGCTCCCTCCTTTATAAATTAAGTGCTCTTAGTCCTTTTTGGACATCCCAAAAATTAAGTGTCCATTTCCTATTTCCAAAGATTCTTAGTACTCCCTCTCCCTCCGTTCCTAAATGAATGACCATTTAAGGGACATTTTGAAAGGAAAAAAATGAGCTTTTAAATAAATTAGTAGCAAAGATGCATGAATACCCATATGATCCACTTTATAGCTTTGCAAGCACATATTGGAATATCTTATTTTTTGCAACAGCAACAAAAAGCCTTGATCCGAAAATGGAATATGATAGTTATGTAAGGGACAATTTAAAAATGATCATTCATTTAGGGATGAAGTAACTTCTTTCAGATCTTCACCTTTTTGTCAACGCACTTGCACGCGTTTGATTGTTCAAAGTATAATCTAACATTCTTAGGATGTCCTTACCTCGCTGGAGGGTTGTTCTGACAGCCTGAATTTTTGTCCTTGCTCATCAAGACTTCAACATTATCAATACACAAATTCTAGTTGTATTATTGCTGATGGTCTTTCTATTAAAAGACTTAAAAAAGTAAATTGGAACAGGAGAACCGTTTGCAGAAGTTTAAGCTGCCGGAGCCTATTCTTTGCATTGGAGGGATCCTCAAAATAGAGCTGCTGGGTAGGGTTCAGAGACAAGAAATGGACGGGTTATATTACATATGGTTAGTTCTTTGCAATCTTATCGTTGTATTGTCATGCTTGTACTATCCTTGTTTCATTGTTCGCTACATTTTCAATATGCGAAGAATGAAAAAAAAATGTTAGTTTCTCCATATGTTGCTGCCTGCTTGTGTCTGGACAACGATCTTTCCATTTAATACCTCTCTTGAAGACTATCAAAGTTTCCACTTGGATTTAGTAACATATTCACTTTAAAGCCTTGCTTGATACAAGACCTAGAATAGGAGTTCTTAAATTTTTGAATAGGAAAAGGGTATGAATATTAGAGTTTCTTTAGGATTCAGCGCGGGGGTGTTGCATATTCTGATTTTAAAGTGGTTTAAAGAAGGTTAATTTGAGCTTATTTCAGGAATCAGGGTATATTATTATGAAAGAAAAGAGGAGAATAACAATAACTGGCAGATAGGCATGGACATCACTCCTGGTTATTGAACCTAGAGAAAGATGCATTTCACATCTCATTATGCACTCGAACTATTCATCCTTTCTCCCTCTCTCTCTCCTCCCCCCCCCCTCTCTCTCTCCTCATCCTCCCCCTCCCCTCCCCTCCCCTCCCCTCCTTCTCTCTCTCTCTCTCTCTCTCTGCAGGAATAAGGGTGTCGTGTAGAAGACAAACGTAAAGGGATATGACTTCGCTGGCCAGGAAAATTTCCTAGCTTTGACCGAATTGACCTAACCTTGATCCTTTTTAATGAACCACTCCTCTTTTAAACTTGACCCTAAGATGCAAGCAAGACCATCTAAAGTATACTCTGTTAACTCCATTTCCATTGTCGTGATCCCCTCCCCCCATAGTCCTATTCCGAAAGTAAACTACTTTCTACACACATGAAAGGAAGTATGGGTGGGTGGTAAGAATGATAACTTAAATGTAAAATGCACTCTGTTTTGGGGATAAACTAAACTGAAATACTTGGAGCCTCTTGTTGGACGACGGAGAGAGGAAGGCATACAAGGCGTGGTAGTGAAATCACCTTTTTTTATGCTGGTGTACATCCGTGACTAACCGTCCACTTGCTTTGAACGAGTCTTTTGTTTAAATGGAAACAAGTTTCGAAGCAAGAACAGAATGCACACGGGTTTACAATTAACTTAAGCTCTTGAAGTTGGTCTATAGTGCAGAGTGTTTCCGCTTCCCGGTTGTCATTATTGTCTTGTGTAATGCTTGGTTTTCAAGAAGGAACTTGATTATCTATGTATTTCTTTTCCTCCATTACTGTAACTGCAAGTATATTTACAAATAAAATGTAGAATTGAAATTTGAAATATTCCTGTCATATTTCAGTGTTTCTCATGTCCAAGTTGTGGGACGGCCACTTGCACCTACGTTTGATGTGGAGATGATTGATTTGTCAGGAAAGTGTACACTCAAATACTACCCTAGAGCAGAATATTTGTGGTCGCCTATGAAATCTGAAGAAGGTGAGACAAGTAGCCCTTCTCGTTTCCGTTTATTCACGGCAAGCATAAGGGGTTGGGAGCAAATGATCCTTAACACATTGCTTGGTGGTGGTGCAGTAGTTGTTGGTGATGATCATGCTTCTGACCACGAGGCTGCCTTGGGCCCACCCTAGTAATTTTCATTTCTTTGGTAGGAGGTAGTTTTTTTTTTTTTTTTAAATGCAACTTAGCATTTCTATTCCTCCCTCCTGTTCTTCTCGAAAACTTAATGTCTGGCTGTACCCTTCCTCATCCCATCGCTAGATTCTGTAATGGTTTGGGTTTTTGTTTACTTTATGTTGACCTTGTTGAGTTTGGTTTAGGCGGCTTTGAGAATTGTTGGGAGCTTATGGTCTTGTAAAGGATTTGTTTTGGGGTGTTAATGAATATCACCGAGATTATACATATCTTTGAGAATATTTTTGAAAGGTATAAATCAAGTTACGAACGTCGATCAAGCCGAGTAAAGCCCAATGGATTGGGCCCAAAATATAATTCATGACTCTCAAATACGAAAAAGGGAGTGGGCTTTTCGTCTGCCTTGCTCAAGTCATGCGCATTTCTCGTCATTTTCCACTATTTTAACCTATAAATAACACAGCGTATAATAACTAAGGCGCACCAAAACTGCATGCCGACAAGGCATAATCATATAAGTCGAGCAAGGCATATATTAAAAGGCCGAGTAAGGCCTCCTTTGAGAACGAGTAGCCCCTTTTCGGTTGTAAACAAAATAAGGAAATGGGTTCCCCATCCTTCACTAAGATCTTCCTCGTCTCACGTTAGGACGACCAGACAATATTTGACGAGTAGCTCTCCTTCAATGCGCACGTGCATAATATGTTGTCTAATCCTACTCAAATAAGAAATGTGAATAGTTATAATCCTTCTATAATTATAACTTTATCTCACACGCTTTCTTATCCAACAAGTACTCTACAATGCTATGCCTATATAAACAAGCCATAATTCACATTATTTTGGTAATGCATCTTTTGACTCTAAACTCTTGTCAATTAATTTCTCTTTCTAAATACTTACTCGCACGTCGGAGGGCATTCGCCGGTGAAGCCCCGGCTTAGCTTACGTGATTGTTCTTTTTTTTTCCAGGCTATTTAAAATAATCTCTGACATTCCTAGACTTCCAGCAATGGAGCAGACTCTCATAATACCTACGTGGTCATTTGACATGTGGGGAATCGATATCATCGGACCCTTCCCCCCCCCCCCCCGGCCCGAGGTAATTGCAAGTATATGATCGTGGCAGTCGACTAATTCTCCAAATTGATTGAAGCTAAAGCCTTAGCCAAAATAACAGAGGAGAACGCAATCAAATTCGTCCATGACTTCATCTGGTGTCGCTTTGGGGTTCCACACACTATCATTTCAGTTCACGGTCTCCAGTTTTCTAAGGCAATTACAACAGAGCTGAACAAACTCGGAGTCCGACACATCAAGACATCTGTGAGTAGACCTTAATGCAACGGACAAGCGAAAGCAGTCAACAAGTTAGTACTAACGGACCTAACTAACAACCTTGAAGGAAGTAATGGTAGATGGTTGGACGAACTTCCATTAGCCTTATGGGCAATTCGCACAACTACTCGGGGGCCAACCGGGAAAATCCCATTCTCATTAACCTTCGGTTCTGAGGCCATGACACCAGCTGAGATGGCTATCCCTACGACAAGAAGTTCAAACTATGATAAGCAAGTAAACAAGGTCAACAGGCTCCTAGACTTGTACCTAGTAGATGAAAGAAGACTAGCTGCTTAGATGAGGATGGTGAATTACAAGCAAAGAACCAAAGTCTATCATGACAAAAGGGTCAACAAGAGAGTATTCCAAGTTGGTGATTGGGTACTTAGAAAAATTGAAGCAACTGACAGGAAGGCTGAACAAAACAAGCTCTCCCCAAACTGGGAAGGCCCCTACATCATTACTCAAGTTATCAGAGAAGGGACCTACAAAATGAAGACCCCAGATGGACAAGAGTTGAAACATCCGTGGCATTCTGACCATCTAAGTAAATATTATCACTAGTTTATAATATGTCTTTTATGTAATAGATTAAGTCCTTGTTAGTCTTTTTCTTTATTTTCAAGTAAAATACGATTGCATTTTGATGTAATTAGTTTCAGTTAATGAAGATTTAGTTTTCATCAATACTAAACGACTAGCAAGACAAATGACGAGTAGCTCCTCCTCGGCATGAAGGGATAAATTCCCACAAAAATTGCCTAATGCCTATCACTGAACGACTCTGCTCGGCATAGAGAGGTAAATCATTCAAAATTGCCTAATACCTATAACTGAACGACCCTCCTCGGAATAGAGAGATAAAACATAAAAAATCGCCCAAGACCTATGACCGAACGACCCTCCTCGGCGTAAAGAGGTGACATCAAAAATTATCTAAGACCTATGTCGAACGACCTTCTTCGGCATAAAGAGATAAAGCTCAAAAAATTATCCAATACCTATGCCGAACGACCTTCCTCGACATAGAGAGATAAAATCAAAAAATAACTTGTGTCATGCCGAGGAACCTCCCTCGGCCTAATGACTGAACTTGCAAATTTGCCAAAGTTTTAGACTGAACTAGCTTCCTCGGTTTAACAAATTAATTCAAATAACGAGAAGACCTTCCTCGGCTTATCAAGAAAATTGGGTACTTATACAAATATTCAATAAACAAACATTCAAACGTACAATATTTAATTCAAAGGCAGTTCATATTAAAGCAGTAAAAAAGATGACGAGGGGTTAAAGAAAGACATTATATTGATAGTCATTGAAGTACAAAGGGTCTATTCTATTACATCGTTCAAACAAAATAAGAAGACCCTAAGCTTGATCGTCTCCCCTAAATAGTTCATCTTGCTCGACGGCAGCATCTGGGATGATGACTTGATCAGCTTGGAGCTTCTCGATTTGCACCTCCCCGGCATCCTCCTCCTCGTCAGAAGCCTCCTCATCTTGAATCTTCTCTATCAAAGCGTTCATATTTTGAGGATCAATTGGAGGGGGGACCCATGCCTCTTGGCTTTCCCTAGCATCAAGGGCGACAATAACTTTGAGGTCATTCTCTGAAAATGTCACCATGGCATGGCCAGACCGGGAAAGGCCATCATAAGCGTCTTGACAGATAAGACGTGCAAGCATACCCACGTCGGCATGAATAGTTGGGTCCACCACGGCCTTTCTGGCTAAATGGAGGTAGCCATCGGAGTACATGGTGGCCGTCTTGTCGGCCAGAGCTTGTTTGAAGGCCGAGGTAACCATGAACTGGGAGACTGCCTCAGCAATTTTAGAAGGCAATCTAACCTCTAACTAATTATACCGAGTAGCTGCTTCCTCAGCATTTCTCCCCAGCTCAGCTTGGAGCTTTTCTATTTTTGCATGCTCGGCCTTACGAGCCTCTTCGGCTTTGGCTTGGACCTCCTTGGCACTCTTCTCAGCTTCCTCGGCCTTTGCCCTGGCCGCCTTCTGCTCGTCCACTTCAGCCCTCAAGGACTTCAGCAGCCCCACGGCTTTGGCCACATCGGTCTTATTCTTCTCGATGTGTCTGTTGAGCCTTTGCTCCAGATCGTCAGCGGGTTTACTTTTAATGGCTTCATAAGCCGTGATGGTGGCAAGCTACATGAACATGAAATTATCAACAAAAAAAGATACAAGTACTACGAAAAACGATAAAGGAAAATGAAAACTCCGAGGAGGTGTACCACGCTGAGAATAAGGCCTTTTCTGTTGGCTAAGTGCTCCCTGCTCGTCCGGGAGTTAATGAAAACATCGAGCAGGTCTTCATCCATTGCTCGGTGGGGCTACAGGGCTAACCCTAGCCCTCGATCTTGGGGCCCTTCCCCGGCAACACACATTTAGCCCCTTGATGGTGGGATAAATGGCCAATTCCTTGGCAACCACCTCGGCCTCAGCATAAGTTTTGACATGCCGGCCAGTGACCTCTTTGGAGGAAGAGGCAGCAGCAACTCTCTTCGAGGAAGGTTCCTCGGGAATAGCCTCAGTACTTGGCCTTTTTTGGCCAGGAGTCCTTTGGACGGCCTCCGCCTCCTCGGCACCAGCTAGATCGGCGTGCCTTTGGGCCTCCTCGGCTTCAAGGGCTGGAGTCTGCGAGCTATGCCCCTCTTTGACCTGGGCATCTTGTCCGTCGTTTCCTTCCTTGGTGGAGGCAGCAGTGCCCCCCACCGGCTTCAAAGGCAACGCCCCGGCGTCCTTGGTGGACAAATTGGATTGACGTTGGACGGCGTCTTCCCGTCTCTTATTTTGAGCCGAGGAACATGACGTCCTCCTTCTCAACATTATTAAGGCCTGGGGGTCAAGTATTTCCTCTAATATCTTCTTTTCTTGCTTTCGCGTTTGTCACATACCGAAGATGAGAAAGAACAATTAATAAAACGACGAGGAAAAACAAAAACAAAACAAAAATCACACAAGCATGGAAGACGGGAAAGAAAGAGATTTACAGTCGCAGATGCCATCCTCGGCAAGACATCTGTCTTTATATAACTTGCATACATCACATTCATCATGGAGCACTAGACCGAGGTGCACCCTCCAGTCGGGGAATCTGTTACCCCTAACGACGGGGGCGAGGGGAAGCAACCCATCCAAAGGACCAGGCATGATGCCTGCCTGCACGTAGTATCTATGGTCGGATTCCAAGGTCGGCCAACAAATGGTGCCCACCTCGGAAAACTGCCTAAGTCTCTCAATTAACTGCCCACTCCACTCAGGTCTCCACACCTGCCCCGGTACACAGGGGTACTCCGAGGGAGAAGCAAACTCTAAGCCTTGTCGGCTCTACACTCTGATGACGTGGTTATTCCATCCAGACACCTTGCTCGACATGGGGTAAATTAGTTTGGGTTGATTTGGATCACTCCTTATCACCACAAGACTTGAATCCTCCTTATAGCTGACAGTGAAGAAGTGATGAAATGCAGACTAACAAGGTTCAAAACCTAAGCTACGGCAAAGGACAATGAAGCAGGTGAGGAACCTTACGGCGTTGGCACCTAGTATAGACGGGACGGCTTGCATATCCTCAAAGAATTCATTTATAAAGGGGTATAAGGGAAGACGGAGGCCCAGTTGGAACTGCTTATAAAAGAAATGGACATGGTTCAAACTATAGTAAAAGTCAGTCACAGCTTTCTCGGTCTTGAGTGGGACACCGGGGAAGTAACTAAGTCGGTACTCTTCCCGCGACACCCCATACCTAGAATGGAGTTCCTCTAGCATGGGTTCCTCGGCTCTAATCGGTTTGGGCCTAGGGGTGTAAGTCCTACCTCGGCCTGATCTACCTTGGCCTCTACCTCGGCCTCCAGATTGGGCTCACTCGGCAAAAGCATCTACAATCCTCCCTGAAGTCGAGGGAGCAGTAGGACGAGCAGCACCACTTCCTCTTCCAGTCATAGCTGCACAAATGAAATAATAAGGGTCAAAACTTGACCAAGGAAAAATAGAGGACGAGGAAGAGGAAAAGTATCCCTCCTCGTCCTATAAACTAAAAACGAGGAGGGATCCTTACCCAACAATGAAGGACGCTCCAAATGGTCAGACTTCAATTAGTAGAGGTTGATATGGTCAAAAATCTCAGTCCAACTGTGGAACAACACAACGTTTGGGGATTCAACATTTAATCTATCGATCCTAAACTGACTTGGGTAGTGTACATCGGTTCTAGCAGACTGGTACCTCGTCAGAATCTCCCTTATCTCGTTCAAACTCAACATCATACACGGCCTATCAATTCTTTGATAAATACTAAGATTTTGGATGTGGTAACAATACAAGGCGTTGGGATTACATCTCCACATTCTCGCCATTTCTAAATACGAGGAAGACACAAGATTGTTCAATAAAAGCTTCAAGAACACCAATAATGGCGGTATGAACAAAACTCACCAAGAACCCAGAAACTGCCAAGTGAAAATGCAGAAAATAGAAAGAAAGAAGAAATTATACCTTAATATGAAGTTTGATGAAGAAAACACGTAGAAAATACAAAGTATGACTTTATAAGATTATATCAAAATTAAATTAAATTAAAAGATGCGAATTAATGAAAAAAATAGAGTTGTTGATAATAGTAATTACTTAGAAATGAGATAATTATTTTTATTTAATGATAGTCATGCAAATCAAATGAGATAGTTATAGTAACTATATGATTTAATTTATGTTATTTATCAAAGTTTTTTGTTCTTGTTACACTAGTTTATTTTAAAAGTTTTAACTATTGTATGATACTCATTATTTCTAAAAGTAAAGATATTTAGCACATATTTATAACAATTTTAATCATCAAATGGAAAAATTACTATATACGTACTAAAGTAGCATGGTTAACTGTTAAAAAAATGAACGTGATTAAGACTGCTAAAAAACTGTATGGTAAAACAAGAGCTTAAACAATAATCGGACCACAGTTAATAACCCAATAATAGGACTGCAGGTCCCTAGAAGATGGGAGGGTGCCAAACTCACTATACTCCTGTCCTAGGTAAATATGCACTTTTTGAAAGGGTGCAAGAATTAAGGAGAAAAGTAAAAAAGGTGATGTGTTGTGAGTGTAGATAGTTGGGTAGGAGAGAGAAAGTGGAGTAAGTGGGTAATAGTTGTGAGTAAAGAGAAGTGGGTCCTATTTTCATTTTGAGAAAGTGCAGATTATTATGAAACGTTCAAAAAGGATAATTTTGTAGATTATCATGGGACGGAGGAGGAAGTATATTGTATTTATATTCAGGCAGTCACCCATGCCTGCCATCCGCATTCCTCTTATCCGTCTTGCAAAACCAGTTCAGACAGCTCATCATTAGATTTTTTTCTAATTATAGAAATCTACAGAAACAAATATTCGTCCTACAGCGCAAACAACTTCAGTTCAATGCATCTTCACTTTTAACATCGATCTATTCATAATCTGCAGTGAGATGAAACAGGATATTTAAAACAGGTTACTGGGAAAGCCATCAATGTCATATCAATAATAAAGCTGTTTTAAAGTTCATACCCTCAGATAACACTTTCAAGAATATAATGGCTGAAAACCCACAATAATATAAGGGGGGGGGGGGGAGAGGGGAACTTGAGAGACGCAATTATAGACCTAGATTCCTACCTGATAAAAGTTCTTGATATCCCTACATATCGGAGAAAGAGACTTAACCAAAAAGGACAGGAGACGGAGAAACAGAAGGTAAAAGAGAAGGAAACAACCCAGCTGTACAGAAGTATATATCACGGGGAAGCAATGGTGAAATGACGAATTTGACAAAAGGGCCAAGAAACAATGTCAGTCATCACGCCTTCCACCCATAACCCATACTATCCTCAAAGTCATTGTTGTCAAAAAACCCATCATCAGTGAATTCGTTAGCTATATCCTGTAGTACCATTTCCTCTGACAAATGAAGATTCTGCTGCACATCTTGTGTTTTCTGGTTGGCTCCACCAATATTTCCACCCCCTGCAGAAGAATCACTGTGTGACGCAGCTTTGAAGCTGTTGCTTCTGGTCGTCCCAGACGGGGCCCCACTACCTCCTGATCCATTTACATGAGGTGAAGTCACAGACGAAGTATTATTCCCATACCTTGGACCATCCCTACTCATACTACTCCCATTAGCCGCACTCTGACCAGAAATTGACTGTTTTGCCCCTCCCCCACTATTGTTGTTTTTCATATCCTGGAGTAGCTGCTGCATCATGTGGTGTTGTAAAGCCTGACTGGCAGCACCTTGTGGCTGGTGGTGGTTCTGTTGTTGTATGCCATTGCCGCTAAGAGACCGCTGCTGAAGGAGATGAGCAGAACCCGAGAAGCCATTGATGGGTATATTGCTATTTTGTAAGACACCTGGCAGTATAGCAGCAGAACCTTGAAATGGTGAAGATGCAATCTGATTAAAGTTATTAAAAGACGAGGAGGCCTCCTGTTGAGAATTTGAAATCACTGAGTTCTGTCTCATCAGCAAGTTTTGGTAGTTCGAGATTGCCAAAGCTTGAGCTGAGCCATTTAGAGGAGCCCCTCGACCAATTATGTGATGATTATTGTTGTTGCTGATGGGATTGTTGTTAAGTCCAGGATGAAGAGCCACCAGCTTATTGAGTGCATTTCGGTCAGTAGGCATATTCTGAAGATTTGTCATCCGTTCCACCTCCATCTTTTCCAGTTGCAATTTTGCTGCAGTGGACTGTCTAGGAAAATTCTTCAAGCCATCTGTGGAGAAGTGATAGTATGAGATAGATATACTGGTAGGAAAAAAGAAAAGAAAAGAAAACACAAGATATTTTGACCATTGACTAACTAAAAACCAGAGGGAAAAAATAAAAAAGCAAATAAGAAGGTTGTTCCAAGGTATGGGAACAACCTTGTAGTTGATATAGATATGATTGCACTCTTGACCTAGAAGTCTAAGTAGAAGTGTTGCTCACCTCCTTGCTAACACACCCTAGATAACGAACTTGATCCTGTTGCCATCAAACTTAAATGTGTCTCATCTTCCCAATGAAGAAGCATTCGATTAGACTGTTTTATACCACCTATTAAATTTAAACCTATTTACTCCTAAAGTTTCTCTTGCTTTTTTAACTCTAAATTATACCATCTGCCTTCTTTTTCATAATGACAGCAACTCTGAAGGCTGTACGATGAACCATAGCATACTCGTACTCCCTTTGTCCAAACTTCTGACCATAAATTAATGTCCAGTTTGGGGGGAAACTACTAAATATCCAATTGTAAATCATGTTCTTCCAATTAACAATTGCAATCATGATGTCATATGGTGAGATCATTATGGTGTTTATGCAAAGATGATACTGATGTAGCTTAAACGACAATCTTTCTTATATCTTCTTCAAAGTAAAAAAATGGATCATTTAGGGGTGTATATATACAATGAATCATTTATTTCCCGGGGGATAACTGAGGTCAATCCTTGATGTAGTTCCGCGATAGATGGGGGAACTCACAAGTTACTTCTACGGAAACTCAATCAATGACAAAGAGGTTTAAATAAATAAAGGCAGAAAAACTGCCATAGAAATGATGGTTTACTTCCATTGCTAAAACCTTCACTCTGCCAGAAAGGGTTCTGGCAAATAACATGGATCGTTAGCAAAACTAATGATAAAAGTGCAATAAGGGAGACATACCAATGGGTCCCACTTTACTATTTTTGCAGAAATCCATTAGGTCTTTCATGCTATTGACAACCTCAGATATCTGGCACACAAGTTCGAGAAAATGTTTTTATAAGAATTCCAAAAAAAGGGTCAATTTCTATATCATGAACAAGGTGAAGAGAATAAGCTTACCTGTAGGCACCGTACGTATCTTTTGGAGAATCCCAAGTCGTTTAAAGATTGCAACTCCAAACTCCTGGCAAGCTGCCGTCCAGCGGTGACAACCCTGAGGCAAGAAAGCAATCAGCCATGACCAGGCAGCAATAGGTACAGAACTTACAAGAGGTGCAAACAAAGAAAAATGTAAGAGTGATCTCAAATATCCTAGAGAATCTCAAACTAAACGACATCAACAAGCAGCTGTTATCAGCACTGGAGAAGATGGCAACAACTAAAAAAAGCTCGAAAGTGAAAAACTAACTCACATATTGCTATTTGTCTGCAAATCTTGCTGGGAAACCCCATCAGATCCACTTTCCGCAATTGTAGATTGGCATTTCTGTGCAACCTGTAGCAACTGATTTACCTGCAGGACATGTAATCAGAGGTTGAACTTAGACATTGCAAATTCTCGCCAATCATTCCAATTTAGTTAGCTAGAATCAACATGTTCATGCATGACATAGCAGATAAAGTGGAATTCGCACTATACTCTTCGAAATCATTTATTCCTAGTCAATTTATGAATATTAAACATCAATTGTATTTACCACCCCCACAACCAAGTTGAGAAAGTGACTAAAGAATGTAATAGAGAACAAACCTGAGGCGCTACCAACCGACGAGGAAGAAGCTCCTCATGCCGCTGCGCACAGAACTCCCAAGATAAAATCTGAAAAGGCATAACATAAAATATTACACGCTGAACAAAAACAACAAAATTTCTTAACCATCAAGTCTTCTCAACCTTCAAATCAGGGGAGAATAAGACTCGGAGTCGACCCTCCCGAACTACGCGAAGTTGCTCATAAACACTTTCTTGAACAGCTTTTTTATACTCCAACATCATTATTCCAGAACTATATCTGAATTCACGCGGACAGTCCAGGAACAAAAGCTCATCGATGACTCCACTGCCAAATTTGATTTCATTAAGTCTAGGCAGCACCTCAAAAGTCGCCTCTGTTGAAACAACCAGAGAAAGAACAGAATGAGCATTAGAAATTTGCAGTGCCTGTTCTGCTCTAAGAATGATTGCAAGAGCAAGTGCAAGCTCTTCAAATGCATTTAATCTAATAAGAGTTTCTATAGGAACAAAAGACTATACTACACCAACAAAAGAAGCCCTTTACATCATCATATATTACATAATCATAATTGAGCATAGAATTCAACTAATAATTCTGAGCTTAAACGTCCATGCACATAAGGAAATCACATATGACCATTACTTTGAATTTTTCCTAGGGATCTGAACCCCTGACTATGGATCTCCCTGCCTTTCACAGTCTAGATTGCATTATTGTATGGGGCTATGCAATCTCGCCCTTTACGTAACCAAAGGCAGGGAGGACAATGTTAGGAACCCAATTTGTTTTCCTAGTTCTCGTGTATATAGACATATCCACTTAGTAATCGGTGTTTCTTGGGTGTATATATTTTCAACCATTCTTTAGAAAATGCAGACTTTGTATTGCATCGAAATTGGGTAACTTAAAGCCTTAATCTAAACCAAATCATCAAACCATCAAAATTATGTTACTATCGGCTAAATGTTTTCTGGTCCACGGTCATGCTAAAGTACACCTGGTACTATTTACATTTACTAAGGAGTAAGGACTATCAGACCTCCAACATGTACACATCACTGATTGCAACTTATGATTGATTCAGTGGACTAAATATTGAGCATTCATTTTAAGAATGTGTAGGGGGTCAACTGTGGGAACTTCAACACGCACCTGAAATTTACCCTTGTGAATTTGTGAGACACCACTCATGATTTGGGTCACAAACCATTTCAGGCAAGAGTTGAGACACAACGTTACAGTCTATAGATAGGCAGTCAGATCTAGCCTAATGGAATATCAGCTAATTTTCCAACATGAATAGATCCTTAATGGAAGGGGAGCCTTGGCGCACCGATTGAGGGGTTGCCGTGTGACCCTGAGGTCACGGGTTCAAGTCATGAAAGCAGCCTCTTGGTAAGGTTTGCCTACATTTCACACTTGTGGTGGAGACCCTTCTCCGGACCCTCGCTAGCAGGGATGCTTTGGTGCACGAGGGTGCCCTTTTTTTAATAGATCCTCACGACATAGCTAGAATGTAAGCATTAAGCTTACTCCGAATTACATACATAAATATACTTCAATAATTCTCCTTTCTGCAGCAATTTATCTCGGTAAAGTTAAAAGTAAGCACATATGCACAACTCAATATGGAGAAGTAACTGCACATAATTCATACTCGTTTCATACTTCACACTGAATATTCTTCACATATCACCAAGACGAGCAATAAGGCACATTTCAAAACAAGCTATAAGTTGCGAGAACCTGAAACTGCTATGGTAAATAAGTAATGACTCTTACCAAATCCCCTTCCAGATTTTGACCCACAAATCTCACATCGCCATGCGTCCTGATCAAATAAAATGAGGGAGAGTGAATTGTTTGTGAACAATACTTGTGTATTCAATATAATAGCAAATTAATTTATCAAATGAGATTTTTCATCTATAACAAACTGACAGCAATTCTAGAAAGGAATCGCATAAATATAAGGGAAGAGGGGATAAATGCCTACTAACTGGAGTTTAACTAGCAAGAAACTATCTTTTGAAATAAGAAAGTACATATTGCAAAGAATTTGCAGGACCGTGCTAGTATGGTATGGAGAAAATAAAAATGCTAACCATTGCTGCCTGTGGGAATACGCCAAGAGAGTGATGCCCTACATTATCATACAAGGACAAGCACCACCTTTTCTTAGCCCGGGGAGAAAAGTATTCTGATACAAACTTCCTCCAGTAGGCAATAGGATTATCCTGTTAAATAGATAAATAACATAACATGGTAAAATATAATAGTAGGTGAGCTTCGAATATATTGAATTCAAAAATCCTTGTACAAAAAAAGTGAGTTATTTAGACATCTACTCACAGCAGGACGTTGTCGCTGATGGTACAGGTATTGCATCAGTCGTCGAGAACACACACTATCGCCACCACCACCATCATAGGGGCGCTTCGCAGGCAGCATGCTCTGTTGCTGAAGCTGTCTCAACTGCAATTGCTGTTGTTGTTGTTGTTGCTGCTGCTGTTGCAGCAAGTGAGCTCGCTGCACAGGTGGCATAGACTGCAGTATTTGCTGCTGTTGATGTCGTAGTCTCTGCTGCAGCATCAAAGCTTGCAACTGGGGATTAGGGGATTGCAACTGCATGGAGTCTCGCCTTTGCATATACTGATGAAAAGCCTGTTGTTCCATAATATCTTCATGCTTAATATCCAGCCGAGGTTTCTTTTGCAAATGGGTTATACTGTCAGGGTCCTGCATGAAGGACCCAGAAACTCTTGAACCATTCAGAAGTGAAGCCTGTCCATTTCTTGGAGGAGGCAAGGATGTGGCAGATGAAGCCCCTTGACGGGGATGGCCCTGCTGCACCTGATGGGAGTTTGGATCATGATTAGAGCTCTGTGGCATTCCCGAAGGGCCATCTATAACTGAAGACCCAGATATACTAATATTATTGGAAGAAAACGACATGGGTGATGCAGGCAATCGCATGTAAGATTCATTGTTGATGCTGGCACTTCTCTGGAGGCGAGGACCTCCTGAAAGTCCCGAGTTGGCATCTGTAACCAACGAACTTGCCCCAACACTAGGTCCTGAGCTTGCAACGCTGTTCAAAACTGTATTGCTCACATCCCCAGAAACCGGAACCATGTTGGAACGAATATTCCCAGGAATTGAATTTGACGAGTTCCCGAAGGAACTTAAATGAGAGGTACCAGCAACCTGAGATTGCCCATCTCCTTGGAAAAAGATGCCTGAACTTGATGAAGAATGAGTCATCCCACCCACACGAGAAGGCCCCATTTGCGGCACAGCCGCTTGCTGCCCAGAAGCCAAGTAGTTATCCAGCGCCACAGCTTTCTGCTAATTTAAAAAACAATAATCAACCAGTAGGCTGAAACCAACCTAAGATAACTCAAATAAAACCCTAATCTCGATAAGAAGAACCCCAAAACTATCAATGCAAGCTCCAGTGTATCAAAAAATACAAAAAGCCAACACAAAAGTATTTCTTATCAGGAATATCGGTAATTTCACAGAGAAATCAGTCCAATCTTGGAAAAAAATGACCTTCAAGGGTTTTCGCCTACCTAGGTCAAATTTTAGGGAACCGAACAGCAACATTAAATATAATCAATTGAAATTCGGATGACAACCGAATTGCCAAGAATCGATATAACTCGTTCGGTTTACCAAGAATGGGAAAAATCGGTGGGATCATCACCGAGATGACACGGCGAGCTCGCCGAAAAACGAGTGAATTGAAATAAAAATCAGAAATACCTGTTGGGGTCCAATCTCAACACTTAACCAGCTACTCTGTATGCGATTCAGGAGGATTCAATCGCCTTTCACGCATTAATCTTTTCCCCATCTTCTATTTTCCGCTCTCTCTGCTTCTCTGTCATCCCTAAAATCGGTAGATCTGAAAGAGCCCGGCCGTGTTCTGCCTTTGATTCTCCGGCGTCCTGTAGCTATCCAACGGCGATAGAGCCTCGCCGTCTCAGTCTCTCTCTCTCCTGGTTCGGTGCTTAAATCTCTTGGTTTCTCGTACTCTCTCTCTCTCTCCTCTCAATTTTGGTTCTTCCTTTTTCCTCTCCCTCGGCCTCTCTTATATATTTACACAAGATTTTGGGGAAACTAGTTTCTCCTTAAGTTATAGAAAGTCGCATTTATAAGCGTTTAAATCTCCTCCGTCACCTTCACTGATTAATTTCCATTTTTTGGGTCGTCACTTCACTTGTCCAAAATAAAAAAGAATATTCACTATTCCCTCCACTCATTCTCTCTCCTACTTCACTTTTACACTCACAACATTTCTCTCCTGTATTCCCACTCATTCTCTCTCCTATTTAATTCTTCATACTCACAACATTTAACTTTTTCTCTTTCTTACATCACTTTTCCTTAATTTCTACACCCAAAAAGTTGGTGCCAAGTGAACAGGGACGGAGGGAGTATTCGCTAACTACTTGCAAGTAGAAAAAAAGTGAACTTTTTATAATTTATGAAGAAACTAGTTTCTCCCAAAACTTGCTCATATATTTAATCGAATGTTTTCTTCTTATTTTTTTTATTTTTTTTTCTATTTTTGAGAATTTAGTAATCCTTAATGACAAAAAAAACATGTTTTTTACTAAGAATAATTTTTTTTTAAAGTAATATTCATATAAGAACGGAGAAAATAATTTAATGTAAATTTGGTTTTTAATTAGAAATAAATTTGAAAAAAAAAGAATAACATTTAGAAAGAGAGAGTAATTTAATGTAATTTTGATTTTTATCCTACATGTATACTCTTGTGACATACTCCATCTATACCTAAATGGGTCAACATTAACGGTGTGCTCTCGAGTTTTATTTTGGAAGGAAAGGAAAAAAAAGGAAGAAAATGAGGATGATTTCCTTCCTAGGGTGTGCTCCCGAATTTTTTTTAGGAAGGAAAGGAAAGAAAATGGGAGAAAATGGAGGCCTCATTTTCTTCCTATCCAATCCTCCCAAATGTGGGAGGAAATGAAAGGAAAGAAAATGATTCAAATGAGCTTTTGTGTTATTTCTATTTTATCCTCATAAATAAATACTCTTTTTTTATTTCATTAAGATTATAACTATAATTTTACATTTTTCCTTCCCTTTTCCTCAGAACTCGGGAGCACCTATGGGAGATTTTAATTTTCTTCCATTTCCTTTCCTCCCCTTTCCTTTTCTTCCCTTTCCTTCCCTTTCTCTCCCTAAAAATCTCGGGAGCACACCCTAAGGGTCCGCTCCCGAGTTTTGCAGGGGGAGGACGGGAGGGGAAGGGAAGGGAGGGGAAGTGAAGGGAGGGGGAGGAAATGGCGGCAACATTTCCTTTCCTCCCAATCCGCCCACTCACGAGAGGATTGAAATGGAAGGAAATGAGGCCTCCATTTCCTTCTCTTTTCTCGCTCAAAAAAATTCAGGAGCACGCCATGGGAGGAAATGAGCTCCCATTTCCTCCCTTTTCCTTCCCTTCACCTCCATTTTTAGACTCGGGAGCGAACCCTAAGGGTCCATACCAGAGTTTTTAAAGGGGAGAAGAAAAAGGGAAGGGAAAAAAGAGGGGAAGAGAAAGGTAAGGGAGAGAAGAGTAAGGGAAAAAAGAGGAGGGGGAGAGGATTCAATAATTTATTGAAATATTCCTGGGTTTAGGAAGAATTATGAAGAAAAAAAATTGAATTATATTTGTACCTTTAATGAAAGAAAGAGAGAAAGATATACTTGAGGGGTAAATTGGTTTAACCAAAAAATTTATAAAATTTCATTTTCTTTCAATTTCTCTCATTATTTTTAGGAGGATTGTGTTGGAGATAAAATTAAAAAAAAAAAATCACTCCTTTTCTTTCTACTGCCTTTCCAAAAAAAAAAATCGAGAGCAATTTTAGCAAGGAAAATATATTAAATTTTCTTTCATTTTCTTTCCTTTCTCTCATTTTAAAACTCGGGAGCACACCCTAAATGATTTATTGAATTGTTTTCAGTTTCTTTTCTTCGCAATGTTTTTTAGCGTCTTGACCAATACTCAAAAAAAATTGAATCTATGTCCTTGTAATAAAATTCAGGGTGCGAATATATTTAATACTAGTAAAAGTCCGTGTCCGAGGACGCGTGTTTTTTTTAAGGGCAAAATGGAAAAGGGACAATTTAGTGAGGATGAAAGAAATGGAGCGGCTAGGAAGTTCACAGGAACCAGATGTGAGTCCTGATGCTATCGCACCAGTACTAGCACAACAGAGAAATGCAGCGGAAATTAAATAAAGACAACGAAACACACAAGGATTTAAACACTTATCTACAGCAAAATGTTGTAGACAATAAACTTCTCTTATTAAATCACTTTCGAATTGATTACAAAATGTAAACTAAGAGAATGACTAAATCAATAAAGAGAACTCTCACTAAAACAAAACTCCTCTAAGCCTGAAATCCTTCAGCCTTTTGGAGTATTAAAATCGTGTCCTGTACACTGTCTTGGCTCTTGTATTTATAGCCAAGGAGGTTAGTGCTAATGGGTAAGGATAAGCTTTTGATGAAGAGCTTTGATCCATATCTTCAATCTCTTCAACCTTCTTTATCACTTTAAGCCTTCATTTATCCATATGAGAGTCCTAGAAAATAACCAAAACAATACTAAAAAGATAATAAATTTCGGTTAATAGGTTAGTAATAATAAAAATCAAATATAAAATATTTACATAATTTAAATATAAAGAAAGTAACAAAACATAATTAAGTCAACCTTTTTGACTTGGTCACGTGTGATGCTATCACACTTTCAATCTTCCCCTGTTTTTGTTGCTTTCTGTTCAAAAACAAATCTCAAGAACAACATATTTTAATCACAATATAAGCTAAAAAATAATCACTCACAAGATATGAAATGGAGAGCTCGAACGATCCCCCTAAATACTAGCTATTAAAAACCAACAAACCACCATGTTCAACATGTCCAGAACAAACCAAAACAAACCAAACCAAAGCAAAAACAACCAAACCAGAGCAAAAAAAAAAAAACAAATATCACCATTGTTCCTAACACACACGAAATTAAAAATTGTTTATAAAAACATCATAAACCCCTTCAGAAAAAAGTCCTGCTCCAGTTCAGATTTGGATTCTCATTCATTTCAGCTTGTGTTTTCGCAAGAAGCTCCCACTTGAAATCATGACTGACTTCTTCATAAACACGACTTGAGCTAGCTCCCCCTTTTTGATCAGAAAGCGCATCCCTTGCAGCTAACAATTTGTTCCTTCTTGCAGAGACTTCCTTGAACTGTACCCTTGTATTGAGCATCCACCTTTCCAAAAACTTGATTTCATCAGAGAGTACTTTTACTTGGTCCACAGGTGATGCTGGGGATGATGTACGCACATCGTCAGTAGCATTAGCAGGTTCCTCTTCATCAACATCTTGAGCATCTATTACTGGATCATCAGGGAATGCAACAGGCAAATCTACAGTCCTTGAGGTGCATTCTAACACAGGTTGGATATTAAAAGACTCAATCTTCTCAACTGCCCTATCAGATATAAGTATCTCCACTCCTTGTTTCAAGCATAGGCCAGTAATTAAGCATGGAAAAGGAAGGTCAGAGGGGAAGCTCTTTCTCAGCAAACTGAACAATACTCCCAAAAATAACTTCACCCAAGTTAAACTCTTGACCATTAAAAATCCTATATATTAGGTCAGCATGGGGCACGGTTACTATATTCTTATTTGATGTGGGTTTCCAATTGAATGTTGAGATTTTGAAAAGAAAACCACACAGAGAAGTGGGCATGGTACACTTGAACTGAGTGTGCCATATGGGATCAAGACCATTGGTTATAGAGTTTGCAACATCATTTTTAGGTGCCATGGGAGGAAGTATGTGAGGAGAGGGAGCATGGAGGAAAATATTGATCATGGCAGGAGAAAGAGAAATGAATTGACCACGAATTTTTATTTTTTCAAAACCAACAGGCCTAGGGTCTTGGATTTCTTGGACAAGACTAGCATAAAATTCACTAACAAGAGAGGGATAATAGAAAGTGGGATAAGACACAGAATAAAGTAGACCTTTTTCTTCTAAATACCTTTTCATGCCAACATCCTCAAAGGTTTTATCAATGACCCTTTCCACCAAAAACCCCTTTTTCCTAAAGAAGGCAAAATGCTCTTTCACAGATTTTGACATAAATTTTTCAGGTGAGTGGGGACTTACATTCCTTGAGGATGGTTTAGCTCTTGGGGAATGCTTAGGCTTAGGCAATTCAGCTTTGGAGGAACTGGCCTTCCTTAGGCTCCTTCTAGGTGAGGATGCAGATGTGAGTACATCTTCAGCAGCATCCTTCTTTTCAGTTTCTAGCTCATCTCTCCCAAGTTTAAAAGTTTCATCTTCAGCTTCATCATCATCTGACCTAATGTCAGATGCTTGGGCAGAGATAGACCCAACAGCTTTAGCCTTTGCTGCCTCACCTTTCCCTTGCCTTTCTTCAGGTTCAAGAGGGCTTGTAGGGGGATATGCTCTGTCTCATCATATTCTTCAACCTCATCACCCTCAGAATGTATTCCAGAATATCAGTTGCCTGGTGAAGACTGAACAGGGGCAACTGGAGAGTTTGCAGGAGGAGATGGGGTTGGGGATGCAGTAGCACCTTTGGTAGCACGAGTAGGGGACTGTTGAGGTGTGGAGATCCTACTTGGTGGCAAATCCCCAGGCAACACAATGACATGAGGGAAGATATCTCCTAGGTCTTGGGCAGCAGATTCCACAATGTCCTCAACTTCCTTCAAATCCTCAAGCTCTACAGATTGAGACCTTCTAGACACAACTTTGAATGCCTCAACATCTTCTTCATCAGAATCACTTGAATACACAGTCAAACCACTCACATATTTTCTTTTCTGAGACAAGGGTTTACCAGACGAGCTTCCAGACCCACTTGCTGCAGAATTCCCCCTTTTTCTCTTCGATCGGTAGGGATCATAATCCTCATCCTCCCCTTCAATGAAATCAGGCTCGGCCATGTTAGGGCGTACCTTAGGAGTATACTCTCCCATGTTGGGAAAGAAACCCTTCTGCCTCAGCGACCAATTTGGACCCTTAGCCATGCCAGCCACAGCACCAATGGCCTTCAAATCCCCAGGGTTGTCGGCGTCAATGGCATTGTCAGCAGCACCAGGGAGCGACATTGAGACCGGGGCAGCATCAACATCAGCAAAAAGCTCCACGGCAGCTTCGGTTGGGGCCACCGGAGATGGAGGAGGCGAACGATCGTCAGCCAGAGAAGAAGGTTTGGACGGAGATGCCATTTGATTTGGTGAAGACAGAGGAAAAACAGAGAGGGTTTTGGAATTTAGAAGGGTTTGGAAGGTTTAAACAGTGACCGGTGAGGGTTAAAGGCTATGAGGGTTTTGGTATTTAAGTGATGTGATTGCACTTATTAACTCATACTAGGCTTAGGTTACTGTAGAGACTTATAGTTTAAATTGAACTAAACTAGGATAATGGCCAGTCTTGTGGAAGGAGATTAATTAGGATTAATCTCACATTGAGCCAACCGAGTAGAGCTCTAAATTCCCTTGGACTTCTTAGATGATAAAGATAAACATAATAAATAAATAAAAAATCTTTTTAGATAATATATCTGCCATAGAGATAAAAAAATCCACATTACTATAACTCCCCCTAAACATATGGACATTTTAAAAAAACTTATAAGAAATTTTGTTGAGCATAAAATATTTTAACAAAAAATTAATTCGAAGTAGAGAAGCATTTGTTTGAAATTTTCACCAAGGACCAGGTTGATTAAAATATGTCTAAAAATAATGATGCATAATTTACACACATGTGAAGAATAAATCTCAGTATATGTGTGGCATAATATGTAATTACATCAGGGGACGCATTTCCTCTAAGAAAATCAATGAATCAGAATCTTGTCTTGCTTGGCCTCTAGAATGCTTCCACATATAATTTTTTCGTGAAAAAATATACTATGGGTAGCTTTCACTCTTCAATATTCTCATGGATAGCCCTCTTTCGAATGATCTTATCAATTTGACTCAAACTTTCTCTTGAAATCATTTTGATCACATTGAAATGACTTCATACCATGAGTGGAGTAGCTGTTTCCCAATATTTTTTTTTGTTTTTGCATCCACCAAGAGACATCTAGTAACATAAATTTAGAGTCAACTGTTGTTGACTACTATTTAAGAAGGATTCACAATTCAGAGGGAAAACAAGTCAAAGATGCACTACAAGTGACCACACTAAGATAAATCATGCAATGCATTTTTTTTTGTTGTGAGTAGTAGTATACTGGTGTTAGATATGATGTGATCACACGGGGGATCAAATCATTATATTGCACACAAACTCAGAGATTTTCTTAGAGTGGAAAATCTCTGAAAATCAAGGGCTTTGGTGAAAATGTCAGCCAACTGTTTTTTAGTGCTAATTGATTCCATGCTAATAATTTTTTGCTCAACAAGATAACGAATTAAATGATGTCTAATGTCAATGTGTTTAGTACGTGAGTGTTGAACAGGATTTTTTGATATTTCTATGGCACTTAGATTATCACAAAAAACAGTTAGGATATCACTTTTAAGTCCATAATCTTTAATCATCTGATTCATCCAAAGGAGTTGAGAACAACAACTCCCTACAGCCACATACTCTGATTCAGCAGTAGAAAGGGATACACAGTTCTGTTTTCTGCTATACCAAGATACTAAGTTGTTCTCAAGATAAAAACAACCACCAGATGTGCTTTTCCTATCATCAGTATTGCCTGCCCAATCAGAGTCACTGAATCCTACCAGATTTGTGTTGGTTTCTCTAGTATAGCTTAGCCCTAAATTGATAGTACCACCAACATATCTAATAATTCTTTTTACAGCTTTGAGGTGGGATAATTTGGGGCAAGCTTGATATCTAGCACACAGGCATACACTAAACATTATGTCAGGGTGACTTGCTGAAAGGAATAACAAGCTCCCAATCATACTTCTATATAAGGTGGGGTAAACATCCTCACCATTCTCATCTTTGCACAACTTTTGGGATGATCCCATAGGGGTTTTAAAGTGAGAGGCATTGTCAAGAGAGATTTTTTTAATCAAGTTTTTGGCATACTTACTTTGAGATATAAAAATTCCTTCCTTATTTTGTTTTATTTGAAGTCCTAGAAAGTAGGTTAACTCACCAACCATACTCATTTCAAAGGTGGTAGTCATACTTGTGACAAAATAGTCTAACATATCTTTGGAAGATGATCCAAATACAATGTCATCAACATAAATTTAGGCCACTAAGATTCCTACATTTTCTTTTAAAATAAATAAGGTTTTATCTACCTCACCTCTCTTAAATCCCATTTGTATGAGGTGTTCAGTTAGCCTCCCATACCAAGCTCTAGGGGCTTGTTTTAGACCATATAAGGCCTTTTTCAACTTATATACATGATTAGGGAAATGGGGATCAATGAAGCCCTTAGGTTGTTCAACATAGGCTTCTTCATTTAGGACACCATTCAAAAAGGTACTCTTAACATCCATTTGATGTAGAGTAATGTCCAAATAACAAGCAATAGCAAGTAAAAGCCTAATTGACTCTATCCTAGCAACAAGAGCAAATGTTTCTTCAAAATCTATTCCTTCTATTTGAGTGTAACCTTGGGCTACAAGCCTAGCTTTATTTCTTGTAATTTGCCCATTTTCATCAGTTTTATTTTTAAAAATCCACTTAGTTCCTATTACATTTCCTCCTATAGGCCTAGGAACTAAAGTTCATACTTCATTTTTCTCAAATTGGTTTAATTTCTCTTGCATGGCAACAATCCAATTATCATCTTTCATAGCTTCTACAACATTTTTAGGTTCAATATTGGAAACAAAACAGCAAGAACTAACCTTGTTCACTTGTGATTCAACACAACTTAGCCCAGCCAACTCACGGTAGTTGACTCTTGGCTTTTCCCTTGTGCTAATTTTCTCGTTTACATCACCCACTACTTGAGATATTGGGTGATTCTTTTGTACTCTGCTGGGTATGTCTTTGGTCCTATCCAAATTACCTTCTTCACAGTCTGAATCCTCAGATTCTGAACCAGATTTTGTTTGCTCTGATGTAGGTGATGATGTGCTCGCATCAGTACCTGCATCTGCTTTCTGCAGTCCATTTTGCTGCGTCTGTTTAGTTTGATTCTGAGTTTCCTGCATTGTCTCTATACAATCTGAGACATCATCTTCAAGAGATTTTAAATTCAAGTCAGCAGTATCATCAAATGTAACATTAATTGATTCCATCACAGTTTTGGTTCTAAGGTTGTAAACCCTATATGCACGACTGTTTGTGGAATATCCAAGAAAAACAGCTTTGTCACTTTTGGAATCAAATTTAGAGAGATAATCTCTATCATTTAGAACATAGCAAATGCAACCAAAAACATGAAAATATTTTAGAGTAGGTTTTTTACCAAGAAAAATTTCATAGGGAGTCATGGTTGATCCAACTCTCAAATAAACTCTATTTCCTATGTGACAAGCAGTATTAAGTGCTTCAGCCCAAAATCGTTTAGAGATGTTCTTAGAACTAAGCATGACACGAGCCATCTCTTGTAAAGTACGATTTTTTCTTTCAGCAACCCCATTTTATTGAGGTGTTTTAGGGACTAAAAAATCATGGGTGATTCCTTTGGAATCACAAAACTTTGAGAATAAAGTGTTCTCATATTCAGTTCCATGATCAGACTTAATTTTGATAACTTTCTTACCATACAAGTTTTTCACCTTTTTATACCAAACTTTAAATACTTCAAGTGCTTCAGATTTTTCTTTTAAATATAGCACCCAAGTATACCTAGAGAAATCATCTACACAAACAAATGAATACTTCTTTCTACCTAAGCTCTCAACTTCAATTGGTCCCATAAGGTCAGTATGTATTAATTCTAAAATTTCAGACGTGGAACTTTGGTCAACTTTTGGATGAGAGGCTTTGGTTTGCTTGCCCTTTTGACAAGGACCACACACATTTGATTGTTTAAAGTCAAGCTTGGGCAAGTGTTTAACAACATCAAATCTAACTAGTTCTTCTATTTTCATATAGCTAGCATGTCCTAACTTTTGATGCCATAGTTCAAGTTCATTTGTTTTGGAGCTAAGGTAGGATAAGTTATCCTCAAATTTGTAACAATTATCTTGAGACCTTACTCCAGTGAATAGGCATTTATTAATGTTATCAAACACTTTACACTCATGTTTGTCAAAATTAACATGCAAATTGTCATCACACAGTTGGCTTATACTAATAAGATTAGCTTTCAAACCTTCTACATGATAGACATTTTTCAGTTTAGGCATATTATTCACACATAAAGTACCTTTACCTACAATCTTACCTTGTGCTCCTCCCCCATAATTCACATTCCCACCTTTGACAGAGATGTAATCCGTGAGGAATTCTGCATTACCTGTCATGTGCCTTGAGCACCCGCTATCAAAGTACCATGAGCTAGCAATGCTGCTCTTGAGAGAGGTGAACACTACCTTGCATTCTTCATTTTTCTTTTCTATCCAAACAAACTGACCCGTTTTCTGTCGATGTGAGTGGTGATGTGAGTGCATCCGTCCACTCATCTGAGGAGCATCTTTTCCCAGATCACGAATCCTCTTATAACAGAAAGGTCTTATGTGTCCTGGTAAGAAGCAGTAATGGCACACAAATCTTTTCTTTTTGGTTGATGATTTTTGGTTGTGAAAAGGTTTAGGTTTCGAGGAGCTACTTTCTCCCTCTTTCAAAAAATTTGATTCAAAACCAAGACCTGTTTTCGAAAACTTGCTTACATTAAGAACCTCATCAAGAGTTGCCTTTCCAGTATTCATCTTTTCAAAAGTTTTCTTGGCCTCCGTGAGTTCGGTTTTGGTTTTTTCAAGCTCAATGTCACGTTTAGTGAGCATGACCTCAAGTTTGGCAATTGAATCTTTTTGGTTATCATTTTCAGTAGATACATTTTTCAGCTCATCTTTAAATTTAGATAATTCAGTAGAGTTTTTCAGTTACCTTTTCAAAGACAACAATTTTTTCAACACGCTTTTCCCAATCGGCATATAGCTCAGCATAGGCATCCAGTAGCTCATTATAGTTTCCATCATCTTCTTCTTCATTTTCAGACTTCTTGTTCAGTGAGGAGGTATAACAGTTTATAAGAGGTTCAGAAGATGTGAGGGTAGATGTGATAACATCTGAAGCTACATCAGATTGATAGTCATGATTTGGAGGCGAGATTTTCATGATTGCTAAGTTTAGCGACTCATCTTCGTCATCACTATCACTAAGGGTCGCACTTAGGCTCATCCCCTTTTTCTTCAGAGTATTGGCACATTCATTTGCATAATGCCCAAACCCTTTACAGGCTCTACACTGAACAAATTCAGATCTATTTTTAGAAAAACTAGTGGGTTTCTTGAAAGTACTCTCATTATCCTCTTTTGGTTTATCAAAAGTAGTTGATTTTTTGGAGGGAAATTTGTTGTCTCTTTTGTTTTTGAGGAAAGAAGTAAATTTTTTAGTTAAAAGAGCAACATCTTCGGTTTCCAAATTAGAAATATCAATTTCATTTAAGATTTCCTCAATCACTTTTGGAATTGAGGATGCTTTAGAAAGAGCAGAAGCAAGAGCAACACTTTCAGCTTTATGTTGTTGCTGAATGGAAATGTTCATTTCAAACATGGTTAGTTTACCCACAAGAGTATCTAAAGCCATGGTTGCAGTATCATTTGCTTCTTCAATAGCAGCTATTTTAATGTTGAACTTATCTGTGACAGATCTTAACATTTTGCAAACTAATCTAGCATTAGAAATAGGCTCACCTAGGGAGAGACATTCATTTGAGATTTCTCTTATTCTAGCAGAATAACTTTTTATGTCCTTAGTCTCAGTCATCCTCAAGTTTTCAAACTTGGTCATGAGAATCCTTAACCTAGTGGCTTTAACACTGTCATCACCTTCACAGTGAGCTTGCAAAATATCCCAGGCTTTCTTTGCTATATTTTGATTCAAAACAAGTCTAAATATGTGTTCATCCACATGATTTGAAATAGCACCAAGAGCCTTGGAATTGTAATTAGCAAGAGTAACCTCATCTGCGGTCCATTCTTCCTCAGGCTTAATTTTGTACACTTTTTCAAAAATTTCACCCTCTTCTTCTTTATTCTTAACTTCAGCCTTAGGAGGGGACCATGGAATAATGATGCTAAGCCAGGCTCGTTCATCAATTGCTTTGATGAAGAGACGCATTTTGGCTTTCCATATAGCATAATTAGTTTCATCTAAAACCGGGGGACGGTATTGATTCAAGTGTCCTTCCATAATGACCACTCTTTCTTGGATCTCACTCAGTGAAGTCGAGTGTGGCTCTGATACCAATTGAAAGAAATGGAGCGGCTAGGAAGTTCACAGGAACCAGATGTGAGTCCTGATGCTATCGCACCAGTACTAGCACAACAGAGAAATGCAGCGGAAATTAAATAAAGACAACGAAACACACAAGGATTTAAACACTTATCTACAGCAAAATGCTGTAGACAATAAACTTCTCTTATTAAATCACTTTCGAATTGATTACAAAATATAAACTAAGAGAATGACTAAATCAACAAAGAGAACTCTCACTAAAACAAAACTCCTCTAAGCCTGAAATCCTTCAGCCTTTTGGAGTATTAAAACCGTGTCCTGTACACTGTCTTGGCTCTTGTATTTATAGCCAAGGAGGTTAGTGCTAACGGGTAAGGATAAGCTTTTGATGAAGAGCTTTGATCCATATCTTCAATCTCTTCACCCTTCTTTATCACTTTAAGCCTTCATTTATCCATATGAGAGTCCTAGAAAATAATCAAAACAATACTAAAAAGATAATAAATTTCGGTTAATAGGTTAGTAATAATAAAAATCAAATATAAAATATTTACATAATTTAAATATAAACAAAGTAACAAAACATAATTAAGTCAACCTTTTTGACTTGGTCACGTGTGATGCTATCACACTTTCAGAAGACAAAATGAAAAATTTGACATTTGAAACTGTTTACATAACTGTTCACGAACAATTGTGATTTATACTATAGATACATAAAACTCACAAAAACACAATGTATCTGTTATTCAATAATTTGGCAAAATCATTTTTTGGGCCACTCATAAGTCATACCCCCAGATCCAGAATATTCAATTTTGTTTAACATGTTTATCACTTAAACCATCAATATCTAAATATATTCAACATTATCATTCAAAATATATAAGTGAGCCCAAAAATGAATTTAAAATAACTTTATTTAACTAGTTGCTCCCAAAATCTCTGTTATCCCCCTCACTAAAATACTATACTCCCTCCGTTCCACCTCACTTGACACTCAAGAGGTGGGCACAAGAACTAAGAAAAAAGAATAAAATAAAAAAATGTGTGGTAAAAAATGAAGAGAGAGAATGAGTGAGATAAATAGTAGTGTTGATTGAATAAATTGAGTGGTGGAAAATGAAGAGAGAGAATGAGTGGTGGGGTCCATCTAATATAAAAATATAAAAAGTAGGCTATTTTTGAGAGATGTCAAGTGAGCTGGGACGGCCCAAAAATGGAAATAAGTGTCAAGTGAGCTGGGACGGAGGGAGTATATAATAATTTTTAGATTGCAAATAGTTGGTTGCATTTTTACATATTAGATAAAATTATAAAATACGTACAAATTTAGATTTTATAATGTAAACATGTTCATTGAAATTGAAAAAAAAAATCAACAACAAAATGAAGAAAGTGCAATTTCAAATTTTGACCCAGCTTTGATTTTTTATTCATTTTGAATTTATTTTCTCCTATAAAAAGTATGTAAAATCTTATTCAACCCCCTCAATTTTAAATTTTTAAATTTTAGTTTTCTTCTTCAATTTCTATGGACATGTTTATATTTTTAAATTTTTAAAATTGAAATTTATGGACATTAGTTACAAATTTAAAATGCAACCTGCAATAATAATTTTAAATTTCAAATTTAAAAGCTCTAGGCTATAATTAATTAATGTAATTATACACAATAATAGCCATTTAACTTTTTAATAAATATTAATAGGTTCATAAAATAGAAATTTTAATTTATAGGTACTTTAGATGGGTATAAATGAGATTTAAAACTAATTAATGGGGAAAAATTTAACAAAAATCTATTTTAGTGATTATTTGTATACTTTTAGTTAATTTAGTGTCAAGATTGAATATTTTGAAATTTTGGTAATCTATTTGATTAATTTGATATAGCTGGGTGATAAGATTGAATATAATGAACAAAAATGTTTTGTCATTCATGAAAGGGGTGCGTGTACCTTAATTTTAATATTTCAGAAACATTGTATCGCTCTTTACACAGCAACTATGTAAATTTAGGGTTTTTTTTTTTTTTTTTTTTTTAAATAATACATTTTTAAAATTATATTTATCAGAGTGACTTACTTTTCAAACTTTTTCCTAAAATGTCCCATTTTTTGAAACTCGCTACACTGTGTAGCGAGTTTGACTGGAAAAGGTCAAACTCGTTACACGGTGCAGCGAGTTCTAAGTAATTAAGTTTGCCAGTTTGCAATTAATTAGGGCAATTAATTAAAGAGAAACTCGCTACACCGTGTATCAATTAATTAGGGCAATTAATTAAAGAGAAACTCGCTACACCGTGTAGCGAGTTTGACCTGTCACAGTCAAACTCGCTCACCGTGTAGCGAGTTTCCCTTTTTTTTTTTTTGCCTAGATAAGGTTTTTCAGATTCATTACCCTCCAATCCCTCGTTCATTCATTTTCATATCCTCCTCGCAACACTCAATCTTCTCAATCCTAATTCTATTAAACCAAAAAATGGATCCTAGTTTCAGTAGCGAGTGCACTTGAACTTGTTTCCACAGCAACAGCAATCTTCAGCAACCCACCTGCAAACAACCAAAACCAAAAAACCTGCTGCAAACAATCAAACCAAACAACCTGCAAACAAAATCTCATATCCAATACAACATGTCCAATATTCAATATATTATGAAACACTAAACCTGTACAATATACCATAACACACACCTACACATCTACATAAATGTGTAGAAAGTGTAAAATAAAATAAAATGCAAATATCCAAATAAAAACTAAAAAAATCATAGTTTCAGCTATTACAAATAAAAATATCCAAATAACAACTATTAGTACAAAGTTTCAAGGTACAAATAAAAAAAAAGTTTCACCTATTCCTCCTCTCGTAGTCAGAAGGGGTGTACTTACTCGTCGAATTCCGCTGCCGAGACCCTCTTCTAATGAACTCCTCCCGTTGAGCAGGGGTAAGTTGTACCCCACTAGACGAAGTCGCAGCCGGATCGGAGAAGGGGCGGAGCCCTGCTTGTGATGTAGAAGGAGGAAGCCTAAAGCCACTTCCACTCCCCGAATATAATCTGAAGCCTATAGTGGATCCAGGGGAAGGGTCTGGCTGAGCACTCCACCCACTCCCACTCCCCCAGCCACTCCTACTCCCCCAGCCACTCCCATCCCCCCACCCACTCTCACCCCCACTCCCACTACCATAAAATTGACTCTGAGTCTGAGTCCACTGTGACTGTGACTGCCATTCATATTGTTCATCATCCTGGGTCTGGGACTGGGCTTGAGGTTCGGGCTCGGCATCTGGCTCGTCGTGCAAGTCCATTTGGGATTGTGGTTGTGCATGTGCACGACGTCTAACCCGACGCTGTCGAGACTGTGCGCGATATACCGGTGGGGGAGGTGCTGCACAGACTGAAGGCGTTGTTTCTCCCTAACTCCCGTGAGCCCTGTGTAATAGTCGCAAAATTGAAGCTTGTCTGGGATGCTCCTCCGCATCATTGTCGACATGCAAGCGTTGAAGGGTCTGCACCTATTTTTATATCAAAAATAAATATAAGTATGAGAGACATAAGTTAATAATTGAAGTTTTGTTTAAAAAAATAGAAATAATAACTTGAAAAATGTAAAAACTTACCATAAACTCTAGGCAAGGGGCAACCGACCGGTATCCAGCCTCCTCTATATGAGTGAGGTTCTGCACAAACATACACGTTATGCTCCGATACCATATCATAAATGGATCGGTGTAATGCATATCGTGAATGCCTGAGACCCCGGAAACCAGAATTTGTCGCCGCTGTTCCCAGAGTGCAATATATTGTCGATGGCGGTCGCTCCAAATCACGGTATTGTTTCCCCGCCGATCACAACTGTGCAAGTCCGGGCGAGTGTTGCACGGTTGCAGGACCCTGCAGCGGCGAGCCAAAGCGCCTCACGCGATCCGGTAGATGCCACTCGATCCTCTCAAAGCATACAAGAGGGACCATCGCCAACCATACGTCCTGACCCTGAGTGCAGTAGGGCGGAGCGTATCTCTCTGCATAAGGCTGCCACACAACCTGATCATCTGTTAGGTTGGCCAGCTGATCACGATAGCCTCGCATGTTATGTGCAGTAACCTCCTTCAGATACAGTGATGAATGGGTCCACCTGAAATTTCATAAACAGAATAATTATAAGAAAAAGTTAAAAAAAAAAACAATAACGACGAGAAAATAACGTATGATATATGTATACCTGCATTCGAGGGGCATGAGCACGTAGTTCGGATCTCTGTAATGCCTACGAATTTGCGATTGCACACATAGCAACCACTCCCTAGCCCAAATATATATAAATTAAATATATATCAAATACTATAAATAATGCCGCTAATTTGAAATCAAACTTAAAAACAACTACATAATGAACATTAAAATGAGATAAACATACCTGTAGAACGTTGAGAAATTCTCCGCACTGTTTCGTCAAAGGGTTAGTCGCACTACATAGCTCTCGATATAGGACAAGCGACGCACTCCCCCAACTGTACTGGCTGACCCTGAAAACATCCCCAAGCAGAGGGAGATAACAAAACTTAACCTTGTTGTTCGTACGATCAGGCATGACCGTAGAACCCAAGGCGAGCATGATATATGCCCGTACGTACATATTCACAATGTCTAAAGCAGTATCATCGGCGAGGTCATGGAAGTTTGGAAACATGCTCGTAATCCACCTGAGCTTCAGACTACTTCCATCTATATCTCCGGGATCAGGGACAGCTGAAATTACCCGGATCGCGCTAATTGCAGCGAGCGGTTTTTTTGATGGACTTCACTGAAAAAGAGAGTCGCCATGTCGTTTTGTATTATGAGACTAAACTTTGAAAAATGCTAGTTTAAAAAGGAGGTCGTTTTGATTGGGAGCCAAAACTTAGAAAAAGGCTATTTGAAAAGGAGGTCGTTTTGATTGGGAGCCAAAACTTAGGAAAAGGCTTTTTGAAAAGGAGGTCATTTTGATTGGGAGCCAAAAATTAGGAAAAGGCTTTTTGAACAGAGATTGTTAGGTTCGGAGGTCAGGTTACGTTTCGGGAAGAGTATCTGGAGATCACCCAAAATGCCTCGCATGACGAGTCTTTCTACCTTTCTCGAAAAGTGTGCGTGTGTGTGACTGTGAGTGTTCGTGTTACTTTTGAAAATGAGTCTGAATGACAGACTTTAATCTTGGTTTGAATGACAAGCGTTGATTTTGAAAAGGAACGTTTGAATGACAAACGTTGATTTTAAGGGAGTTTGAAAAGGAGTTCGAATGACGAACTTCGGTTTTGAACTGGGCATTACGATGTTACCCATTTTGATGAAAACGATGGCAAATGAGATGCGATCAACGAGTCATTTTGTGACTCGGACATTTGAAAGTAAATACTATCAACAAACCAAACGGTTTGGACTTGTAAATGACAGTATTGAAAATGCGGTATCAACGGATCGAACGATCTGGACGGTAAAAGTGCGATTGACGAGCCAAACGCTCCGATTTGTAAAGAGCGTAAAGTAAGTGAGATATCAACGGATCAAAGATCCGGACTTTTAAATGACAATCACGAACCTAACGGTTCGGACGGTAAAAGTGCGAATTGACGGATCAAACGATCCGGACGGTAAATGACAGAAAAGTAAAAAATGGGGCTCGAACGTCGTTTTACCCCTAAATTACTTCTCTCGAGGGAGAAAAGATGATAGAGGACTAAAACGTATCAAGTCTCGTAGACGGCGTTTCGTGTACATTTTGAGAACTTTGATCGGATCGAAAGTAGCATATGACACGTAAATCGAGACAAAGCGAGGTTTAGAGAGTGAGAGTGTTACCAATGGCTAAGTATTGACTCTTTTGCTTGGGAGGACGTATACGGGATATGAAAAGGTGTTTGAAAGGTGTTTCAGACGTGTTTAGCTTGGAAAACGTGGTTTTCACGCAAATCGAGGCATTTTCGGGGCTCGGGAGGGTGTTTAGGCTGCTGGGCCGAGGTGAAATGAGGGAGAGTAAATATTTGTGTGGGGTATTTACTGAAGGGGAGGGGCTGTATTTATAGGGGGTGAAACTGAAGAACAGGCCATCCGGCCCTTTCCTCAGTTTGAGGGACCTTTGAGGTATTTTGAGAATTGCAGTGGCTGATTGATCAATCCTGAAGAACAGGCCGTCCGGCCAGTCACTCAATTCAGGGGTATTTTTGTCTTTTCACCCTTGAATCTGATTGATGGGGACGTGGGGAGGCTTGCATGTGTGCCAAGTGTCCTAGCTTAGTCACTAAGTTTGGATTTTGGTCCCGTTAATCCCGGTTTTGACTGTTTTCTAAATAACTGTACGAGAAAATGTCGAAACAGTCCCGAAAAATCCCGAAAATTGCGTATTTCTTAGAAAGTGGTACTTTTATGTGTGAGAACGTGTGTTAAGTACTGTAACGACCCTAACCCTAGGCACTCATTTAGCATCATTTTGTGTGCTTTTAAATATTATTATTAATATTGTGTTCAATTTTTATATACTTGATTTCTTATATTAGAATAAAATGATAAGGAGATAAATAATGTTCTAAAGGAAAAGTAATAATTAGAAATAAATAAAGTAATAGATTGGAGTGGTAATAAAATGGACAAATAAAATGTTATGAGTGGGGAGAATTTATTTAAATTGTTGAAAGAGTTTTGGGGGATATTGGGATGTGGGGGACAACTCCCTAAAAACCCTCCCCTTCTCTCCCTTGGCCGCCCCCCCCCCTCTTCCTTTATCCATTCTATACTCCACCTCCCTCCCTCCTTCCTCCTTACTCCATCATTTCTTTCTCTTTCTCTTCACTTCATCTTCCATGGAAGCTTAATGAACTCCCTCCATTCCAAGAGTTCTTTTCAAGACCATTTCTTGCTCAAATTCAAATCCAAGTGTCCTTTGGTGAGTAGTTCATCCAAGGGAATTGATCAAGCCTAGAAAATCATCATCTTCTCTTGTATTGGCAAAGGTGAGTTATTATGACCTTTCCTTCGTTAAATGTTCATGAATACTAAATGTTGTTATGGTTGTGTTAATGGCTATTTGATGCTTTAGGAAGCCTTCTTGGAATTGATGAATGTGTTAGTATTATAGAAATGGTTGTTGTTCATAAAAGTGGCCAAGAGTAGAAGTAAATGGGTTGGTGTGGATTGAATGGGAACCTTGGAAAATAGTAGTGAATTGGGTGGGAAACCAAGTGGGGATGATTTAGATTTAGGACATGATGCTTTGGGATTAAATGAGTTAAAATGAATTGAACAAAGTTAGGAAATTCCTTTAGGATTCACAAATTAAAGCACTTGGTTGGAAAATTGGTTTCTTGAGAATCATGTGGTAAATGACTTAGAATTATAACATAATTGGGTCTAAATGATTTAGTATGTGAAGCATGAAATTAGTAAGCTTTCTAGGTTCACACAAAACAAAGGAAACTTGGTTGGGAACAAATGGGTATAGGTGATGAAGGATTTCTGCAATTATTTTGATTCTGGGCTCAGGTCACGAGTCGTGCCTTGTGGCACGAGTCGTGCCTGAGGTGTGGGACGAGTCGTGACTAGGGTTATAAGGAAGTCGTGCCTTGTAAGGGACGACGGATTCGAGAGGAAGGTGCGATGGGGCACAGTCGTGCCACAGGGGACGAGTCGTGCCCTGGCCTGGTTTTTCACATCAAGTTTAGAGTCGTTTAAACCTAACCAAACTCGAACCAAAATAGAATCTCTTTAACCTAGATTAAAATAGAATACTTTGGCTACACATTCACCTCCTAAGTGATCAAAATGGAATTGGGAAAATACTTTAAATGTTGCTTGGAAAATGCTAGTTAACCTAGTTTGGTAAATTAACAGAAATGATTCCAACTTGGTAGAGTTAACTGGGATCCTTATAGAGATCATATATTATCATATAATGACTAAGTAAGGTAGGTTGATGATATCTCATTATCTCACTTAAGTACCTATTCATGGATTATATTATGCTTAGCGTATTACATAAATGCTGCACTCTGATCATTGGATGAACATGAGTATATTTTACCATGTGACTATATTGCTTATTTATGCATAGTGTGTTAAAGAAATGTTGCACTATGATGTTGGTTGAGCATGAGTATATTTTACCATGTTGCTATATGGTTTATCCCCTTTGTGGATTTATTCAAGTATCTATTATGTGCTTGATTATGTGTGAGTCAGCTGACATTTGGGGGTATAACATAATACGATCAATTATGGAAGTGTGACCTAATGTGATCGGATTATGTTATACTGCGACCGTCCCCTTACGTGGCCACGGTTTGGGGTATAGCATCTGTAGTGAGCCAAAAGCCTTACAGAGTTCTTCTTGTCTTATTTGGTTCCCCTAAAAACGGGTCTTCATAAGACGTGAGTATTGCTTAAGCATCTCACTGTAAGATTGGAGTATTATTATACCCAATGTTGTACGACTGTTCGAGACGGGAAAAGGTAAACCAAGGTAATGTAAGGTGTTCTGACTTTTCCAACGTGTTATGTGCAACTTGTTATGTGTTGCATCTTATATGGCATATTCTTTGCATTCATAATAGCTTGCTGAGATTTATTCTCACCCTCTCCCTTCTTGTTTTAGATTCCGAGACAGGTGGACCGGCCAAGTAAGGGCGGTAAGGAGTTTGGAGGTTATATTTTGGGGATTGTCGGGTTGATTTGATTGGTATAGAAAGTGTACTTTAGTATAAATCATTTATGGGAATTGTATTATTTAATCTTCATTCATTTTTATAACAGATGTCTTTTTGTAACTAACAGTTTCGTACTTTCTAAGTTAGTCAACTATTTCTCTGTTGTGAAAAGGTGTAGATTTATTTTGGAAATGGTTATAATACTTATAATTATTTTGAAAGTTTTAAATAAAGATTTTAAAAGTTTTTGATATTTAAGTTAGTTTGAGGACGCTCCAGCTTGGGACACGTGTAGGTTCCGGGTTGGGGTCCTCACAGTTGGTATCAAAGCTCGGTTAGAATTCTCGGGGTAGAGTCTAGCTGAGTGAGAGTGTGTGGTAACTTACGTCGAGAGTATTATGCAGGAATTTGTTCAAAGACAGAAAATGATATTGACCAACCGAGGAATCAAGGAAGGGTGAGTTATGGAAAGATAGATTTCCCCACCATCATTTGAGGTATTTTACCTGTCTCAGGAATTAGGGTTCATACTTTTATAAATCCTCGTGCATTCGTTCTCATGTGGCATTACATTTCATCTTTATGTGCATAATTGGCCTAAAAGTTGTTTTATGTCTTTGGAGGTTCTACTCACATGGGGTCGTACCTCGAATCATCCTTAATTATCTTAGTAGTTGTGATTAAGTGGGCATGTATTGCCGGTGGATTTGGTCGAATTACCAATCCGTGAATCATCGTTATATTAACTTTGAATTATTTGAGTAGTTGTTGTGTTTGAGGAGGACCATCGCGAAGCGAGTCTCCTTATCTACGTTTGATTTACCTCACGAGTGTAATTGAGTCGGATAAATTATTAATTGATATTATGTCACATATGCGTAAATGTCGAAGGTCTGACCTAAGGAATGTGAAGGTTATTTGGGTTGTGCGATATGTTTGATTTAAAATACACTTAAGTTATCTCATGTACAGTGGTAAATGAATTTGCGAACTCTTAGTTGAGGTTAGGTATATGACCTAATTAAGAGTAGTTTATAGTTGTATAACGTGCGTGAGTATTTATACATTGGTGTCGCGTGGTAGAAACTAGGTATATGAGACTAGTATTGGAAGTGATAGTCTAAGTGAGATTATATGAGTTATAAAATATCGCGAGTACGAGACCTTATAGAAATAATATAACTTTGCCTTATGTGTTATTAGTGGACTAAGTGGTGTTTCTACGTGAGTTTCAAAATGGGTTTTCATCAGGTATCATACCAGGATATTGAGATTTTGAGTTGCTATAAGGTACTAATTTGGTATTCGGATTCCTAGATAGAGGACACTAATTGGGATGATGGACTTGATGACTCATCTTGAGAAAGTATTTGATAAAGCAGATAATTAGCTTAGCGACCCTCCGTAAGGTAAATTAGTACTATATTGAGGAAAGATGATACTTGGTGGTTAATTATAAGGTTATAGAGATCTTAAATAGGTAACTGTGAAGAATAAGTATTCGTTAGCACTTGCTGACGATTTGTATGACTGATTTTAGAAACTAGTAGGATACTCAATGGTTATTAGATGAAATTTTCGGAGTGTTACAATTACAGCGAAAAATTTGCTTTAAAGATATACTTAAGACAACATTTATATATAGTATGACCGTTTTGATTTGTGGATTGTGTATTAGTTATGGAGAGGTAAATAGGGTAAATGCGAAGAAGTATAATAGATACAGTTATTGGTGACTTAAAGGATCAACTTCAGAAATTGGTAATATATGTATATGGTTCGTTTTGAAAATTGATTATCATTAGTTGAGAAAATGAGGATGAATCTTATTGGAAGACAGGATACTTTAGGATGATTATATACTATAGTTCGACTTAGTTACGTGAATCATATGAAGGATTAGTGTGATGCTTGAAAGATATTGACGTTATACGGATTTTGAGTTTGTTGATGGTTATTGAGAGTTAAGTTAGATTATACTGTAATGTTTAATTGAAATTTGAGAATGATTGATCTATGAGAGTTCCAATTATATTTTCTTATTTAGAAATTATGGTATTTGATTGGGAACTAGATGTTTACAATATGTTGTTGCTAAGTACAATACCAGTATCAAAGGTAGGGAGTAGATGACTCAAATTAAGTAAAGGCGTTGAATATTCAACTTGAAGAATTATTGAATTGGGGATGCTTTGCCAAGTTTATAATCTTAATGAATGTTTAGTGTTATTTATCCAAGATAGTAGTAAGTATTACGAGATTGTGTTTTCTTATAAGGAATTCAACTAAGTAAAAATATTATGTTAGAATTGTTTTAAATGTGCTTTAAAACTTTGGGTTGTATATCGAACTTCGGTATGAGCAATTGTGCCCTTCAGGGGTAGTTGATTTAATAAGGTCAGTAAACCGTTTTTTGTGTAAATTAAAATCTGTGAGTAATTTGACTATCTACCACTGGTATGGGACGGTTGTAGATAATTAAATCACTCGAGTTATTTTGTTAGCTTATCAATCCTTTGAAATTTCTGAGTGGTTTAGTTAATTAAAACTGGTATGGGCCGGTTTTAATTAAGTAAACCATTCGGGTCTCTTTGGATCTCTTCTTATATTATCATTTGAAATTCTGAAAAATGTTGTAAAATTTCGAAGGACATGTTACTTTAAAGTTATAGTTCGTGCAGAAGCAAGTAGAAAAGCAACCTAGTTCCCCTATAGTGATTAATTGTATTAGAAGTTTTGATCCGAGAAATAATTGATAAATTGTGGAATTATTAATGTGGAAGTCGCAGTAGACTTGGTTTTGTATTGGAGTTGGATCGGCTCCGTTGTGGGCGGCCAACCATTTGATTTGAATATTGATTTATCACTAGGCCTGAACATAATTGGAACATTGAATGGTGATAATGGAATGTTGACGTTAGAAGGTTTATTAAAATATTTAGAGTTCTAGGTTGAACTTGAGAGTATTATCACTATAGATATTGTGATTGAGTTACATTGAAAGTAAAGAAGGGTATGTTGGTCTGTTATAGAAAGTTGAATTGTATTTTCTACTCGTTATATATATAGCTTGATGAAATGTTATTAATAAAGTCCTCACATATGTTAGGGGATAGTTCGATTGTATAAAACCCATAGTGTTAAATGGATTAGATAGACATCGTTCGGGAAGGTTCTCTGGGAAGGTAGGAATGCTACTAAGTTTAACCTTGTGAAAAGTTGAGGAATCACTACTTGTTGTTGATGATATGCTACGGGCGTGAACAAGGGATGTTAGTGGTCAATAGTACGTATGGTTACCAGTGGTAAGTGCGTATAATAGTAGTTATCATTCTAACATTGAGATAAAACCGTATGAGGCATAGTTTGGGAAGAAAATATCGATCTCTAATTTGTTGGGTTGAGGTTAGAGAAGCAAGGCCTAAGGTAGATTGGCGCCAAAATTTGTTAATCCATTTGAAGTTTTAGAAAGGGTTGGTGATTTGGCTTATAGACTGACTTGAAGCAAATTGTAGAGTATTTGAAGTTTTAAAATAATATTGTAATGTGTTTGGTAACATAAGTTGTAATACTTTTATTTATTTATATTTTCATTGAGATCGTGAAAATTCGAGTTGGTGATAATTGTATAGTATGCTTGGGTCATTAAGTGGTAACATCATATTATTAATGGAATTAGAAATCTTGGAGAGGAATCACAACATTGAAGAGATTGTTTGGGAATTGAAGTCTGAGGTATACTTGTAACCGAGGCGGGTTGATCAGTTAGGTTAGTGATAGTCAAATTCGGGACGAATTTTCTTTAAGGGGGAGTGAGTGTAACGACCCTAACCCTAGGCACTCATTTAGCATCATTTTGTGTGCTTTTAAATATTATTATTAATATTGTGTTCAATTTTTATATACTTGATTTCTTATATTAGAATAAAATGATAAGGAGATAAATAATGTTCTAAAGGAAAAGTAATAATTAGAAATAAATAAAGTAATAGATTGGAGTGGTAATAAAATGGACAAATAAAATGTTATGAGTGGGGAGAATTTATTTAAATTGTTGAAAGAGTTTTGGGGGATATTGGGATGTGGGGGACAACTCCCTAAAAACCCTCCCCTTCTCTCCCTTGGCCGCCCCCCCCTCTTCCTTTATCCATTCTATACTCCACCTCCCTCCCTCCTTCCTCCTTACTCCATCATTTCTTTCTCTTTCTCTTCACTTCATCTTCCATGGAAGCTTAATGAACTCCCTCCATTCCAAGAGTTCTTTTCAAGACCATTTCTTGCTCAAATTCAAATCCAAGTGTCCTTTGGTGAGTAGTTCATCCAAGGGAATTGATCAAGCCTAGAAAATCATCATCTTCTCTTCTCTTGTATTGGCAAAGGTGAGTTATTATGACCTTTCCTTCGTTAAATGTTCATGAATACTAAATGTTGTTATGGTTGTGTTAATGGCTATTTGATGCTTTAGGAAGCCTTCTTGGAATTGATGAATGTGTTAGTATTATAGAAATGGTTGTTGTTCATAAAAGTGGCCAAGAGTAGAAGTAAATGGGTTGGTGTGGATTGAATGGGAACCTTGGAAAATAGTAGTGAATTGGGTGGGAAACCAAGTGGGGATGATTTAGATTTAGGACATGATGCTTTGGGATTAAATGAGTTAAAATGAATTGAACAAAGTTAGGAAATTCCTTTAGGATTCACAAATTAAAGCACTTGGTTGGAAAATTGGTTTCTTGAGAATCATGTGGTAAATGACTTAGAATTATAACATAATTGGGTCTAAAATGATTTAGTATGTGAAGCATGAAATTAGTAAGCTTTCTAGGTTCACACAAAACAAAGGAAACTTGGTTGGGAACAAATGGGTATAGGTGATGAAGGATTTACGCAATTATTTTGATTAAGGCTCAGTCACGAGTCGTGCCTTGTGGCACGAGTCGTGCCTGAGGTGTGGGACGAGTCGTGACTAGGGTTATAAGGAAGTCGTGCCTTGTAAGGGACGACAGATTCAGAGGAAGGTGCAATGGGCACGAGTCGTGCCCTGGGGGACGAGTCGTGCCCTGGCCTGGTTTTTCACATCAAGTTTAGAGTTGTTTAAACCTAACCAAACTCGAACCAAAATAGAATCTCTTTAACCTAGATTAAAATAGAATACTTTGGCTACACATTCACCTCCTAAGTGATCAAAATGGAATTGGGAAAATACTTTAAATGTTGCTTGGAAAATGCTAGTTAACCTAGTTTGGTAAATTAACAGAAATGATTCCAACTTGGTAGAGTTAACTGGGATCCTTATAGAGATCATATATTATCATATAATGACTAAGTAAGGTAGGTTGATGATATCTCATTATCTCACTTAAGTACCTATTCATGGATTATATTATGCTTAGCGTATTACATAAATGCTGCACTCTGATCATTGGATGAACATGAGTATATTTTACCATGTGACTATATTGCTTATTTATGCATAGTGTGTTAAAGAAATGTTGCACTATGATGTTGGTTGAGCATGAGTATATTTTACCATGTGACTATATTGCTTATTTATGCATAGTGTGTTAAAGAAATGTTGCACTATGATGTTGGTTGAGCATGAGTATATTTTACCATGTTGCTATATGGTTTATCCCCTTTGTGGATTTATTCAAGTATCTATTATGTGCTTGATTATGTGTGAGTCGGTGACATTTGGGGTATAACATAATACGATCAATTATGGAAGTGTGACCTAATGTGATCGGATTATGTTATACACTGTCTACCGTCCCCTTCTCGTGGCCACTGAGTTTGGGGTATAGCATCTCAGTGAGCCAAAAGCCTTACAGAGTTGCTACTTGCCTTATTTGGTTCCACTGAAAAACGGGTCTTATAAGACGTGAGTATTGCTTAAGCAGCTCACTGTAAGATTGGAGTATTATTATACCCAATGTTGTACGACTACTGTTCAGACGGGAAAAGGTAAACCAAGGTAATGTAAGGTGTTTACAGCTTTTCCAACGTGTTATGTGCAACTTGTTATGTGTTGCATCTTATATGGCATATTGCTGCATTCATAATAGCTTGCTGAGATTTATTCTCACCCCTCTCCCTTTACTGTTTTAGATTCCGAGACAGGTGGACCGGCCAAGTAAGGGCGGTAAGGAGTTTGGAGGTTATATTTTGGGGATTGTCGGGTTGATTTGATTGGTATAGAAAGTGTACTTTAGTATAAATCATTTATGGGAATTGTATTATTTAATCTTCATTCATTTTTATAACAGATGTCTTTTTGTAACTAACAGTTTCGTACTTTCTAAGTTAGTCAACTATTTCTCTGTTGTGAAAAGGTGTAGATTTATTTTGGAAATGGTTATAATACTTATAATTATTTTGAAAGTTTTAAATAAAGATTTTAAAAGTTTTTGATATTTGAGTTAGTTTGAGGACGCTCCAGCTTGGGACACGTGTAGGTTCCGGGTTGGGGTCCTCACAAGTACACTTTGGATTTTGGATGCACGGGGCAGTTTTGGAAAGTCTCGTTAACTTGGAAAATGTGAGTTAACGGATTTTGGTTAACTTGGAAAGGGCCAGTTAACGGATTGTAACGATCCGGATTTGGGTACTTACAGTAGCCCCTTGGCGACATCACTTACGAAGGAAGTGGGGTCGTCAAAAAAGATAAGGATCCCAAATCGGGAAGATGCCTTATGGAGTGACCTGGACGGTCAAATGGCTGGACCCTATAGCAAGGATTCCTACGTATCCACGAGGGAATCAAGCCGATCGTAGTTCCTATTTGTCAAGTGTAAGGGACTTAACAAACTGACACTGGGTCACGAGATCTTGCTGGAGATCTGACCAAATGGCAGGAACGGTTGTGTTAAACTAGCATTTTTAACAACATGGAGGAATTGACGTTATAACAATGGGGTTAGGAACGGAATGACAGGAACGGTTGTGTTAAACTGGCATTTTTAACAATACGGAAGGATTGACGTTCTAACGACGGGGTTAGGAATGGAATGACATGAACGGTTGTGTTAAACTGGGATTTTTAACAACACGGAAGGATTGGTGTTCTAACGACGGGGTTAGGAACGAAATGATAGGAACGGTTGTGTTAAACTTGGCGTTTTTAAGGAATATCCACCCACTGTCATTGCAGACACATTAAGTTGATTAAGTGTTTTAAGTTGTTTTGCCAGTGTGTAGCGAGTCAAGAGTAGACTGTGCTTGAACTCATCAAAGATTGTTTTAACCGTAATGAATCTGTAGGTTAAATTTAAGAGTTTTTCGAAACACAAGTGATTGGTATTGTATTTGAAATTTTATTTGTTTTTGAGACCGAACCAATGATGGTTGCCTACGTTCCCCTTTTACAAATGGACTAAGGGGCTCAGGTCACCGTAGTTCGACACTTTTGAGAAATTTGAAGAGAGATGAAAAGTGCGACCCTATTTTTTTACCTAGATCATTTCGGGATGTATCTAGTCGGGTATTACTCTTTTACCACTTTGATTTTACTGATTGGTGATGTATGGAGAGAGAGTGTTGACTCGAGTTCTTCCTCAAACGTAGTATCTGCGGAGCTTGCTTCCGTTTACTTGGTTGACGAAAGGGTTTCCATCCAAATCTGCTAGCTGCATTGCTCCCCCGGAGAAGATTTTCTGTACCACGAACGGGCCTATCTAGATAGGTTCCCACTTTCCGAGGGGATTGGTCTGTGTAGGAGACTTTTCTTTAAGAACCAAGTCGCCTTCTCTGATGTCTCGGATCCTGACTTTCTTATCAAATGCTCGGGCCATAATGCTCGGGCCATTCTGCTTTAGTAGGCACGAGTATGTTCCATGGCTTTCAATCTTCGCTCGTCGAGTAGAGCTAGTTCGTCGTGACGGCTTTGGAGCCATTTGATTTCATTGATTCCGTTTTCCAAGAGGACTCAGAGGGATGGAATTTCTAACTCAACTGGTAACATTGCTTCCATTCCGTATGTCAGTGCGAAAGGAGTCTCCCCTGTGGCAGTTCTGACTGATGTTCTGTATCCCCAAAGTGCTAGATGTAGCTTTTCGGGCCAATCCCGACCTCTGACGGCCATCTTTTTTATTATTCTTGCAAGAGTCTTGTTTGCTGCCTCTACTGCACCATTAGTCTGTGGTCTGTAGGGAGAAGACTTGTGGCGTGTAACTCTGAACTCGGTCAACAGCTGGTCACAATCTCCTTCGAAGTGGGTCCCATTGTCGGATATGATCTCGTTGGGCACTCCGTATCTGCACATGATGTTCTCTTTGATGAACTCGGCCACCTTCTTGGAATTCAGTACTTTGTATGATCTGGCTTCCACCCATTTGGTGAAGTAGACAACGACTAATATGAACTCATGACCGTTTCTCCATGGTGGAGTGATTTTGCCGATGACGTCAATTCCCCATGTGGCGAAAGGCCATGGTGTAGTCATGCAGTAGAGCTCGTGAGGAGGAATGTGGTTGAGGTTGGAGAACCGTTGACATTTGTCGCAGCTTCTGACGAACTGGATGCAGTCTGTTTCCATTGATACCCAGTAGTAACCCATACGGAGGATGATCTGTGTCAATGCTCTGGCGTTCATGTGCGGACCGCAGGTTCCGTTGTGAACTTCGTTCATCAGCTCGCTGGCCTTTTCTTTGCTTACACACCGGAGGAGTGGTCCTTGGTGGCGCTTCTTGTATAACATACCCCCCAGAATGACGAAGTGGGATGCCAGGCATTTTAGAGCCATCATGTTTTTGGCTTTGATCCCTTCTTTGTATTTTCCATCTTCATTTGTGAAGGAAGCTTCTCCATTTTGGAGGTACTGGTAGATTTGATTGTACCAGGGCTCGTCGATCGGTTCATGTTCAACTTCGATCTTACAGCAGTAGGCTGGGGTTTCCCGTCTGCCTATTCTGAAGGGTTTTACTGTCTCTTGGCAAGTATTGGAAAGAGATTTCCTTGAACTGAGCAATGAGTTCCTCCATATATGCATGGTACTTCTGGAGGCCAGAGTCTATTGTCTTCCATTTGTTGGATACTTGATTGATGATCAATGCTGAGTCTCCGTATACTTCCAGTTCTTTGATGTTGCGTTCAGGAGCGGCTTCTAGGCCGGCTACGCAAGCTTCATATTCTGCTGCATTGTTGGTAGCTTCAAAATTCAGTTTGATGGCTATGGGAGTGTGCTCGTCTTTAGGATCGACCAGGAGCATTCCAATACCATTTCCCTTCTTATTGGCTGCCCCATCGAAGAAGAGTTGCCAGCGGTTTGCGCTGTCAAGTGAGAAGATTCTGTCATCTGGAAATTGCGGATCAGGACCCTTGAGTTCACTGCTTGAGAAGTCTGCCAGTTGATCTGCCATTACTCGACCCTTTGTTGATTTTCTGGTCATTACTTTATGTCGAACTCAGCCAGTAAGAATGACCATTTGGCTAACCTCATTGATAGAGATGGCTTGTGAAAGAGATATCTGACGGGGTCCATCTTGGAGACCAGGAGCACTTAATGTGACTGCATGTAGTGTTTCAGTTTCCCGACTACCCATACCAAGGCGGTACAAGTTTTCTCTTATGCTGAGTAGTTGAGTTCACTTCCCTGAAGCTTTCGGCTCACGAAGTAGATCGCATTCTCAATTCTTGAATCTTTATGTTCTTGCGCCAGCATAGCCCCAATTGACGTATCAGTCACTGTTAGGTACAGGAGGAGTGGCTTATCTTTATGTGGCTAGCACATGATCAGGGGATTCACCAAGTATGTCTTGATTTTCTTGAAAGCTGCTTGGCATTCTGAGTCCCATTCGATATCAGCATTTTTCCTCATGAGCTTGAATATTGGCTCGCAGAGAGATGTCAGCTGGTTGATGAAGCGGCTGATGTATTTAAGTCTTCCCATGAAACTCTTTACTTGTGTCAGTGTCTGTGGTGGCTTCATGTCGATGATGGCCTTGATTTTCTTGGGATCTGCTTCGATGCCTCTTTCTGTGACCATGTACCCCAGTACTTTGCCTCGTTTTACGCTGAAGGTGCACTTTGCAGGGTTCAATCTCATGGAGTGCTTTCTGAGTCTGTTGAAGAACTTTCTCAAATCTGTGATGTGCTGCATGTCTGATCCTTTGGAGTGGATGATCATGTCGTCGACGTACACTTCAATTTCTTTGTGAATCATGTCATGGAAGAGGGCAGTTGCAGCCCTTTGATAAGTAGCCCCAGCGTTCTTTAAACCAAACGGCATGACCGTGTAACAGTATGTCCCCCACGGAGTGGTGAAAGCAGTCTTGGCCTGATCTTCTTCGGACATCTTGATCTGATTGTATCCGGCGAATCCGTCCACAAAGGATTTTACTTCGAAATTTGTCGTGGTGTCGACCAGCATGTCGATGTTGGGCAGTGGGAAATCGTCTTTAGGGCTGGCCTTATTGAGAACTCTGAATTCTACACAACATCTGACCTTTCCATTGGCCTTGGTGACCGTTACAATGTTGGAGAGCCAGGTTGGGTACTCAATTACTCTGATGAAGCCGACGCGGAGCATCTTCTCAATTTCTTCTTTTACTTGCAGGGACCATTCTGGCTTGATCTTGCGCAGTTTCTATTTGACAGGCTTGGACTCAGGATCCAGAGGAATTCGGTGCTCCACGATTGAGGGGTCGAGCCCTGGCATGTCTTGGTATGACCAGGCGAACACGTCAACATACTCTTTGAGGAGATTTATTAGGGCTTTTTTTTCTGCACCGACAAAGAAACTGCCCACTTGTGTCTCTTTAGGCTCTTGCACTGACCCCAGATTCACTTTAGTCATAACCTCTTCGGCAGCTTGGGCCCAATTTTTGTCTCGGTCAAATACACGTTGGAGAACTTCTTTAATGTATTGTTCGTTTAGTGTGTCTACTTCTTTATCAAGTGAATCATTATTAACTTCTTTTAGGTTGTTAGTTAACTTATCAGTTGTTAAATTGGCAATGAGGGGGTAATCCGAAATGTCGAATTTTTCATTTAAGACAAAGGGAAATCATTGTTGGCTACACAATCATAGTCTTCTGGCGTGAGGCCGTCAAACGACTCGGAGGACTTTTTTTTTTTTTTTTGACTCGGAGGACTTGACTTTGACAATGATAGACTCGGAGGGTATTAAGATTGGGTTTAGGGAGATATGGGAGTAGGCCCAGTTTGTCTTTTATCTCGCTCTTGCTTACCCTTGGTCCGGTGAAAGTCACCCAGTTTTTTAGTGGCAGTGAAGGAGGTTAGGTGAGGGTTCGGGGGTCGAGAGGCTTGGCTTCTGCTGTCCCAATCATGGCGATTATGCTGTCTTTGGAGCCCAGATCAATCAGGTTCGGAACCTCCATGACTTCTTTGAAAATATTCTGTAGAGCAGATCCACTTAGAGCATCTTCCACGAATTATGGTTCTTTCTGCTTCGGTGTCACTGTTTCAAATGTGGCTTTGTAGGTTGAACCGAACAGCCTATCTCCCAAGAAGAGTGTCTCGAGTTGTTCTTCTACGTCGGGGATCCCTTTGAATGAGTACTCATGCTGAACTGTGGTGACCACTGGTCCAGGTAGTACTGTGATGTTGAGGAATGCTCCCCTTATCGGATTAGCCATTGAGTCCTTTGAAACGCTTGAGGTTCTGTGCCAGCTTTCCCATCTTTTCTGTAGTCTCTGTACTGACTTCTCTTGTTCCTTTCTCATCTTCATCAATTCCACTGTCGGTCCCCTCAGTTCTGTTGTCGGTTCCGCTGTCGGTCCCCTAAGTTCTGTTGTCGGTTCCCTTAGTTCCGCTATCAGTTCCTCCAGTTCCTTTCTTATCTTCATCAGTTCCGCTGGCGGTCCCTTTGACGAAGTAGCGAGCGAGGTCGAAGCTGTAAGGTCGGAGGTTGGGTGTGTCGTAGGAGGTTCCCCTTTTGCGGGCTGCTGCTTTGGTGCTGGCGAGCCTCTTGTCTTCCCTGATGTCAGCTGGTGTTGGCACATAACCGAGCCCCTGGACTGTATTGTGGTCCTTGACTTCGATGACTTGGTGTTGGCCTTGTAACCTTTTGTCGAGCCCCAGTCCTGGGATGAAGTTCATGAGCTTCATCATCTTCATGGCAGGAGGGATCTGGTCCCAGAATAGTGGAAGGTCCACGCTGCATATTTGGATTTTGGAAGTTTCCAATGTGAATCCAGTTAATGCCATATCGTCGTCATGCTTGATTTCTAACACTGGAATGCCGTTGGTGCAGGTCCCTTCGGTGGTGACGCTATCGCCGTAGACTGTTGTCAGCTCATTGCCTTGCATGAATTTGATACATTGGTGAAGGGTGGATGCCACGCCGTTTATTTGATGCAGCCATGGTCGTCCCAGGATAGCTGTGAAAGTGATAGGAATGTCCAACACTTGAAATTCGGTAGGCATCATCCGTTTGCCGAACCAAATGTTTAAGGTAGCAACCTCGAGAACTGTGCGGGAAGTAGAATCATAAGCTTTGACAGTGTGGACTGAAGGCTACAAATCTGTAGGCTTAATATCGAGCAGGTCCATCATCTTGGCGGGCAAGACGTTCATTCCGGAGCCTCCGTCTACCAGTACACGGGGAAGGCGGCGCTCATCCAACTGAACAGTGATGTAGAGCGGCTCATTGTGATCAGCCCCAAATTTTGGCAGGTCCAGATCTGTGAAGGTGATGATGTTTCCATAGTGGATATTGCCGATTATCTGGATTACTTCTTCTGGAGTTGCATCCACGGGGACCATGGTACGGGCCAAACTTTCCTCTAGCTTGAGCTTATGAGGGTATGAAGATGTGAGCAGAGACCATAGGGAAATGTTCGCCTGAGTATGCTTGAGTTGAGTGAGGATCGGGTCCTCTTTTCCGGAACTTGTTTCTTCGAGCACGGGATGACCGGGTTGCGGCTCTGGCTCTGTTGGCTTTTTGGTGGCCTTGGGCGGTAGCACATGGATTTGACCGAATCGGGTCAGAACGTTGATGTCAGGCTTGGCCTCTTTCAAACATGTTGCTTTGAGTTGAGCCATAGTCAGTGGAGGGTTTTTCGAAGCACATGGCCATACGTCCTCTCTCAATTCGTTGACTGTTGATGTCTTCCCGGGGGCCTCAGCAGCTCTTCGGATTCTGTCCCATGATACTAGTTAAGGTGCCTCTGCAGCGAGGGAGCCTATGTGTAGACACCCCATTCTGAACTCATAATTACATGATTACACTACTCTTCATCTCTCTTTTATGTTTTGATGAAAGCATATCAGTTTCGTCATGTTTCGTTAAGTTTCTAACTAACCTCGTTAGTTTTGGACCTAACTGACTAACAGAACAACTGGAGAGGACAAAATAGTCATCAGACTAGTTATCTCGCACGAGATATCATATCTCGCGCGAGATATCCCCTCGACAGGATATGCAGAAATCACTCTCCTTCTCCGTTTCAAACTTTCTTTTTGGATAAAACCTTATCAATTCGGGTATCCAATCAGAACTGAGTTCTGGAACCTTCCTAGGGGATTTTACCTCTCCACCTTCACCTCTCCAACCTCCTATAAATACTGGATGACTTCCAATGTTTCAGGGGTCGACAATCCTGATCCTTGATCAAGAAAACACACAACACACACATTTTGTTGGTTTCTCTCCCTGAAAGATTCCTACAAAATCACCACCTAAATTACCTAAAGTTTGTTCATCAACCTTGTTGATAACAAACATCGAAGCCCGAATCAAAGGACCAAGGCAAAGCTCCGTCCGCATCAAGATCCAAGTCAAGGATCGAGGCGAAGCTCTGTCCGAATCAAGGTTCGACTCTAAACTCGAGTCGAAACTCTGTCCGAATCTCTTCTCAAAAGGTAATCATCCTTTAAACTTTCGTTTCTCTTCTCAACCTCTCTATTGATTTTAGAGTAGTGTAATCCCATCAAAAGGATTAGCCTAGAGTCCCTTCAGTCAATGGAGGCGATCTCGAAGCATACAATCCGACATTCCTAATCAAGAAATTGATTAGGGTTTATTTGTTCTTCTTTAATTATTTTATTAAAAGATTGAAAACCTCTCTTTTCTTTAGCAAGACCGATCCCGGATTGGGTGAAATGGATGCCTTCTAAACCTACCCATTTCATAACCTAAGCCCCGAACCCAAATCTCTTTCAAAATGGTTTTCCTATGTTTCCAATCGAATAATATAGGTGGCGACTCAAAAAGATGAAAAGATGAAATTTTCTCACAACGCTACAGTGGCGACTCAGTGAGGAACTGAAAATTAAGAGGCTTAAACTTGCGTCAAAATTAAAAGAGAGGTTTTCAAAAAAAAATTGTAAATTCGATTTTCTGCTCCCAGATCAGGGATATCTCGCACGAGATATCATATCTCGCGCGAGATATCGCCTCGGCAATCTGGTTATTTTCTGGTTTCTCCTGTTCATCCCGTGGTCCAAGACGAGGGTCGAACACGCAAGGGGGATCCCAGCATTCATTATCTGCAGAGTTCCCGCATCTTAAGGCCTCCCTTAAGGTGTAGAACTCGAACCTTCTTTTCCTTTAAATAATTGATTATTATTTATGAACTGCGTGCGATTGGGTTTTATTTAATTAAAGTCCGGTCCATTGGGGATTCGGGAGTTGTAAATTGAATTATTTATCTCTCTTTCTCTCTCTTTATGTGGAACTACGACGGCCTGAGTCTTCTTAAATTGGGAGAAACGTAGGCAACCACTTGGTGCGGCCATTATCTGTTTTCATTTTGATTTTCAAAAAAAAAATCTCTATTTTTATCTATCAGTTAGATTGACTATCACACACGCGCACTCATTTATATCTGTCATTGCACTACATACCCCGATTAACCCGGGACCCACACTAAGGACGGATGACGGTAACCACCTAGTCGCCGGTCTCTCCGAAGTTGGATCATCCCACTCCGCGTATTCAATCCACCTAGATTGTCATATCGCGGGAGCCTAACCTTCCCGGCCACTGCGTCGCCACATATCATGTAGATTGTCTTTCTAGGAACACTCCGTGACCGGTCGGTTTCGACTTGGTAATCTTTCTTGTCTTTGACCAAAATAAAGCTAATGTAAAATTGACGATCGAGAAAGGATTCGGAAAAGTCCCTTCGGAAAAAGAAAAAGTCCCTTCGAAAATGTCCCTTCGGAATGACCCTTTCGGAAGTCCCTTTAAAGAAAAATCCTTCCGGTCAATTTTACGTGGCTTTACTTTACAAAGAATGGTCAATTACCGAGTCCCCAGGGTTGATTCGAATTACGTATACCTGCAAGATTTACCTAGGATGCTAGATAGAAAACGGATCTTTTTCCGTCCGACCATGAATTTAGGAAATAAAATGAGGAAAAATCCATCTTTCCGGATGGTTATCTCGTGCGAGATTACCTAGTCTCGCGCGAGATATTATTTGCAGAATCTGTGTTTGTAATTGATGATCGATGTGCGCTCCCTCCTTGAGTCAAAACTCCGTCTCTAATAAAAATAAAAACTTCAAAAAAAATCACTCGTGAGGTAATTTTAACCATCATCCTTTTCTCCATCTAGGATCGTTTGGGGCTAATATTCGAAAAGGCGTTTCGTTGGGATATCTCTAGTTCATCTCTAAGGTCGTCAAGCTCCCTTACCTCTCCAATGGCAACTGCTCCATCTACTCCCTATGCAAGTGGCACCCCCAAAGAGGATAAGCAAGTCGTAGGATTCACATCCGAAGAAATCAAGACTCTCAAGAACCATCTCGAGCAAGAAAAAATGGCTCATATTCAACAAATTGCCACCCTCGAGACAAAACTCAACAAGCTAGAAATCATGGAGACCACGGATCCAAGAGACAAGCACACTCAAAGCAAGGAGCGTGAGCATAAAGAGGTCGAGTCGATCATTAAGGCATGTATCATTGATGTGTGTTCCCAAATGGAGTCCAACATAAGAGCCCAAGTGGAAGTCGAATTAAGGGCCCAAATCGAGGATGAATGTCTAGCCTACATGCATGCACAACAGAAGTACTATGAAGAAAAGATCAAGATACTTCACAAAATGGTCGAACTCAACGAGGAAAGGTCTCGACACGACAAGGGAGGAAAATATGGAGATCATGCTCACTTTGAGGAATCCAACCAAGAAAGGCTCCATGACCTTAGTAGATTCACCAATCCTAAATCATTTGTTGCTCCCCATCCCGAAAGAAAGCGAAAAGATAGACGATATGTCCAATTTGAAGGAATTACGCAAGAAGGTCTCTTTGACATCCTCGTAGAAGAAGGAAAAATTAAGCCTAGAGAAGGAAACCCTCTTGGAAAAAGCTCTCGTCTTGATCATGATCCCTACTTGTTTTGTAAATTTCACAACAATAGTGGCCATGACACTAATGACTGTCATCATTTGAGGGATGCCATCCAAGACTTGTATGAAGCCGGCAAGATCAACTGAAGCATCACCACCTTGGGGCTCCGATTGTCCTCTCCTTTTTTCCTTTGAAAAAAAAAAAAACATAGATTAGGTAAATTTCCTAGTATGTTCTCGAAGAGTCGTTCTGTCATTCTAGTCCATCTCTATCCTCTCTAGTTTGTGTCAAGTAAACTATCGAGTCTGTTTCGAATTTCCTTATCAATAAAAGTTATCTATTTATCCTAAACACTTTCCCAAGAGTTGTTTTTCTTTATGAATATCATTTGATCTATGTTGAATAGTGGACCCTCATTCCTTAAATCATCACGAAAAATGGAAACTTCTAAACAAGTTTGAAATGAAAACTATCCTTAGAAGGCTTAAGGCTAAACATTACTCATGTTGAAAGTCGAAGATCAACAAACGAAGGAAGCCAAAGGCGCTGCTATCAACATTCATCCCAAGAAAAGTGGGGCTACTCAATTCAAGGCTTTGAGAGTACAAAAATAAATAAAAAAGCTCGCTAGGTCGAAACTCCTCAAATCGTCCTAGGCAAAAATAGAGCATCAAAAAAAAAAAAAAAAAAGAAAAAAAAAAGAGAGAAAAACTCTCAAGCCTTCATCGCCCCACAACAAGGATGAAATTTCAACAAAGGCAAGAAGGACTCTCCCACAAAGAAAAAGAGTCAAGTGATACCAACGAAGAAAAGAGGATTCCTCAACATCCTCTTACAATGAAGCCCGAATGGCAACGCAAATGAAGAAGACTTTCAACATCAATCCATAAAGAGAAATGTTTAGCCTTAATTCATGCTAATGATTGTCTTTCTCTTTCAAACTCGTTAAGAAATTTCTAGATGATGCGAGGTCCATTAAAAGTAGAACAACTTTTCTAGACATCTGAGCCATATAGCGTTCTTTGTTGAGTCTAGGGGCTTCCTCTTAGCCATTCTCATACACACTCTTGAAATCCAAGCATCAAAACTGGGGCTTCCTAACCTTTCCTCCCCCAGTCAATCCCTACTCAAACTCTCAAGAGTAATCAAATCTGCATTAGAGGCTTTCCTCTTCGTTTCTCACTCTCATCATTAGAGAATACACTTCTCCAAAGAGTCAATGCTTGGATCACCTTCAAAAAAATAGAGTCCGTCCCTTCTCAACTAAACTTGAGATCTCATCTTTCTCCTTAATGAGATTCTTCCAACTGAGTTCTCTTCGAGTAAACATGCTTTTCAAAAAAAATAAAAAAAAAATGGCTCGCTAGGTTGAAAACTCGTAAAGAGCGGCCTAGGCAAAAGTTAGAGCACAAAAACAAAAGACGCAAAAGAGATGCCCGCTAGATTGAAAACCTGAAAGGGCGGTCTAGGCAAAAACCAGGGTGCGTCACTAAAAAAAAATCAAAGGAAAAAGGAGGGGATCCTTCTTCAATTCACGCAGCCTCACAAGCCTGTTCGCGAAGTCATCTTCAACATGCAAGAAGTCTTGGGGCTTGGTGTCGAGAGAAGCCTTGGAAAATGCGTACTTTGGATTAGGAAGCATAAGTCCTACATAGCGAAAGCCATTGGAGTGGTTTAGGCCTTGTTCAGTCAATGATCATCGCATGAGAAACTTGGGGCTTGACGATGAAAAAGTCCTGCGACAAAGAAAAATCCTCGAAGTATCCCGAACCTTAGTGTTGAACTTGGGTTATCTCAACGGAATACTATTAGACGATTGTCTCATTCGATCTTTAGATGGACCTCACGAGTTGGTCTTCTAAACCAAAATATAAATCACAAACGATTTTCAATTCTCACATAATAGAACTCATTCTCCCCTTGGAGTCGGGTGCACATTGATAGTCTTGAACAAACAAATGCTTAAGTGAATACATGTTGTTATGCAAATACTTTCACTAACCCTCTTGCAGGAATTAAAATGCGTAAGGCACGTCAAGTGCCTACTTTCAAAAATTAGATCAAACATGTTGAGTGTTTGGATTCCATCTACCTCCCCATATGTCAATGTATCCAATTAAGTGCGTCGAGCATCTCTTCAAGCGTCAAGCATCCATTGCGTCAAGCAACCATCGCGTCAAGCAACCATTGCGTCAAGCAACCATCGCGTCAAGCAACCATTGCATCAAGCAACCATAGCGTCAAGCTACCATTGCGTCAAGCATCCATCGCGTCAAGCATCCATTGCGTCAAGCAACCATTGCGTCAAGCATCCATCGCGTCAAGCAACCTTTGCGTTAAGCAACCATCGCGTCAAGCATCCATCACGTCAAGTGCCATACGTCAAGCATATTCCAATAAAAAGCCTGATTCAACGCCCAGACAGGTGGATCGTCAACAATTAGGTGTGTCAAACATCCAAGATGTGTCAAGCATCTAGGGTCAGTATGTCAAATACTTACCTTATCAAAAGCCCGATTCAGCGCCCTTACAGGTGGATCGTCATCAAATAGATGTGTCAAGCATCTAGGGTCAGTATGTCAAATACTTACCTTATCAAAAGCCCGATTCAGCGCCCTTACAGGTGGATCGTCATCAAATAGATGTGTCAAGCATCTAGGGTAAGTATGTCAAGTACTCACCAACAAAAGCCCGATTCAGCGCCCTTACGGGTGGATCGTCATCAAATAGATGTGTCAAGCATCTAGGGTAAGTATGTCAAGTACTCACCATCAAAAGCCCGATTCGGCGCACTTACGGGTGGATCGTCACCAAGTAGGTGTGTCAAGCATCTACAAGTAGTATGTCAAGTACTACTCAACAAAAGCTCGGTCTTGAATCGCCAGGATCGTCACCAAGTAGGTGTGTCAAGCATCTACAAGTAGTATGTCAAGTACTACTCAACAAAAGCTCGGTCTTGAATCGCCAGGATCGTCACCTCAACAAAAGCTCGGTCCCGAATCGCCAGGATCGTCACCTCACTTCCACAAAGACGGTATATTCAGAATTGGGTCTTGATTTGATTCCTCAGTATGAATTTTCCTTTTCAAAATAAAATCTCCTCGATTTTCAAAATGATTTCAAAATACCAAAAGCAGCCTTTTCGTGTTTTGGAATCGAACTACGTTTTGGTCTGATTCTCCGATAGAGATACGTAGGCAGCCGTGCGGCACGACCATCCCAGTGTTCAGAATGATGTCTTTTCTATCGACGACACTTCTTCTTTCATAAGACACTGTCGCCGAGGGGCTCTGTAGACACCCCATTACTGAACTCATAATTACATGATTACACTACTCTTCATCTCTCTTTTATGTTTTGATGAAAGCATATCAGTTTCGTCATGTTTCGTTAAGTTTCTAACTAACCTCGTTAGTTTTGGACCTAACTGACTAACAGAACAACTGGAGAGGACAAAATAGTCATCAGACTAGTTATCTCGCACGAGATATCATATCTCGCGCGAGATATCCCCTCGACAGGATATGCAGAAATCACTCTCCTTCTCCGTTTCAAACTTTCTTTTTGGATAAAACCTTATCAATTCGGGTATCCAATCAGGCGAGTTACGGAACCTTCCTAGGGGATTTTACCTCTCCACCTTCACCTCTCCAACCTCCTATAAATACTGGATGACTTCCAATGTTTCAGGGGTCGACAATCCTGATCCTTGATCAAGAAAACACACAACACACACATTTTGTTGGTTTCTCTCCCTGAAAGATTCCTACAAAATCACCACCTAAATTACCTAAAGTTTGTTCATCAACCTTGTTGATAACAAACATCGAAGCCCGAATCAAAGGACCAAGGCGAAGCTCCGTCCGCATCAAGATCCAAGTCAAGGATCGAGGCGAAGCTCTGTCCGAATCAAGGTTCGACTCTAAACTCGAGTCGAAACTCTGTCCGAATCTCTTCTCAAAAGGTAATCATCCTTTAAACTTTCGTTTCTCTTCTCAACCTCTCTATTGATTTTAGAGTAGTGTAATCCCATCAAAAGGATTAGCCTAGAGTCCCTTCAGTCAATGGAGGCGATCTCGAAGCATACAATCCGACATTCCTAATCAAGAAATTGATTAGGGTTTATTTGTTCTTCTTTAATTATTTTATTAAAAAGATTGAAAACCTCTCTTTTCTTTAGCAAGACCGATCTCCGGATTGGGTGAAATGGATGCCTTCTAAACCTACCCATTTCATAACCTAAGCCCCGAACCCAAATCTCTTTCAAAATGGTTTTCCTATGTTTCCAATCGAATAATATAGGTGGCGACTCAAAAAGATGAAAAGATGAAATTTTCTCACAACGCTACACTATGGTTCGCCGCAGTTGTTCGAATGTCAGTGCGCAGCAGTGGCTGCTAGGACTGAGCTTTGTCTTGTTCACCCTCTGGAGGAGGCTAGAGATAGAGCCGCCAAGTTGGGACGATCCCGTCGGGACGTCCCGTCCCGCAATAGATTTGGGACGGGATGGGACGGAGTATTTTAGTCCCGTCCCGTTTCGTCCCGTCCCGTTCCCGTCCCGCATATCTTAAGTCATATGATGATTTTTCAACAAAAAATTACTTCTCACTTCTTAGAAACTTACCTTTAACCATAAAGATAATCAAATTTGCCTGGCTAAGCTTACATTCAAAATGCCCAAAACTTAGCTAGCCCAAGTGGGTTACTATATTGAAATATTAACAATCAGCCTATAAAGATTGCAGCGATGAAATAGATTTTAACAGCTATGCATATAATCCCCCAAAATTGCTCAAGGGCTGAACTTTATAGTAAAATGAATCATCATAATGAGAACTAGAGCTTAGGTAACTAAAATCACCAAGAATAAAATTAAGTAAATAGATACCATGGTAACAAGGAAGACCTGGAGGAGCATCATTCAAGACCATGAGATTCAGTGACCCGAAAAGCATGTTCATGAGCAAATCAGTTGATCTTTTGACTATTGTTTTATGCTGTTCCGGTATATTTCAAGCAAATCAGGCAACTCATCCTTAAAGCGCAGAACATATTTGCTTATGAACGTAGATTCAGACGCTATAACAAGGAAGACCTGGAGGAGCTTATGATTTTTCAACGCTTATCCCTCCTAGTCAACGGATCCCGCATGGGTCCCGCGGGATCCCGCGTCCCGCAAATGGGACGGGATGGGACAGAGTATTTTAGTCCCGTCCCGTCCCGTCTCGTCCCGTCTCGTCCCGTTCCCATCGTGGGACAACATAATTTCGTCCCGTCCCGTCCCGTATTCCCGAATTGACAGCTCTAGCTAGAGAGTTCTTGGTTCATGCGAACTGTTTCTCTGATCTCTTCGCGGTATACTGCATTTTTCTCTTTCTTGTTGAGCAGGCTCATGGCGTTCTTGAGTTGAGACAAGCAGTAATCATGGTTTGCTAACTTTCCTCCACTCCTAGCCCAAATCTGCTCTCTTGTAGTCGAGCCTTCGTCGAGAGCTAGCGCTTGCGTTTCTTCCCAGGTCAGAATAGCTAATGCTTCTTTGAACCGTATGCAGCAGTCTAGGTAAACTTCCATCGGGGAGAGTTTTCTTTACTGCTTTAACTGAGTGGCAGGTATGCTCGAAGGTGAGTGTACTTCTTCCGGACGTACGCAGTGTGGCCCGACTTTTGTCCCAGTTGATTGTTTTGGCAAACGAATGTCGTAGCCTGTGGAATCTCCTTTAGCATTTGTTGGAGATGTATTTCCATCTTTCTCTTCTTTTTGAATAGACCTTCCTTCTTCAGTTGGCCTTTTAGTTTGAGAACAGAAATTATATGTTCCCATCCTCCCAGGACCCTTGGGATTCTTGTTTTGTCGATGCTGTGAGTTGCTTGGAAGAGTATGATTTCATCATCTTCGTCGTCACTTTCACAAAGGGCTTGCTTCTCTCGGGGAGATAAGCGCTTGTATTCTTCATGCTGCCGGGCCAGGTATTCCTTGTGTTGTGCCATTCCATCTCCTAGGTCGTTTGGACCGTTGACAGCCCTCCCTTGCCAAAGGGGGTTTGCTGAGAAGTGATGGTAATCCAGGAAATTGCCGTGGGCAAAACTTTTGAGGTCAAACTGATCCAGAGTAGCCTCTAGTTGTCTGTCTGAAGCTGCGTGTGACGCTTTAAGGGCTTGGTCCCTGTGAGTCTTCCGAGCTTTGTCTTCGTCCCAGAGGTGAGTTTCTTACATAGCTAGTTCCAGGAGGGATCTCCTTGCGAGAGTTAAGCAGTCTCCGTAGGTGCGCGCTGTCTGACTGGTGTCTAGAACTGTTATCACATCCAAATCTCTGAATGGCGGAAAAACTTGGATTACGTTCACGAAGGAAGTCATATTCGGACATTCCATGCGGCCTTCTTTGATCTCGGTCACCAAGAAGTTTGCCCACATCTGTTTGATCAAACTGACGGGCGTGTTGAATTCTGCGATGCTGATGGTCTCGTGATCTCGGTCAAGAGCCAAATCTATCAGTGCTAGTAGCTCGGTGGCGGGCTGTCTGGATCCGTGGCCGTGATGGCTGGGAATAGGATTGAATTTGAGCATGTTGATGCTGAGGTGATCGTTCCTTTCTTCGGAAGTCTGAACTGTCTTGCTGGGAGCACTTTCGTAGATGTTCTCAGGGTTGCTGCTGGATGCGTTCCTGAAGCTGATTTGGCTTGTAATCACATGAGGAATTTTTTTCTCCTTTGTTGATGCCTTCGGCCTTGGCGGCGCTCTTGGCTGTGATTTTAACTGATGGCACGGGCCGGTTGCCACTGGGGCAGATACTTGGAGATGATGATGAGCCTTGAGCTCTTTTGGCAAGGACCTCGTTTACCATGATCAGGCAATCGTCGAGGGTAACTTCCACATCGCAGAATCTGACAATAAGGACTGGATCCTTGGTCTCGTCGGGATATCTGGAGAAGATGATGTTGACGAAGTCGTCATCGGTTACATGATCAGAAGGGTTCTTTGTCATGTCAACCATTTGTTTCCACTCGCCGAATAACTGTCTGTACTGGACATTAAGTTTGACGATTTCCATGGTATTTGAACCTTCATCATAGGTGACCTCATCTGAACTGGTGCCATCCTCGAATCTGAGCATGTTCACGAAAAAGTCTTCTTGCTAATCTGTCGCGTCTTCTACCCCGGAGAGTTCTGACTCATCTCTGCCTGATGGTTCAACCCAGATTAAAGGACGTCTCGTGCCCTGTTGTGAAGCTGGTACTGCTAGAAAAACTTCATGTCCTCTGCTTGAGCAGAGGGGCTCGATGGGAAATTCCATGTGTAAAACATCCCAGACGACTGCCATGCATTCTTCACGAGTGTGCCGGCACCTGTTGACCTTTATTGTGAAGATTTCTTCATCTGGCTGGGCCAGAGAGTTTGCTCGAAGGATGCTTACGAACTTCCGATCGGAGATGAGGGGTTTGTGTCCCTGTGACATTGTGGTGTCCAAGGTTTCTTTCCATTCTGGATCTAAGTCTTGGAAACGGCAATTGAACCTGATGAATCTGATTGCTTCAGGCTCTTCCTGCTCGAGGGCGTTGACGTAGTTGGCACCTCCGGACTCAAAGGGATTCTGATGAGATTTGCCCCGGTTGTCCTTTTATCAGTTTGCAGGGGGTAGCACATGAGCACGGCTGTGGGCCCGCTTGGCTGGCACTTCAGGTTCGTTGCCTATGAGGAAACTGTCTCCTCTGATGACCTCGAGATCTCCTTGTCGGTTTATGAACTTGACACATTGATGGAGAGTGAAGGCTATTGCTTTCATGTGGTGTAGCCATGGGCATCCCAGCAGAGCTGTAAATTCAGACGAAATGTCCATCACTTGGAACTTCACTTGCACCATTTGGGCTTCGAACCAGAGTTCCAGAGTTACCATTCCAAGGATGGGATGGGATGTGTTGTCGTATGCTTTGATAGTTCGGGCAGATGGGGTCATATGACCTTCATCGATGCATAAGGCTCGCATCATGCTGAGAGGAAGGACATTGACTGCTGATCCATTATCTAACAGGACTCCAGAAAGGGAGATAGTGTTGAGCCGAACAGTGATGTGCAGAGCTTCGTTGTGTTCTGTAATCCCTTTCGGCAGGTCTTCATCAAAGAATGTGATCATGTTGCCGTACAGTTTGGAATCGTAGATTTGATCTCTTTCTGGAGAGGGGGAGTCATCGAGCCATCCATTTCCTGTCTTTCTTTTGAGAGGTAGAGGTTTTGGAGGTGCCTTGGCATTGCATTGAGGTTGCTTGTGGCGGTGGCCTCCTTTTGTCAGCACGTTGATTGAGTGTGAGTGCCCGATTGGCTTTGACTTTCCTTTGCCGGCCCGTGCTCTGAACTTTGACTGATCCTTCTGGGGATTATGTTTCTTGCTGGCAGTAGGGTTGCTGGGATTTGAGACCTTCTTGTGTCCTGGGCATGAACTTTGGTGTCAGCAGGATATTTTGGCTTTCCCACCCCTGTCTGTTCTGAAGATGTGCTGCTTGGAGGAAGGGAAGACTTTCTGGAGTAGAGTACATAGTAATCGAACTTCCCAAAGGGCTGTCCGAGTGTACCCACGCTGGTGTCCCCGGCTTCGAATCTCTCCTTAAGTTTCTGCTGAGAAGACTGTTTCTTCTTCTTTCTGGGAGAATCACCCCTGATCATGTCCTAGAACTCGTATTCAAGGCATTCTGGGCAGTCACATACATCGTACCAGATGTGGACGTCTGATGAGGGCTTGACTGGAAGAGGCGGAGGAATTGGCTCTGCGGCAATCTTCTTTGGCACCCACTCGATGGAGTTTACACTGTTGTTGTTCGAAAAAGGGTTTTTGACTGTATTAGGTCCACGGGGACGCTCCAACTTTCCTTCTTCTATTAGATTTTGGATCTCATACCGCAACCCGAGGCAGTTGTCAGTTGTGTGCCCATGGTACTGATGGAAGGTGCAGTACTTGCTTTTGTCGGCAATAGCTGCATGATTCTTTGGTTTGTAGTTTTCAACAGGCTTGAGTAGGCCTTCTTTGACTAGCCCCTCCAGCATTTTACTCAGAGGCATATCCAGCTTGTCGAAGCGTACAGAAGGTTGCTTCTTGGAAGAGTCATTGCATTGCAGGGCTGGGCTTCTGTTGCTTGACTGCTGTCCATGATGGATGTGGTTGACAGTAGTGTCTTTTCCTTTGCCGGGGGCCGGTGCAGGGTTGAATGCAGTTGTTGCTCTGTATCTATAAGACGGAACTGTAGCCAGCTTTTCTTTCAGGTCCTTCTCGAACCGAGAACCCGCATTGACCATGGCTCAAATATTCAGGAAGAAATGGTGGCTGATGAGCGTTCTGATGGATGGCCGCAAGTAGGACTTGAAGATCCACATATGTTCGTCTTTGGAGAGTGGCTCCATGATTTCGGAGAGTTTCCAGCTCCACCTTTTGTAGAACTCCCCAACACTTTCGTCGGCCTTCTGTTCGGTGGTGATTAAGTCCTCACGACTTGTTTCCCATTCCAGGTTGGACCGGTACCGTTCAAGGAAGATGTTGCTGATTTGATCCCATGTATGGCGATCTTCGGGCTTGACCCTTAGGAACCACCGTAATGCTGAACTCTTGAGACTGTGTTGGAAATGATCGACCATTTGCTGGAGGGGTTGCTCCTTTTGCTCTCATGCCGAGAACATAAGTGTCAACATGTGTCTGAGGGCATTCGATCCCGTCGAATCTGTCCGTTTCTGGCATTCTGAACTTGACTGGGAGAGGTGTGACCATTCCCGGATCTGTAGATCTGAGTGTTTCTTTCTTCGAACTGCCCATGCTGGCTTTCAGATCCTTCATTTGTTCAACCATCCAGGCCAGGGTTGGGTCCAATGGTGGACCTTGAGGCTCGAGGTCGGGTGCTGCTATTTGAGAAGCAGTAATTGGAGGTGGAAGGCTTGATATATGTGGATATATGGGGGCCTTTACTGGGTTGTATCGGGGTTTTGCCCCGTTGTTTTGAGGTTCGTATATGGGCAACGGGTTGAACCCAGGAGGATGCTGGAGGATGTTGGGATCTGTTTGAGATGGTCCAGCGCTACGCTGGTTTTATTGAGTGATGGGGGTTGAACCGGCTTGGCTGTATATGATAGGGGTGCCTTGAGAAGTGGTAATATGAAGCCTCGTTCGGCTGTTTCCTTGATTTGAAGGATTCTCGTAGCTGGGCGGTGGAGGAACCTGGTTGAAGGTTTGGGGAGCTGATCGGGGAGGATCGTCGTCCTCGATTAGAACGAAAGTACCATCTGGCTGGGGGATAGCTGCTATACCTCGCTCATTCAGAAGCTGTACCACAAAATTCTGCTGATCCTCTTTCTGTTTCTTGTGAACCTCACAGGCCCGGATGGCTTCTTCCAGTGTCATGTCGTTTACCGGTGGAGGGGTTCCGTTCCCGTCACGATTTCTCGGTGAGTCTGACATATCGGAGAGTCTGGCTGTAGGAACTGAGGAACTGTCTGATGCTGCCGTAACTGTAATTCTGGCAAGGCGCTGACCCGGAATTCTGAACCACTCTCTGTTCGCTGCAGGGAACAAAAGGTAGGGCTTAGGTTTTGGAAGGGGTATTTGGCTCAAGGCTTTGGGCTTGTGCAACGTGCAGCTACCTCTTAAGTTTACTTAAAACGCGTTTTCTCAGAGTCCTAATTGGTTGGAAAAGATTGCTCTTCTTTTTCACAATTGACCTAGGGCTTGAATCAGTGGATCCCGGCACTACGTCTATAAGCCCCTCGTTTTTCACCTGTAAATCGTCTTCCCGGGACGGACAATCCCGAGCGAGGATCATATAGGGCAAGCGGATTCCACCGACAAAGGGAAAAGTGAACTTAAGGCTAGTTGGTCATGTAAACTTTCAACGCATATGACATACGGGTCACGGTCGAAGTCAACATCCTTAAGTTAAGGCATAAATCGTGCTGAAATTTTGGCATGACCTCTCTTGACTCGCTCTCGCGAGGGGCCTTAGCTTTTGGCGTTGGCCAAATCGTGGCTGGTATGGTTCATACGTTGAGGGTTTGATGACACTGCGTCACTTTGAACCTTCGGGTATGTTTTTAACACGGTTCTGCGTCAAAGTCAAAGTTGAAAAGCTAAGACTTCGGGTCGAGAACGACCTTCGATCTCAACTTTTTAAGTTTGACTTGTGAGGGAGATCGGTGTAAAAGCATACACTCCGGCTTTATGACACGAACTAAGCCAAAAACCAACCAAGGTCTAGGACGAAGTGTGACATAAAGGGTGCATGGTTAACATGGGCTAGGATGTGCTGTTTGGGATGACCCCGTGCGCGCTCGAAAGGAATTGGAAGGCCAATCAAACTGCAGCTAAACGGTCACCCCGGGTTAAGGGTTTTAGTGTGAAGTGTACCGAGGCAGCAGTGCGTGTAATGTGCGGTCACTAAATTCTTTTTCTGAGTAAAATAGAGATTTTCAGAATGAGTTTTAAAGAATTTATGAGCAGTTCAGAATATAGCACAAAAATCAAATATGAATGAATAATGCACGAACATGCTATGATTTTGAAAGAGATGAAAAGCCACATCTTTTTTTTTGAAAACAGTCCAATGTTTTGAAATCGGAGCTGTTTGAAATTTCCCTTTTTTTGAAAAGAAAAAATGAGTAACATGCGGTAGTAAGAAAATACACACGCACACAAAACGTGAAAGGGTAAACGAAAGTTTGACCCACGGAATGTTTTTAAAACAAAGGCAGTTTTGAAAAATATGCTATCCCCAGCGGAGTCGCCAACTGAAATTACCTGGATCGCGCGGATTGCGGCGAGCGGTTTTTTTTATGGACTTCACTGAAAAAGAGAGTCGCCACGCCGTTTTGTATTATGAGCCTAAACTTTGAAAAAGGCTAGTTTAAAAAGGAGGTCATTTTGATTGGGAGCCAAAACTTAGGAAGAGACTATTTGAAAAGGAGGTCGTTTTGATTGGGAACCAAAACTTAGGAAAAGACTTTTTGAAAAGGAGGTCGTTTTGATTGGGAGCCAAAACTTAGGAAAAAACTTTTTGAACAGAGATTGTTAGGTTCGGAGGTCAGGTTACATTTCGGGAAGAGTATCTGAAGATCACCTGAAATGCCTCGCATGACGAGTCTTTCTGCCTTTCTCGAAAAGTGTGCATGTGTATGTGTGTTCTTGTTACTTTTGAAAATGAGTCTGAATGACAGAATTTAATCTTGGTTTGAATGACAAACGTCGATTTTGAGGTAGTTTGAAAAGGAGTTCGAATGACAAACTTCGATTTTGAATCGGGCATTACAATGTTACCCATTTTGATGAAAACGATGGCAAATGAGATGCGATCAACTAGTCATTTTGTGACTCGGACATTTGAAAGTAAATACTATCAACAAATCAAACGGTTTGGAGTTGTAAATGACAGTATTGAAAATGCGGTATCAAGGGATCGAACTATCCGGACGGTAAAAGTGTAATCGATGAGCCAAACGACTCGGATTTGTAAAGAGCGTAAAGTAAGTGTGATATCAACGGATCAAACGATCCGGACTTGTAATTGACGATCACGAACCTAACGGTTCGGACGGTAAAAGTGCGAATCTACGGATCAAACGATCCGGACGGTAAATGACAGAAAAGTAAAAAAGGGGACTCGAACACCGTTTTAACCCTAAATTACTTCTCTCGAGGGAGAAAAGATGATAGAGACTAAAGCGTATCAAGTCCCGTAGATGGCGTTTCGTGTACATTTTGAGAACTTTGATCGGATCGAAAGTAACGTATGATGCGTAAATCGAGACAAAGCGGGGTTTAGAGAGTGAGAGTGTTACCAATGGCTAGGTGTTGACTCTTTTGCTTGGAAGGACGTATACGGGATACGAAAAGGTGTTTGAAAGGTGTTTGAAAGGTGTTTCGGACGTGTTTGGATTGGAAAACATGGTTTTCACGCAAATCGAGGCATTTTCGGGGCTCGGGAGGGTGTTTAGGTTGCTGGGCCAAGGTGAAATGAGGGAGAGTAAATATTTGTGTGGGGTATTTACTGAAGGGGAGGGGCTGTATTTATAGGGGTGAAACTGAAGAACAGGCCGTCCGGCCCTTTTCTCAGTTTGATGGACCTTTGAGGTATTTTGAGAATTGCAGAGGCTGATTGATCAATCCTGAAGAACAGGCCGTTCGATCAGTCACTCAATTTCAGGGGTATTTTTGTCTTTTCACCCTTGAATCTGATTGATGGGGATGTGGGGAGGCTTGCATGTGTGCCAAGTGTCCTAGCTTAGTCACTAAGTTTGGATTTTGGTCCCGTTAATCCTGGTTTTGACTGTTTTCTAAATAAATGTCCGAGAAAATGTCGAAACAGTCCCAAAAAATCCCAAAAATTGCGTATTTCTGGGAAAATGGTACTTTTACGTGTGAGAACGTGTGTTGAGTACCCGGAAATCATGCCGATATCCTCTAGGGTGATCGTCATCTCACCAACTGGAAGGTGGAATGTATGGGTGTAAGTGCCCCAATCTGGGTCGTTAATGTACCATCAGCCCAAATTAATGATTTATAATCATTTAGGAGCATTTTGGACATTATTTTGACAATTTGAATGAGGTAGGACCTCTTAGGAATAAAAAAATGGGCAAATACCTCGCTGGAAATATGTCATTCCCAATAAAAAAGGAATATTGACCATTTGCAAACAGCCAAAACTGCTTTCTGCAACAACCAGGCACGCTGTTGATCCCATCCGCGCGAATGAGATTGTGCCTACAATCTCATCCACGCGGATAAGATTGTCATCCAGCCAACCTATAAATACAGCCCTTCTCCCTCAGTTTTAACAAGCCAAAAAATACAAAAACCTACTGTTACTCTGTCAAAATCCATTCTCAAACAGCCCTTTACACTCCCACAACTCAAATTCAACACCAAATTCAACACCAAATCCACCCCAAAATCACTCCTAACCCTTTGAAACCTTTAAACCCTAAACACAAGTCCAAGAAAAATTGGTAAAACCCTTGTTCTTCCTTACTCAAAACTACTTCATACATACATTTTCATACTTAAATGATGTAGAGTGGTGGGTTTTATTTCTTGTTTACTCCCCTTTCCCTCTTTGTCCCAAGGATCCAAGAGGATCTCCATGGAATCCATTTCCATGGATGATCTTCTAGAGGACCTACATTTTACATTATGTACCTCCCTTGTCCCTTAGTTTATATTAACTAGCTTTCACTTGATGCTTGTCTTTTTGACCTAAAGTATGGTCATCTTGGAGTCCATCTCCATAGATGACCACTTTAAATGGTCTACATTCTTTACTTCCTTGTAAATTCCCCATCCCTAGTCTAAGATGTTCACCTTGGAACTCTTTCCTTGGATGAAAATCATCTAGACTCACAAAATAGGTCACACAAGATGTATAAGATCCACTTGAGTATAGGTCTCAAGGATGGTCTTCTTATGACCACCTTAGAGATCTTTCTCTAAAAGTTGATACATCTTGACCTAGTTCTCTCTTGTCAACTTACTTTTCATGTTAAAATCCCCCTTGTCCCTAGCAAATGACATGTTTTCAAAGTCCTAATGTACTCCCGAGATGGCTTGGTTAAGTGGATTCATCACTTATGACTACTAATCAAAGTCTAGGAAAATAGAGGACAAAACATCTATGCCAAAAATCCAAGCATTTCCTTCATTTTCTGCTTTCAGTTACATTTCCAGTTAAGTCCTGTAAATCCAGTTAAGTTTCTGGAAATTACAGTGACTAAATTGGAAACTGTAAAAAGTATTGACACTGCATGCCCATCCGTGCGGATAAGATTGCACTAAAGTCTCATCCACGCGGATGACATTATCATCTGCAAACATTTTCCCAGTTTTCTGTTATTTTCAATTTAGTCATTGTTTTCAAACTATTTTCCAGTCAAGTCCTTGGAATTTCTGTTATTTCCAGAAAACCCCCTTTTATTCAAAATCTTTTTCAAAAACACACACACATACATATACACAAAAGTTTCAAGTTTGGAAGACTCGTCATACGAGGCATTCCGGGTGCACGTCAAACGTCCATCCCGGAGTGTAACGTGACCTCCGAACTCATTTTCTCTAATTTTGGGCATTTTTCAAAGTTTTGGCCCTTAAACCAAAAACGGCGTGGCGACTCCGTTGATTTTCACAAAAAAAAATCGGGTACATCACAGTGGCGACTGTACTGGGGTCCAATAAGTTTTTTTTTTTTTAACTCGTTTTTCAAATAATAAGTAAAACTTGTTTTTTCAAAAAAAAAAAAGAAGAAGCTTTTGTGGGTCAAACTTCCGTCTCAGCACTCAAAACTTTTTGTTTTTGTGTGTGTGTATGTTTTGCCATGATGCGTTGTTACCGGTTTGACTGTCCCGGAAAAAGTCAAATTTTGACTGTCGGATCCATTTTCTTAACTGTTTAAATTTTATGTACTTACGTGCTTATGTGTTTACATGCCTTTTCAAAAAAAAAAATGATACTCAGTATATAGGTTGGAAACCATTAAACTTCCTCTTAAAACACCTCCTTATAGGAGCCGGGGATAAGCTATGGGGGAACAACGCCACATACTGGTCTCATTTCAAAAAAAAATTGTTTAAAAAAAAAATCTTTTTTGCATGCATCATGCTTTTAAGACACATTTGAAAATTTCTGTTTTTACTCAAAAAGGAATGTAGACTGCCGCACACTATGCGCACGTTGACCGTACACTACACACTAGGGATGTCCAAAACCGGTTTTGGGTCCGGTTTCGGTTCGGAACCGCCGGTTCCGGTTTGGCAAAAGGGTGAACCTTAACCGGCCCTTGCTTACCCCGGATCCGGTTTCGGTTACCACAATCCGGTTCCGGTACGGTTCCGGTTCCGTTCCGGTCCGATTCTGGTCAATAATGAATAAAGAAGCTAAAAATTATTGAAAAACAAGGAATTTCCGGTCCGGTTCCGATTCTGGTCCGGTTCACCATTTATGTGAACCTTAACCGGCCCTTATCCAAAACGGTTTCGGTTACCCCGGTTCCGATTTTCGTGGCGGTTCATGGCGGTTCCGGGCTTTTTCGGTCCGGTTTTTCGGTTCCGGTCCGGTTTGGCCATCCCTACTGCACACTACGTCCTTAACCTGGAAAATCTCAGTAGCAGCCTGGGAGGCCTTACTACGCCTCTCGGTGCGAGCACGGGACAACCCAAACAGCCATTGGTTTACTCTCGTGTCGACCCTGCACTTGTCTGTGACACACTTTTTTCCGAGACTTGGTTAGTTTTTGGTCCGGTCCGTGTCAGACCGTGTCAGTATATACCCCGCGTCGGTCAAACCCTAGTCAATGTGCCAAGTCAGGATCCTCCGCGGACCTAAATCAGTCGAAGTCATGCCGGTTTTCCGTCATGAACTTTGACTCGATCTTGACTGGGGCTCGGACTTTGACTTTGACCCGCGCGGTTTATGCACCAGCTCCCGATGTTACACCGAGTCATCAAGGATTAATGCCCAGTTCATGTTTAATTACTGCTTAACCAACGACGAGTCAAGATCCTTTGTGGACTATTATCAGTCAAGGTCATGCCGACTTTTCGTCATGCACCTTAACTCGATCTTGACCCTCGACGTTGCCTTCGCCGGTAATTTACATCGAGTGTGTGTTAAGACTTCATGATCCGCCAGACCTTAGGTTCATTTTCCTTTTCGGTAGGTGGGACCCGCTTGCCCTACGGAACCCTTGTTTGAGGTTACAGGTTGAGGGTCCGTAGACGTAGTGATGGGTCCCACTGATCCAGGACTGAGAATAGCAAAAAGAAAAAAAGAGCAATCTTTTCCAACCACTTAGGTTTTAAGAAAACACGTTTTAAGTAAACTCAAACAAATAACTGCATGTTGCATGAGCCCTGAGCCCAAACACCTACCCTTTTTTCTTCAACTCCCAAAGTCTGAACCTCCCTTATATCTTCCACCCGCAGCACCTCGCAAAGCTTGGGTACGGACACCGGGTCACCGTCTGGTCAGTTGGGAAGAATCAAGCGCATCTTCAGCTTCACCATTCGCTTCAACTCCGGTTTTCAGAATGTCTGCATCAGCCGGTAACAATGGGGACAATACCACTCCACCTCCCAAGATCCCTCAGACAGACCAGCATTGGATTCAGTTGGTCGAACAGATGAGACTGCGACAGGAAGCTCAGATGGACAACCAATTGAAGGCTATTAGGAATCATGGCTTGATCGCCAGTCTCAACCCCGATGACAATTTTACCGTGGAAGAGGAAGAGGATCCTAATCCCACTCTCAGTCGCCTCGAATATGTCAGGATACCACCACCGGCTTCCTATGTGACTACCGCCAGAACCCCTGCTCTCGACCTACAGGTCAGTCGGCCCCCAAGCAACAGTTCAAAATGCCGCCGTCACAGTTTGATCTAAAGCAGCAGTCAGGAATGGGTCAGTTCGGCTTTTCTCAACAGCATTCAAGTGTCCCTCCTCAGAATGGTACCAGTCAGGCAAATCCCGGCGCTTCCCAAGCTGTCCAAACAGATATCAGTAGAGGAAATGAGACTTTGCTTCCAGGAAGCTTCCGAACAATGGAGGAAGTATGGTTAGCCGTCAGGGCTCTTGAGGAACGCCAGAATGAGCAGCAGGCCTGGACTGAAGAAGCCACACGTCATTTTGGAACCTTGACAATTCCCCAGCTGACTGGAGCTCCCCTAAAGGACAAATACGTGCCTGCTCCCCCAGTTTCTGATGTCTCTCGTTACCCCCCGGGATCCAATCATTTGCTTCCAGGCGAACCCTGCAGCCACAATCAGAAGTCCCAATGTCCTCCAGGGAGGAGCTTACCAAACCAGCATCTCGAGGCCCCAAATTCACCACCGGCTTTCGAACACATTTGGTGGGATGTCTGCGACTGCCCCGATTGTCTCGAGAGAGACTACCATGATGAAATCAGTGAAGACTGTCCCCCAAAAAGGAAAACAAAGCCCTTTTCCCAGCAAAAGTTGAAGGCAAGATATGAAGCTGGTGATCCCACAGTGGGAACCCTCGGAGAGCCATCCGAAAAATTTGATTACTATGTCATCTATTCCAGCAAATCTCCTCAGTCTAGCTCAACTCAAAACCACTCAAGCGCAGCTCAGCTCGAGGCCCCGAATTCACCACCGTCTGTCAAACACATTTGGTGGGATGTCTGTGACTGCCCCAATTGTCTCGAGAGGGACTATCAAGACGAGATAAACGAGGATCGCCCTACCAAAAAGAAGAAAGCCTCTTCCCAGCAAAAGTTGAAGGAAAGGTTCAAAGCCGGTGATGCCTGTGTAGGGACACTCGGGGAACCTTCAGGGAAATTCGACTACTATGCCCTCTACCCTAATGAACCTAAGCCGCGACACAGATGACTGCGCAATCTTGAGGCTCGCAATCCAAGCACCAATGAAGAGTAGCTATGGTAGGGGCTACCCATCCTTAAATGAAAATGTTAAAATAGTCTTTTAGTCAACCTTCGTAGGCTCTAGTATTTTTCTTTCACCTAAGTCCTTCGTGGACATCTGTTATTGTAAGTCCATTCTGGATATGGTAGTCAAACATCTAACTTTTGTACGAGTCTTTTTCTTTTCTCGCTAGACTCGAGACACTATTTTACATTTAATGAAATGGTCTTATTTCAAATGATCACTCGCATTGCTCAATGCTTGAACTATGACAGCCTGAGCTCCTCGCACGAGGGGAACGTAGGCAACCAGAAATGGTCTGGCCATAAACTCATTCAAACTAATAAAAGGTCTTGGGCAGTCCGGTGATCATTTTGGAAAAAACACGTTTTCAGATGTCTCGACGAGTCTTCTTTTTCTACATTATAGGGAAGTAGAGCTAAACACTGATTTCTATCAGCAAGGGCTTCTATACACCTTTCCACGTCCATGCTCTCTCAAAAGAGCCAAACCCAAAAATAAGTTCTTTTGTGCCCTAAGCAAATGAGGCCGTATTCAAAAATAATGTGTATGATACTCAGTATATAGGCTGGAAACCATTGACCTTCCCGTTAAAAATGCTTCATTATCGGAGCCTGGGATAAATTATAGTTTAACAACACCACGTACTATTCTCATTAGTGTGTAATACAAATCGAGGACTTGCCTCCCCACTATTTTTGAAAACATGCCCTTGTAGGTATATATTTCCAAAAATCTCTTTCATTCGGTTGACTGAAGGAAATAAAGTGAATATAGAAGGATGGGTAGCCTCTTCCGCTACATGGCAATTCAATCTTCGTTAGAGATGGGCCATTCAAGGAACGACGACGCAATCCTTGGTTCAGAAACCCGTAACTTGGGAAGAAATCCGGAAGGCTGCCCAGTCAGAAGCCAGTAATACTTACTATCCCCAAGCTCAGCCCCTCACAATCGCTAAGCTCCGGGAAACTTGTAACAAAATCAGTCAGAGCCAGTGGCCAGTTGCCAAGGAAGCTCCTCCATTGACCCTAGCAGCATTGAAAGAGTCCTGTAAATAAGTAACAAATAAGAAGGAGGGAGAAGTGAACCTGCTAACCAGATCTGGACAAATCCACCAGGGTAATCCCAAGAGAGAAAAGAAGTCAGCAGATCAAGCACCCAGGGAGAACCGTAACCCTTATGCCAAGACAGCTGAAACTCCTGACCCCGAGAAAGAGGATCCTGTGCTCACTTAGTTGAAACAGACTCAAGCCAACATCTCTCTATGGTCCTTGCTCACCTCATCTTATCCCCACAAGCTGAAATTGGAGGAAAGTCTGGCTCGCACACTGGTCCTCATTGATGCTACCCCTGATGACGTGGTGCAATTGATTGGGAACATCCACTACGGAAACATAGTCACCTTCACAGACCTTGATCTCCCCCAGTTCGAAGCCGATCATAATGAACCTCTCTTCATCACGATCCAGTTGGATGAACGACGCCTCCCTCGGGTCCTAGTTGATAATGGGTCTGGAATGAACATCCTCCCAGCAAAGATCATGAGCCTGCTCGACATCAAGCCCACATATCTGAAGCCTTCCTCCCTTACAGTTAAGGCCTATGACTCAACGTCTCGTACAGTACTTGGGGCTGCAACTTTGAACCTGTGGTTCGGCAAAAAGATGATACCTGAAGAATTCCAAGTCATTGATCCAATCACCTTTAATGCTCTTTTGGGAAGACCTTGGCTGCACCAAGTCAATGGGGTCGCTTCAAGCCTTCATCAGTGTGTGAAGTTCGTTTCAGATGGGGATCTAACAACCATTTATGGAGATCTAGTCACTCTGGAAGGCACTGACACAGGTGGAATACCCATCCTGGAGATCAAACATGATGAAGATGGTTTTATGCTAACCGGCTTCACAGTCGAATCTCCTAAAGATCAAGTTTGCAATGTGGATCTGACTGTCACTTGAGACAAAATCCCTCCCGTTATGAGGATGATGAGAAAGATGAACTACCTGCCTGGTCTGGGTCTTGGGAAATGCCTACAAGGGACTCATAAGGTCATTGAGGTGAAGGAACAGAAAACTCGCCATGGCTTGGGATATGAGCCAACCTCGGAGGAGATTGCAAAAGAAAAGGAAATTGCTCGGAAGAGGAGGGAAGATGTTGCAAAAAAGATCCCTTACGGTGGTCCTAACTCTCTCCCTTTCAGTCTTGACATGACTGACTACTTCATAAAGGGTGCTCCACAAGTGGACAACGCTGTAGTCAACGAGCCCACTCCTACAAAAGGCTAGTTGAAACTACAGGAGAATCTTAGCAAGTTCAGGGGAACCAAAGCCAACCCAGTTCGGAGAATGTTTCTCAAATTACCCAATATACCTGGGGCTACTACCACTATGAAAAGTGAGTATACTTTCAAAGGAGTGCCGGAGCTGGTAAAGCAGTATGAGAAGCTCAATGAAGTCATCCCGACTGTCGAAGAGGCCACAAAAGCTGAGTTTAAACTGGTCATGCCAAAGGCCAAGACTCCAGAGTTCTCCCTAGATGAATGGGATGGTCCCATCATGCAACAGATGTTTGGGGAAGAAATACACATTCCAGACCTGATCGACCTGGGTTCAGTAAAAAAAAATGATTGCAGTTATCGAAGCGGGAGGACAGAAGTCGTTGGATCCCCGAGCCATGGTCATGCAGTCTACAATGCCCCTGAAGAATTGGGAGACTCTTTCTGGTCCGTCTGCGAGCAAAGAAGAGATGATCACAAAGCTTGGATTGGTCCCTCGTCCCCTTGTGTCCACCTATCTCAAGTCCTCTGAGTCTCTTGTCGTCGAATTTGAGTCCCTAGAGTCGTCCGATGGCCTTACGCCAGAAGACTACGAAATTGTAGCTAATGTTGTACTTCCTTTTGCTCTGAATGAAATGATCGACCTTTCCGAGTATCCCCTGATCGCCACTTTAACTAATGATAAATTAACTAATAACTTAAAAACGGTTAATAATGATTCATTAGATAAAGATGCAAACACACTAAACGAACAATACATTAAAGAAATCTTTAAGCAGGTTTTCGAGAAAGAGAAAAACCGAGCCCAAGATGCCGAGGAGGTTTTGACTCGTGTGAATCTGGGAACTGCAGAAGAGCCTAAAGAGACGCAGATTGACAGTTTCTTCGATGGGGCCGAACAAGCAACCGTGACTGAGCTACTCAAGGAATTTGTGGACGTGTTTGCATGGTCTTACAAGGATATGCCTGGCCTCGATCCCTCCATAGTGGAGGACCGGATACCATTGGACCCCGAAGTCAAGCCAATAAAACAAAAGCTGAGAAAGATCAAGCCCGAATGGTCGCTACAAGTAAAGGAAGAAATTGAGAAGATGCTCAAAGCGGGATTCATCCGGGTCATTGAATATCCCACCTGGCTCTCCAACATCGTAACAGTCACCAAGGCTAACGAAAAAGTCCGATGCTGCGTGGATTTCAAAGATCTCAACAAAGTCAGCCCAAAGGACGACTTCCCCCTACCCAACATTGACATGCTGGTAGATACCACGGCCAACTACGAAGTCAAGTCTTTCGTTGACGGTTTCGCCGGCTACAACCAGATCAAAATGGCCGAAGAGGACCAGGCTAAGACAGCTTTTACTACTCCCTGGGGGACATACTGCTACACAGTCATGCCTTTCGATCTGAAGAAAGCTGGGGCTACCTATCAGAGGGCAGCCACCGCCCTGTTCCATGACACGATTCATAAAGAAATCGAGGTCTACGTGGATGACATGATAGTCCACTCCAAGGGATTCGATGGCCAGCACTTCATCGATTTGAGAAAATTCTTCAACCGTCTCAGAGAACATTCCATGAGGCTGAACCCAGCTAAATGCTCCTTCGGCGTCAAGCGAGGTAAGGTGTTGGGGTACATGGTAACTGAACGGGGAATTGAAGTAGACCCTCAGAAGATCAAACCCATAGTTGAGATGAAGTCGCCTCGAACACTGACAGAAGTCAAATCTTTCATGGGAAGGGTGCAGTACATAAGCCGCTTTGTGAATCAAACAACCTCCATTTGTGAGCCCATCTTTAAGCTGATAAAGAAAAGCATATACACTGAATGGACCCCAGAATGCTAGTTCGCTTTTGAGAAGATCAAGGCATACCTTGTGAATCCCCCAATCCTTTGCCCCCCACATCGGCAAAATCCACTACTGCTATACCTGACTGTCACAGACACAACAATTGGGGCTATGCAGGCACAGGAGAAGAAAGACTCCAAAGTTGAAAGCGCCATCTATTTTGTGAGCAGGAAGCTACAAGGCAGCGAACTCAACTACTTAGTTTGCTAGAAAACCTGCGCAGGTCTGGTATGGGTAGTGGGAAAGTTGAAGCACTACATGCAGTCTCACTCAGTGCACTTGGTCTCGAGGCTGGACCCCATCAAGTACCTGTTTGACAAGCCCTCCCTCTCCATAAGATTGGCAAAATGGTCATTCTTTCTGGCCGAATACGACATCACTTATGTGACAAGAAAATCCGTGAAGGGGCGGATAATGGCAGAACAACTGGCTGACTTCCCAAGTGATGAATGCCAAGGACCTGAACCTCAATTCCCTAACGATGGAATTTTCGCTCTAGAAGAAGAAAATCGCTGGCAAATCTTCTTTGATGGGGCAGCAAACAGACGGGGGAATGGGATAGGAATGCTCCTGATTGACCCCACTGATGAACATACTCCCATAGCCATAAAGCTCAATTTTGAAGTCACTAATAATGCCGCCGAATATGAAGCCTGCATAGCTGGATTGGAGGCCGCTTTAGAAAGGAACATCAAGGAGTTAGAAGTATATGGTGACTCCTCTCTCATCATCAACCAAGTGTCCAACAAGTGGAAAACAGTGGATCCAGGTCTGCAAAAGTACCATGCTTATATGGAAGACCATGTGGCCCAGTTCAAGGAGGTCAGCTTCCACTATCTGCCCAGAGATCGCAACCAGTTCGCAGATGCCCTGGCAACACTAGCCTCTCTGTAAGTACCCAAATCCGGATCGCCAAAATCCGTTAGAAAGTTAACCGAAATCCGTTAACTGGCCCGCTCCAGGTTAACTGGAACCCGTTAAGCTCCCCGTTGCCAAGCCAACGAGACGTCTTGGGACTTCCCCGTGCATTCCAACGTCAAAGCGTACTCAACACACGTCGTTGCACGTAAAAGTATGGCTTTCCCTAAAAAACGCACTTTCCGGCACTTTCCGGGGGCGTTTCGAACATTTTTCGGACAGTTATTTTAAAAACGGACAAAACCGGGAAATATGACACGAAAAACCATGACATGTGAGTCACAGGGACACGTGGCTTGCATGCCACAGCCCTCTAGTCACCCTTCAATCAGATTTCAGAGTGAAAAGACTAAAATACCCCTGGTATACAGTCTCAGTCCGACCGGACTCATTTGCAGAAAATTCAGAATTGCCAGCAAGCCCCTCCAATTTCCAAAGTTTCACAAAACCCCCTGGTTTTCACCCTCAGTCCGTCCGGACTCATGCTGAAAATTCACCTATAAATACAGAGGTTGTCAAAGCCATTTAGAACAACAAAAATTTACTCCCTTTCACCCAAAAGCCACGGCCCAAACCAGTTCTCACCTCTCCCGAGCCTCGGTTTTACCTCGTTTTGCGTGAAAACTTCATATTTCGATCAAATACAACCCCCGCCACCTCGAAACACCGTTCCAAACACTCTTCCGTATCCCGTATACGTCCCCCGAGCCAAAGGAGCCGACCCTAGCCATAGGTAGCTCCCTCTCTCTCTAAAACTCTCATTCTGTCTCGGTTTACGCGCCAGTCGCTACAATCGTTTCGGATGACGTTGTTGAAATGTAGACGTCTCCGTCTAACGGGGTCCGATACGTTTTAGCCCCTAGATCCTCTTCTCTTCCCGTAAGAGAAGTAATCTCGGGTTAAAACGGCGTTCCGACCCCGTTCCGTTTACTTTTATGTCATTTACCAATTTCGGATCGTTTGATCCGTCGAACGTCATTTAAATTCCTGTCATTTACAATTCCGGACCGTTTGATCCGTCGAACGTCATTTACTTTCACGCAAATTTACAATTCCGAGCTGTTTGGCTCGTCGATCGTACTTTACAATTCCGGATCGTTTGATTCCGTCGATACCGCATTTTAAATACTGTCATTTACAAGTCCGAACCGTTTGGATCGTGATAGTATTTACTTTTCTAAGTCCAAGTCGCAATCCGATTCGTTGATCGCATATCATTTAATACGATTTTCTCGTAAAATCGTTAACAATGTAATGCCCGGTTCAAAACCGGAGTTCGACATTCGAACTCTCTTTCAAAATGCGCGAAATGACGTTTGGCATCCAAACGCTCATCTTCAAACTTAAAAGCCGACTTTTGACATTCAAAATCATTTAATACGTTTTTCCCGTAAAATCGTTAACAATGTAATGCCCGGTTCAAAATCGGAGTTCGTCATTCGAACTCTCTTTCAAAACGCGCGAAATGACGTTTGGCATCCAAACACTCATCTTCAAACTCAAAATCCGATGTTTGACATTCAAACACTCTTTTCTTAAAATTCAACATTTGACACTTTAGATAAACAGTTAAAATCAGCATTCGCGCCACTTTTCCTAAAACTTCAAAACCGACGTTTGTCATTCAAACGCTCGCCTTTTCAAAAGGAATCACCTAATCAACGTTTGACATTCAAACCAAGATTAAGCTTGTCATTCAAGCCCCCATTTCAAAATGCAAACACACACACACACACGATTTTGAGAAAGGTAGAAAGACTCGTCATACGAGGCATTTCGGGTGATCTCAATATACTCTTTCCGAAACGTAACGTGACCTCCGAACCTAACAATCTCTGGTACTAAAAAAGCTTTTTACTCATTTTTGCTACCAATAAAAATGACCCCCCATTTTCAAAATCCTTTTCCTAAGTTTTTGCTACCAATAAAAACGACACCATTTTCAGCCAATAGCCGTTTCTCAACGTTTGGGCTCAAAATACAAAAACCGCGTGGTGACTCCTCTCCTTCCCAAAAAAAGCGAGGTCTCAGACACCAACCCTCCGCGAAATACAACCGCGCTTTTCGCTCGCGCGAAATCCCGGGTAATTTCAGTTGGCGACTCCGCTGGGGACTTGGATACTTTTTTCAAAACTACCGTTGTTTTCAAAAAAGCCTTCCGTGGGTCAAACTTTCGTTTACCCTTCCTCGTTTTTCATGTGCGTGTGTTACTTTAAACCTCGAACGGTTTTCTTTCAGGGCATTACATTATCGTCTTTTCAAAATCATAACGTGTTTGTGCATTCCCATTCATGCTTGATTTTCAGGCTATCTTTTGAACTGCGCATAAAATTCTTTAAGACACATTCTGAAAAATCTCTGTTTTACTCAGAAAAAGAATTTTAGTGACCGCACACTACTCGCACTTGCTGCCTCGGTACACTGCACTTCACGTGCACTTGCTGCCTCGGTACACTGCACACTACGATCCGTAACCCGGGATGACCGTTCAGTTGCAACTCGATTGGTCTGCCAGACACCTTCCGAGTGCGCACGGGGTCATCCCAAACAGCCCATCCTAGCCCGTGTAAGCCATGCACTCTTTATGTCACGAGTGAAGCTCGAGAGATTGAGACCGAAGGTCATTCCCATCCCGAAGTCTTGAGCTTTTCAGCCTTGACTTTGACGCAGAGCTCTGCCGAAAAATATACCCGAAGGTTCAATGTGACATCGTGTCACCAAACCCTCACCGTATGCACCGTGCCAGCCATAACTTGGCCAACGCCAAAAGCTAAGGCCCCTCGCGCAAGTGAGTCAGGAGAGGTCATGCCGAAATTTTGGCACGATCTCCGCCTTAACTTAAGGACGTTGACTTCGACTGTGGCCCGTGCGTCACATACGTTGGAAGTTTGCGTGATCAGCTAGCCTTAAGTTCACTTTTTCCTTTGTCAGTGGAAATCACTTGCCTTATAGGACCCTCGCTCGGGATTGTCCGTCCCGAGAAGATGATCTACAAATGGAAACGAGGGGCTTATAAACGTAATGACGAGATCCACTGATTAGAGCCTTAGGTTAGTTGCGAAAAAGAAGACACGCTCTTTTCCAACCGATTAGGACTCTGAGAAAACGCGTTTTAAGTAAACATTAATCGGTAACTGCACATTGCACAAGCCCGAAACCTTGAGCCAAATACCCTTTTCCGAAGCCTAAACCCTGCCTTTCGTTCCCTGTAGCGAGCAGAAAGTGGTTCAGACTTTCGGGTCAGCGCCTCGCCAGAATCACATTTACGGCAGCGTCATACAGTTCTTCGGTTCCCTCAGTTCCCTCAGCCAGAATATCCGACATGTCTAGTGTTGGGTTTTATGGGTCCATGCGCAGCGGAATTAAGCATAAAATTAACACAAAACCCAAGCCCTAAGATCCGTTCTATACAATTAAATTGAATTGCTATGAGATAGAATTTACCAACCTTAATTGCTTTCTGGTCTTGAGCTATCAAATGGATAATTATGTGATTCGTAATCACAAACTTTTGATCTTCAAATCTTCAAATCTTTAACTCCTTTGGATCTTCAGATTTGAACTCTAGGTCTTTGATTTGTTTGAACAAAATTAAGACCCTCTTTTGGTAATCCACACAAATATGAATGTCGAGAACAATTCTCGGGATGGGAATTGCTAGATTCCTAAAACTTATGGAAGAATATTGAGAGGACTTTTGATTGTGAATTTATATTGAAAAATTCGGCTAGGGTTAAAAGGGTTGACAGACTGTTATATTTATACTACTTTAGTACAAAATATGTTTCCTAATCAAATTAGGAAACCAGCTCTGTAAACCGCCTTAGGACCTCTTGTGTCGCACGACCACACGGGGCACATGGCCTTGATGTGTCGCACGACCAGAGTTCTTCAATCATTCTTCCTTTTGTTCAACCAATTCATTCTATTTGTGTGTGACCCAATAGGATTGTATTATGTTGGCAATGAGTCCGATCACATCGACCCTCATAAGACATAAGCGGACTCTAGCAAGCCATTATGTCTACCCAAATAACACAACGTAAGAGTTCATGTTTCCAATGGTACACTTCCATTTCTCCCTTTTTCTCACGATGTTATATTGAACACAAGTCATGGTCCTCGTCAACTTGTTATTGTTCAATGCTTTCTCGATTCTTGAGTATAATGATAATTCCAATCGCATTGGGGTGTGGCCACACACTTTCCATCATTATCACTCATCGAGGGGCCCAAGCAAAACATCTCTCTTTTGAGGGACAAATTCCATCTTGACTTATCATCCTTCCCATCATGAATCCGATCATGCCAAAGATAGCCTTTATAGATATCGTGTTAAGATATCGTTTGACTAAAATCAAACATGACTTTCATCATATGTAAGGTCATGATAATCTCAGGTCTAGGGACTAAATGAAGTGACCATATGAGATTTAATTATGACATTTGACCATGACATAAATCTCATACGGGTCAAGTCCAGTCACTTGTTCTCTAACAAGTACCCATAATTTCAATGTGCATCTCTATGCATATAATCATCATATGATTATCCATTGACAATTATACTAATTATTCTCTTAATAATTAGGGACGGAGATTATTACAATAAATATGCAAACTATATAATAATTAAATAATAAACATAAACGATAAAGATGATACATAACGGTTTTCAGTTAAACATAACTAAAGCCTAGGGCATTACACCAACAGTCTCCCACTTGCACTAGGCTCCGTTTATGTATCGAATACTCATGGATCTAACATGCCCACCATGCTTCTGCCTATGCGAGGGTCTTTGTAAGTGAATCCCTTATGTCATCATCGGTTGATATTTTGTATATCTTAACGTCTTCTCATTCTTTATGAATTCTTCGAAGAACGTCTAAGTGAGTGTTTGGATCACCGTTGTGATTTTGGTTCCATTGTTTGCACAGATGACACCATAATTATCACAACAAAGTTCCACGGATTAGTGATACTTGGAAAAACACTTGAAGTGTTTCTAAAACACTAAATGAACTTTTGATCCAAACTGCCTCTTTTAGCTACATCATATGTTGCTAAAATATGGCCTTAGTAGTAGAATCGGCTACAATTTTTGCTTGGAACTCTTCCAATCAAAATTGCACCTCTAATAAGCACAAACACAAATCTTAATTGCGATTTTAAAATAACTTTGTCAGTTTGGAAGCTAGCATCTTTGTAACCCTTACAACAAGATTAACTTCCAATCTTTCAAATCCCAAGAACGTATCCTTAGTTCTTCTTAAGTACTTAGGATCATCTTGACTGCCATCCATTGGTTCTCAACAGAATCAGATTGGTATCGACTCATCATGCTTATAGCATACGAGACGTCGAGTCTAGTACAAATCATGGCATACATGACAGATCCAAGTGCCGCAGCATATGGAACTTCATTCATTCCCTTTTGCTTATCAGTTGTCATAAGACAATGAATATTGCTAAGAGAAATACCATGACCCATTGACAAGTTACCTTTCTTAGACTTTTCTAAGAATCTTGTCAATGTGAACACTTTGACTCAAACCAATTTATCCTTCTAGATCCATCTCTATAGATCTTGATGCCAAGGATGTAAGCGGCTTCACCCATATCTTTCATTGAGAAACCTTTCCTTGACCAAGACTTAACAGTCTTAAGTGTCGGAACTTGTTTTTCCAATGAGTAAGATATCATTGTAATAAACAATAGAAATAATACCATGCTCCCACTGAATTTCATGCATACACAAGGTTCATCTTCGTACTTGATAAAGTCAAACTCTTTGACCAATTCATCAAAACGAAGATTCCAATTCCTTTAAGCTTGCTTCAACCCATCTCATGGATCTTTGCAACATGCATACTCTATTAGAGTTTCTTGGATCGTCAAACTATTCGGGTTGTGTACTATACACATCCTTAATAAACTTTCCATTTAAAGAAAGTCGTTTGACATCCATTTGTCATATCACATAGTCACAATATGTGATAATGGCAATTGAAAATCTAACAGACTTTGACATTGTAATCGGCGAAAAGGTTTCAACATAGTCAATACTATGAATTTGCCTAAATCCCTTTGTTACAATCCTTAGTCATGAAAGTACACACCTTCCCATCCATGTCGGTCTTGAAGACCTTCTTGCATCCCATTAGTTTTTACACCTTCAGGTAGCCCAATCAAGTTCCAAACTTGATTGTCAAAACATGGATTGTAATTTGGATTCCATGGTTCCTAACCATTTATCCAAATTAGGAGAGGACATCGCTTCTTGATAGCAAGTAGGATCGTCATTCTTAATGACTTCCACTTCATCACTTTCCGATACGAGAAATCAATATTTCTTGGGTTCGGATTGTAACCTATCCGATCTACGATGGATTTGTGCATCTTGAACCGGTTCCACAACTCCTTTGTGAACTTGGTTCCGTCTCTACTCTTGGATCCATATTATTTTCGGGTTCTTGAACTTCTTTCAAGATTAATTTTACTCCCACTAGATTCTTTATTGAGAAACTATTTCTCAAGAAACAAATCGTGTAGAGCAACAAACATTTTGTTCTCTTTGTGATTGTAAAATCAATATCCGAAAATAACCTTGTCAGATTTGGTGCTAACTTATAAGAGACAAGTCTCTTTACATAAAATTCGCAATCCCAAATCTTCATGAAAGACAAACTAAGTTTTCTTCCATGCCACATCTCATGTGGGGCCTTAGGAACCGATTTAGTAAGGACTCAATTCAGTGTAACCGCATTATTTCTAATGCATATCCTCAAAAGGAAATAGAAAATAGGAAAGTCTAATTGACACATCATCGAATGAACCATGTCCTACAAGGTTCAATTCCTCCTTTCAGACACACCATACAATGTGGTGTTTCGGGTGGAGTCAACTTTGAAACGATTTCATAGTTTTGAGATGATTGTCAAACTCTTGGCTCAAATATTCACCACCTCGATCTAATCGAAGTACTTAATAGTTTTGCCAAGTTTGTTTTGCACTTCATCTTGAAATGTTCGAAAACATCTCAAACGATTCACCTTTGGACTTCATCAGATAGACATAGTCATATCTAGATAAGTCTTTAGTGAAATGTGATGAAATATCGAAGTCTTCCCCTAGCAATGCTACTTAACAGTCCACATACATCTCATGTATAATGACCAATAAGTCACTAGCCCTTCCACTACTCTTAGTGTAGGGTGGTCTGGTCGATAATCCCAATAAATAAGATCCACATTCCTCAAATGATTTATGGTCATATGAGTCTAAAAGTCCATGTTAATGGAGTTTAGATATATGTTTCTTATTTATTTTACCAAGCCGGCAATGCCATATGAACGCTTTATTCATATTGTTCGGTTTAGATTTCCCATTTATATTATAGATATCTTCAATATTATTTTGTTTCTCATTATCAAGGATATGAAGACCATTTAATGACATATGCATTACAATAAGGCATATTATTAAATAAATATAAAACTTCTTATTGAAAATAAGAAAATTATATCCTTCATCATCCATTTAAGAAACAGAAATAATACTCCTACTCAAATTCGGAACGTAGTTATACTTATTCAAAACAAGTACTACTTCACAAGGCAAAGTGACTTCATAAGTCCCTTATGGCTAATGTTGCAACTCTTGCTCCATTCCCATGCATAGGTTTAATTTACGTTATTTTAGTAGCTTTCTATTCTTTGTTCCTTGCACATTTAAACAAATGTGGGATCCAATCCTGTATCATATACCTAAGAACAAGAAGTCGAAAAGAAAATATCTATCATATAGATACTTGAAGTAGTAGCAATCATATTGCCCTTCTTCACCTTTTAGGCCTTCCTAATAAGCCTTGCAACTTTGCTTCCAATGACCAATCTTATTTCATTGGTAGCAAAATGCATCCTTTTGAGACACTTTGGGTTTAGCCTCTTCGGCTTTGACAACATTTGTCCTAGGTTTAGCAACTTTTGCTTTACCTTCTTTTCCTTCCTTTATGAACCCTTTTATTGTGTCAACCATTACCACAATTTGCGGATTGCTCCTTCTTTCATCATATGAATTGAGAGCCTTCACCACAACATATATCTTTTGCCTAGTTCGCATTTGGAACATTTCCTTTATGCGGTGTGCTAGAACAAAAGAATAGTTATCATGTGCTCAAGGTTCTTCATAAGAGCCTTTAAACATGGTGGCAAATACAAGGCAAGCAATATTGTCAGAATCATCACTATGTTTCTAATGTTGCTTCCTTATTTGCCCTTTGCAACATTTGCAATAGGTTCAATAGGAACGGATTCGTAATGAACGTACAAATTTACCTAAGAACCATTCTTTAGGCTTTTGATCCAATCAAAATTATTTGTATCATTCATTTCGAACTTTGTCCTTCATAAGGACGAATCGCAATTATCATTATGTAATGCTACTTCTACAACAAAATATACAAATTATATGAACACATATCAATATCAACACATTTATCATTTAAGAGCAAATAATGTATTTTACAAATACTCCCACTAAATCATACACCTTCCAATGCTAATAAGCATAATATGCATTTAATGGGCTAAGATCCAACTTTAATTTAATCTCAAGTACGCTATGGCGCACCGCTCAAGATTAAACTAATTAGGTAGAAAACATCAATCATATCGTATATGACTCTTAGGGCTAAGATCCAACTTTAATTTAATCTCAAGTACGCTATGGCGCACCGCTCAAGATCAAACTAATTAGGTAGAAAACATCAATCATATCATATATGACTCTTAGGATCTTTTATGAGATTTATTTAAGACATCATATGTCTAAGCATATTTTAATCTCATCTTATGCCTTGGATCAAAAACCATTTTGATAACCCAATTAAGTTCATCCACTTTAAACGTATAGGAACCACCATTTCCTCATCTTGCTTGCAAACGGAATAGAATCAAAGTACCTTGCTATGGCAAGCCCACCCAAAACTATCCGAGTGGTCTCAAGTGTTTTAATCATGGATTGGCATAAAGAACTTAAAAGTTAAATGAAGGTTTTTTAAGGTAGATTATAAGCATATCAGCAAAGATAGTCACAATCATGCACCAGGTAAGTTCCCAGGAATATAGGTGAGCCACAAGGACTACTTAAGTACCAACTCTTCCTTAGACAGAACTCTCCTAGTCATGCACAATTAGAAATCAGCTCTGATTTGGCAACATAATCACTACCTTTTATAAACAATCAGTTTCCTTTTAAATTTCGCGTAATTATGACTTGTTTCCATAAACAATCATAAAATCCAAAATTTACAATGTCTAAATCTAAACATATTAGGAAACTATGAATCAATGTTTCAACTAAACATCTAATAAAATTCTTAACATTTAAGAACAATTAATTCATGCATCGCAACAATTAATAAAACACATTTGAATTAATTAAGCATGCATCTTAAACAATGAATTAATCTAGCATATCCCTATAAATTCAATTTCCAGAAATTTATAGCATCAGTTAATACATAAACATATCGGATTGTAAACACATTCACAGATTAGCGGGATTGTTCAACAACCGATTACGCCCGTGATTGGGCAACTTTTGTCGCGTGACGAGACAAGCTTTGTCGCATGACACAAGCGAGTTACTGTCGCGTGACACAGCCACTCTTTGTCGCGTGACACAAACATGGTTTGTCGCGTGACACAAGATGACAATTTTCGAGATTTCGAGAATTCAATCAATTCTAATCATAAAGCAATTAAATCAAGTAAACAACTTTTACATATTTAATTCTTCACAATCGAAAACTTGTATTTTCACATTGTTTCACATAAACAATCAAAATTCTACCGCATACAAAAACATGCAACGGACATATAAACAATTTATATAATCATTCTAGCATGTTAATTCAAACTTAACCATACGAACGGGGCTCGATACCCTTTGTTGGGTTTTATGGGTCCATGCGCAGCGGAATTAAGCATAAAATTAACACAAAACCCAAGCCCTAAGATCCGTTCTATACAATTAAATTGAATTGCTATGAGATAGAATTTACCAACCTTAATTGCTTTCCGGTCTTGAGCTATCGAACGGATAATTATGTGATTCGTAATCACAAACTTTTGATCTTCAAATCTTCAAATCTTTAACTCCTTTGGATCTTCAGATTTGAACTCTAGGTCTTTGATTTGTTTGAACAAAATTAAGACCCTCTTTTGGTAATCCACACAAATATGAATGTCGAGAACAATTCTCGGGATGGGAATTGCTAAATTCCTAAAACTTATGGAAGAATATTGAGAGGACTTTTGATTGTGAATTTCTATTGAAAAATTCGGCTAGGGTTAAAAGGGTTGACAGACTGTTATATTTATACTACTTTACTACAAAATATGTTTCCTAATCAAATTAGGAAACCGACTCTATCAAACCGCCTTAGGACCTCTTGTGTCGCACGACCACACGGGGCACATGGCCTTGATGTGTCGCACGACCAGAGTTCTTCAATCATTCTTCCTTTTGTTCAACCAATTCATTCTATTTGTGTGTGACCCAATAGGATTGTATTATGTTGGCAATGAGTCCGATCACATCGACCCTCATAAGACATAAGCGGACTCTAGCAAGCCATTATGTCTACCCAAATAACACAACGTAAGAGTTCACGTTTCCAATGGTACACTTCCATTTCTCCCTTTTTCTCACGATGTTATATTGAACACAAGTCATGGTCCTCGTCAACTTGTTATTGTTCAATGCTTTCTCGATTCTTGAGTATAATGATAATTCCAATCGCATTGGGGTGTGGCCACACACTTTCCATCATTATCACTCATCGAGGGGCCCAAGCAAAACATCTCTCTTTTGAGGGACAAATTCCATCTTGACTTATCATCCTTCCCATCATGAATCCGACATGCCAAAGATAGCCTTTATAGATATCGTGTTAAGATATCGTTTGACTAAAATCAAACATGACTTTCATCATATGTAAGGTCATGATAATCTCAGGTCTAGGGACTAAATGAAGTGACCATATGAGATTTAATTATGACATTTGACCATGACATAAATCTCATACGGGTCAAGTCCAGTCACTTGTTCTCTAACAAGTACCCATAATTTCAATGTGCATCTCTATGCATATAATCATCATATGATTATCCATTGACAATTATACTAATTATTCTCTTAATAATTAGGGACGTAGATTATTACAATAAATATGCAAACTATATAATAATCAAATAATAAACATAAACGATAAAGATGATACATAACGGTTTTCAGTTAAACATAACTAAAGCCTAGGGCATTACACCAACATCTAGCTCACCGAGAAATCGTGACGGGGAAGGACCCCCGCCACCGGTAACATATATGACATTGGAAGAAGCCATCCGGGCTTGTGAGGTTCACAAGAGGCAGAAGGAAGATCAGCAGAATTTCGTGGTACAACTTCTGAATGAGCGAGGTATAGCAGCTATCCCCCAGTCAGATGGTACTTTCATCCTAGTCGAGGACGAAGATTCCCCGAAGCCAGTTCCTCAAACCTTCAACCAGGTTCCTCCCCCGCCAACTTACGGGATGCCTTCGAACCAAGGAAACAGCTGACCTAGGCTTCACGTTGCCACTTCTCAGGGCAACACCGTCATATATGGCCAAGCCAGTGCTACTCCCATCACTCATTACCACCAGCGCACCGCTGGACCATCTCAGACAGATGCCAATACCCTTCAATACCCTCCTGGGTTTATCCCATTGCCTATACACGAATCCCAAAACACCGGGGACAAACCCCGATACAATCCAGAAAAGGCCTCCATATATCCCCATATATCAAGCCTTCCACCTCCAATCACTACCGCTCACATGGTAGCACCCGGCGCAGAGCCTCAAAGTCCACCACTGGACCCAACCTTAGCCTGGATGGTCAAACGGATGAAAGACACAGAAGCCACCATGAGCAGCTCAAAGTAGGAAACGCTCAAATCCACTGATCCGGGAATGGTCACGCCTCTCCCTGCCAAGTTCAGAATGCCGGAGATGGACCGATTCGACGGAACCGAATGTCCTCAAACGCATGTCGACACCTACGTTCTCGGTATGAGAGTGAAAGGAGCAACCCTCCAGCAAATGGCCGATCAGTTCCAGCATACGCTCAAGAGTTCGGCGTTACGATGTTTCCTAAGGGTCAAGCCTGCAGATCGCCACACCTGGGATCAGATCAGTAACATCTTCCTAGAACGGTACAGATCCAACTTGGAGTGGGAAACGAGTCGTAAGGACTTAATCACCACCGAGCAGAAAACAGATGAAAGCGTCGGAGAATTCTACAAGAGGTGGAGTTGGAAACTCTCCGAGATCATGGAGCCACTCACCAAGGATGAACAGATGCGGATCTTCAAGTCCTGCTTAAGACCGTCCATCAGAACTCTCATCAGTCATCATTTCTTCCCAGATCTCCGGGCCATGGTCAATGCCGGCTCACAGTTCGAGAAGGATCTCAAGGAAAAATTGGCTCTTTGCACGGCCATACAGATACCGATCAGCGGTTGCATTCAATCCCGCACCGGCCCCCAAAGAAAGGGAAAGATACGTCTGCCAACTACATCCATCAGGGACAACAGTCGGGCAACAGAAACCCAGTCCCACAAAGCAACAACTCCACTTTGAAGCAGCCTGACGTACACTTCGACAAGTTGGACATGCCGCTGAGTAAGATGCTGGAAGGGTTAATCAAGGAAGGTCTCCTTAAACTCGTTGCAAATTACAAACCCAAGAATCCCGTAGTCAACGCTGACAAGAGAAAGTACTGCGCCTTCCATCAGTATCATGGCCATACCACTGACAACTGCGTGGGGTTACGGTACGAAATTCAGAATCTGATAGAGGAAAGAAAATTGGAGCGCCCCCGTGGGCCCAATACAGTCGAAAACCCTTTTCCGAACAACAATAGTGTGAATTCCATTGAATGGGTGCCCAAGAAGATTGCTGCAGAGCCAGTTCCTCCGCCTCTTCCAGCCGGGTCCTCATCGAATGTCCACATCAGTTACGATGTTAGTGACTGCTCTGCATGCCTGGAGTACGAGTCCCAAGACATGGTCAGGAGAAATCCTCTGAGAAAACAGAAGAAGAAGAAGTCCTCTCAACAGAGACCTAGAGAAAGATATGAAGCTGGAGACACCAGTGTGGGTACACTCGGAGAGCCATCTGGGAGGTTTGATTACTACGTACTCTACTCCAACCAGTCCTCCCTTCCTCCAGGCCACGCAGCTTTAGAGCAGACAGGGGTGGGAAAGACGAAAAGTCCTGCTGACACCAGAGTTCAAGCCTCAGGGCTCCGGAATACCTCAGATCCTGGTAATCTCACTGCCAGTCAGAAGCTTAACCCCCCGCGGGATCAGCCAAGGTTCAATTTGTCCAGCTTCAGAGCACGGGCCGGTAAAGGAAGATCAAAGTCAGCTTGGCACTCGCACTCAATCAATGCGCTGGTTTCCAACCTATATACCTTATAAGTACTTCTTTTGAAATAAGAAAATTGTTCTTTTGAAGTAAATTGTTTAATAACTATAAAACATTAAAAGATTGTTGAATAATCTAAAGCATAAGTATACATAAGAAATACTCACTTTGTATAATTACAGAACACTTGTTTACAATGGTTGATCGTACAATGGTTTCTCGTAGTGGATGGTTACAAATTTGAAACTTATATTATCCTACATAGGAAGTCTAGATATTATGTTTATAAATGTTTTCAACAGGTTTTGATCCCGATAAATAAATTGAGCTAATTAGATAACCTTGTTGAATATAAGGCTCTGATACCAAAATACAAAGGATCGATCTAAGCATAAGCATAAGAATAATAAATATGAAATAATGCTAGTACAAGTATTGCTACATCAGTAAAATTTGACTTTTTTGAATAGTAAGGTTGACTAAATACTTTATAGGTACGTGGTTATTGTTCTACCCGTCACACTGTATATCAACTCATACAGCTGCCTCGTATGTTTAATTCATATGTGAAAGTGATTACGTGGTTGAATACGAATCACCTCGGCTGTGCTGGTTTCCAACCTATATACCTTATAAGTACTTCTTTGAAATAAGTAAATTGTTCTTTTGAAATAAGATTGACTAAATACTTTATAGGTACATGGTTATATTAGGTACATTTTGAACATTTTAATGTTGTACAAATGGCAGTGGAACCATCGATCAAGAAGCAATTAGATCAAGGTTTAATGGTACAAGTAACCATCTACAAAAGGAAAGATTAGAAAGTGGTCTTTTTGAACAACCTAAAAATGAAGATACTAAGATGGACTGAGTACCAATGTTCAAATAGAAACTGCTCAAGTATCAACCATATGATTGTGGTTCAAGGCCACAACAAGGAAGAGAGAGAGAGAGAGAGAGAGAGAGAGAGAGAGAGAGAGAGAGAGAGAGAGAGAGAGAGAGAGTTAGTTTTATTTACAGTTTTCCTTGTGTATCTTAACATTCATTGTTGATGTTTTTAGCTTTGTAAATATTGAAGAATGAATATATCCAAAATGATATAGAAATAAAATATAAGAAGGACTCAGCCGAGTGGTTAAGTTGCATGCCTAAAGGGAGGTCACGAGATCAATTCCTGCCGGAAGCATTAGATATATATATATATATCAAAATATTCTAGAGGGAGAATCTTCAGGTTTTGCTGCTTGGAGATTCTCGAGTGTTTCGTTGAATCCTAGAGGTAATTTGCCCACAAATCCTGCAGCAACATAGTGGGGGCAAATAACACCTTAAGGACAGTGTCATCAAAGCACGCAGCGAAGCATACTAATTCTTTCTTCCCATTCCATACAATCTATTATTACAACAACAATCTTAAGGTGTTATTTTGTTTTGATTGGAGATGGAGTCAGAGTCAGAATCCGCTTTCAAAGTGCTTAGTCAGGATTTCGTCAAACTAAATAGGTTTGATGGAACAAACTTCAATCGCTGGAAGGACAAGATGATGTTCGTGCTCACAACGTTGAAGATTGCTTACGTCCTTGATCCAAATGCGTAAATTCCCGAACCTAAAGATGATGAAACTAAAGAAATCACAGCAAGTAGAAAGCAACGAAGGGACGATGAAGTGCTGTGCAGGGGTCATATTCTGAATACACTATCAGATCGCCTGTATGATCTGTTTGTCTCAGTTGTATCTCCGAGGGAAATTTGGCAAAATCTCGAATTCAAGTACAACAATGAGAAGCAAGGCGCAGATAAGTTTTTAATTATGAAGTACTTTGAATATTTTATGACTGATAATATTTCGATTATGGATCAAGTACACGATTTGCAAGTTATGGTTTCCAAGTTGAAAGATTTGAAAGTGGAAATTTCTGAATCATTGCAAGTAGGGGCGATTATCGCAAAATTGCCTCCTAGTTGGAATGATTATAGAAAGAAACTGATGCACGCCACTGAAGGATTCACTTTAGAACAGATTCAAAAGCATATAAGGATTGAAGAGGAATCTCGAAATATCCATAAAAAACATGCTATTGAATCTTCGTCTAAAGTTAATCATGTGGAGGGTGGGAACTTTCAGAATCAGAAAAGGGGAGGAAACAAAAGAAAGCAACCAGATTCAAACACAAATTCCAATGACAGTAAGAAAGGAAAGAAGTGCTATTTTTGTCAAAAATTGGGCCACTTCAAGAAGGATTGCAGGCTGCGAAAAAGACAGCGGAGTGAAAATGCCAATGTTGCAAATGTTGTAGAAACTGATGATTCTGCAATTATTGCAATGATCTCTGATTTGCATATTGGCATGATTACTGAAATCAACATGACCGGTGTAACCAAATCATCAGACTGGTGGATTGATTCTGGAGCAACTGTTCATGTATGTCATGATAAATCTCAATTCAAAGAATATGAAGAGATTAAGGATGGACAAAAGGTGCTCATGGGAAACAATGATACCGCAGAAGTTTTGGGAAAAGGAAATGTTTCCATGCAATTCACTTCTGGAAAATTGTTGGTGTTGCAGAATGTGCTTCATGTTCCTGAAATAAGGAAGAATCTTGTTTCTGCAAATATGCTGAACAAGAAGGGTCTGAAGATTGTAATAGAATCTGATAAGATTGTACTGTCTAAGAATGGGGTTTTTGTTGGAAAGGGGTATGCTTGTGATGGGATGTTTAAACTCAGTATTATTAATAATAATAAGGCGATAAACGCCAGTTCTGCTTATATCGTTGAATCTTCTTTCTCTTTATGGCATAGTAGGCTTGCACATGTTAATTTCCGTTCCATAAAATATATGTCAAAACATGGTCTTATTTCTTGTCAAGATGATATGAACAGAAATGATAAATGTGAAATATGTATTCAAGCAAAAATAACTAAGAAACCTTTTCCCTCCGTAGAAAGAAATTCAGAAATGCTAGAGTTAATTCATTCTGACATTTGTGAATTAAATGGCATGCTTACCCGAGGAGGAAATAGATATTTTATCACATTTATCGATGATTATTCCAGATTTACTTACGTTTATCTCATGAAAACTAAAGACCAGGCCTTTGAGAAATTTATGTGCTATAAGTCCCTTGTTGAAAATCAGAAAGAAAAGAAGATAAAACAATTAAGAAGTGATAGGGGCGGTGAGTACTTTCCATCTGAATTTGATAAATTCTGTGAAGAAAATGGTTTGGAACATCATTGTACTCCTCCTTATACTCCACAACAGAATGGTGTTGCGGAAAGAAAAAATAGGACATTAGTTGATATGACTAATGCTATGTTATTAAATGCTCACTTGCCAAATAATTTATGGGGGGAAGCATTACTTACAGCTTGTTATATTAATAATAGAATTCCTTCACAAAGATTAAATTGGGACCTAGAGCATTAAAAAGTGTATTTGTTGGATATGCAGAAAATTCTAAAGCATATAGATTGTTGGATTTAGATTCTAACGTAATAATAGAATCTAGAGATGTTGAATTTATTGAAAATAAATTCATAAATGAATCCAATAATACTTCTGAACAAATGCATAATAATGCTAGTGCATCTTCTGGTACAAAAAGAACAATGTCTGAAATCCCAAGTGAACCAAGAAGAAGTCAAAGAGCTAGAAAGGAGAAAAACTTAGATCCTGATTTTATATCATCTCAGGCTATTACTTTCTTAGTTGAGGGTAATAAGGATGGTATTCTTGCTAAAATACCCATGTTGCTTAACTTAGAAGACACAGATCCTAAAACTTATAGAGAAGCTATGACTTCTAGAGATGTGGCTTTCTGGAAAGAAGCAATACAGGATGAAATGGACTCAATTATATCCAATAAAACTTGGATTTTAGTTGATTTGCCTCCTGGATCAAAACCTATAGGGTGTAAATGGGTATTTAAAAGGAAATATAATACTGATGGATCAGTTCAGACTTTTAAAGCAAGATTGGTTGCTAAAGGATTTAGACAAAAGGAAGGAATTGACTATTTTGATACATATGCACCAGTAGCTAGGATGACATCCATTAGAGTATTATTAGCTTTAGCATCTCTATATAAGCTATATGTACATCAAATGGATGTTAAAGTAGCATTTCTAAATGGTGAACTTGAAGAAGAAGTGTATATGGAACAACCGGAAGGCTTTATAATGCATGGAAATGAAAGAAAGGTGTGCAAACTTGTAAGATCATTATATGGTCTAAAACAGGCTCCAAAGCAATGGCACGAAAAGTTTGACACTATCATATTGTCCCATGGTTTTAAGCATAATAATGCAGATAAGTGTATTTACTCTAAATTCACTAATCATTATGGAGTAATCATTTGTCTATATGTTGATGACATGCTTATTATTGGGACAAATATGGACGGTGTAAATGAAACTAAGAATTATCTTTCCTCACAGTTTAAGATGAAAGATCTTGGTGAGGTAGATACCATCTTAGGCATAAAGATTAAAAGACATAGTAAGGGATTTGCTTTATCTCAATCTCATTACATAGAGAAAGTTTTAAATAAATTTAAATATTTGGGATTCAGTGAAGTTAGTACTCCATATGATGTTGCAAATAAGCTTTCTGAGAATTCAGGAAGGACTATTGCACAACTTGAATATGCAAGCGCCATTGGAAGCCTTATGTATGTCATGCATTGTACCAGGCCTGATATCTCATTTGCAGTTTGCAAACTTTCGAGATATACAAATAACCCAAGTACTGAACATTGGAAAGGAATTGGCAGAGTTCTTGGATATCTCAAAAGAACTATTAATTTGGGTTTATATTATAATTCCTATCCGGCAGTTTTGGAAGGATATTCAGATGCTAGTTGGATTACTAGTGCTAGTGACAATAAGTCAACATCTGGATGGATTTTTACTATTGGTGGAGGAGCTGTTTCTTGGGCTTCAAAGAAACAAACTTGTATTACGCACTCCACAATGGAATCAGAGTTTGTTGCTCTAGCACCGCAGCAAAGAGGCGAGAATGGCCGAGGAATGCATTGTTAGATATAGAGTTGTGGCCACAACCAATGCCAGCCATATCTTTGCATTGTGATAGTAAAGCTACTTTGACGAGAGCATTGAGTAAAATTTACAACGGAAAATCTCGACACATTAGCTTGAGACATGAATATGTCAGACAATTACTAACAGAAGGAATAGTCACAATCTTATATGTGAAAACAAGTGAAAACTTGGCGGATCCGTTTACTAAAGGTCTCTCCAAAGATTTGGTGAGAAGAACCTCAACTGAAATGGGGTTGAAGCCTTTATAGAATCACCAGTAATAGGAACCCAACATTTTAGCTAGAACTACCACTAGTATAAATGTTCAATGGGTAACAACAAGTTACTGATATGTGATTGGTTTTTTCAACAACAGGAGGGTGAGTTTTATACTCTTAATGGAGAAGTTTCTATATCATATAGAAACTTAGGATACTCCACCTATATGAACATTAAGAAGTGGTGCCGCTTCTCCATCAAAAGTAAAAGGCTTGACTTTTGGACATGTTCATGAATTCTAGGAGGTAGCACATGGCCATATGAGTGCTAGGCATATCTAGAACTTTAAGAGAAACTGGAATGAACTATGTGAGTAGTATTTCCGGATTTAACAAAGGAATCTTGGTTCAAGCATACAGCCACCTTTGATTTCGTTATATCTTTGAAATATATACTCTAAGTAAAGGTTCAATTCTGAAGAACACCTTTAATTAAGCATAGATTCAATAGTATGAGGACATTAAATATTTGCAAAGCTAAGTGGGGGATTGTTGATGTTTTTAGCTTTGTAAATATTGAAGAATGAATATATCCAAAATGATATAGAAATAAAACATAAGAAGGACTCAGCCGAGTGGTTAAGTTGCATGCCTAAAGGGAGGTCACGAGATCAATTCCTGTCGGAAGCATTAGATATATATATATATATATATCAAAGCTAAGTGGGGGATTGTCTATGTTTTATTTTTTATTTGATTTTCTGTGACTGCATTTTTGAATTTAAAATGACAGTTTTATTTTAAATTCAAAAGCTGTTTTCAAACTGAATGGACATATCCATTCATTTGAAGAGTCATCACTGTCCTATATATATAAGATCAGTTACAGAAAACAGATATACCATCATTCTTCTCTTCTAATTTCTCTCATATTGAAAGTCTCTCCCAAAATATTCTAGAGGGAGAATCTTCAGGTTTTGCTGCCTGGAGATTCTCGAGTGTTTCGTTGAATCCTAGAGGTAATTTGCCCACAAATCCTGCAGCAACATAGTGGGGGCAAATAACACCTTAAGGACAGTGTCATCAAAGCACGCAGCGAAGCATACTAATTCTTTCTTCCCATTCCATACAATCTATTATTACAACAACATTCATCATGTTTGATGCTTACATATTCCTTTTTTAACTTTGTATTTACTCTCTCCATCCCAAAATGGTTATCCATTTTTTTGTTTAAATAGACAATTTGGAAAAGTTAACGTTCAAACAATTTTAATAGCAAATATAGACCTACATTTTTTGTTGACAGCATTATTATTAATAATTAGACAAACCCAGTACATCATTACATTGTTATGCTAGAAAGATCAAGATATATCATAAATTGAGGTCAAAAAATCCCTAAATTGCAAGTAAACAAATAATCAACTCAAAGCTAAATCAACACAAAATGATGTAAAATACAGAAAGATAAACTTACAATTACGAAATTTTGATGATAAAAACCTTGAATTTGAATGGCAAAATGTCTCCTTCTTCTTGGCTTCTTCTTCCCCGGCGGCTGATGAGATTGAGAAAGTTTTTTTGTTGTTTTGAAATGAAGACCGTGAGTCTGAAGGGGAAAAGGGTTTTTTGATAACTCGCTACACGGTGTAGCGAGTTTGACTTTGACCTGTCCAACTCGCTACACGGTGTAGCGAGTCATCAAAAATTAATTGACCTAATTGATGACAAACAGTTAAGCCTTAATTACTTGGAACTCGCTACACGGTATAGCGAGTTTGACCTGTCAAAGTTAAACTCGCTATACGGTGTAGCGAGTTTAAAAAAGTGAAACATTTTGGGGAAAATTTTGAACAGTAAATTACTATGAAAAATTAAATTTAAAAATGTATTATTTGAGAAAAAAAATCTAAATTTAGGTATAAAGTTGCTTCTAGTATAACAATTCAATGAGTCGTTGCTCACTGCACACACACAACACGTCACTATTTGTCGATAATATTATTATTTTGTGGCAAGTATAGGGTAGTGGATTTACTATAACGGGTTTGATATATCATTTAATTAGCTATAGCGCTGCAATGATTAAATCCAAATTAGAAAATTTAAATATATAATGTAAAATATTGCCAAAAACTTATAAAAAACGCATTTTTTGTTAACTTAACAAAAAAACGTGTTTTACCGTCTTCCTAATAACAACACACAGTTACGTAACCTCTCTTTCTCTCCTCTCTCTCTCTATACGCAAAGGGGAAGATCGCGTCTTCTTCGTCTCCGGCAACCCCAATTGCAATCGCCCTCACCGTCTTCTCCTTCTCCGGCAACACCAATCCCCTCTCCGATCCCAGAAACCAACCGGCGGCAGACAACACATAACCGACGATGACTTAGAGAAGATGAACTATTTGAGAGCCGTAATCAAAGAAACCTTCCGTTTACACACTCCATTACCATTACAAAGGATTTGATTTTGAATTGATACCGTTCGGATCGGGACGGAGGGGGTGTCCTGGGATTGCGTTGGCAGCGGTGACGATTGGGTCGGCGCTTGCGAATTTATTGCAGAAGTTTGATTGGGAATTTTCGAATGGGGAAAATGGTGAGGATTTGGATATGACTGAAGCACCTGTTGTTTTATAACGATTAATCAAGTGCCGCTTGGCGATTAATCAAGTGCCCGTTAGTGTATAATAGAGTGCCCGTTAGTGTATAATCAAGTGCCCGTTGGTGTATAATTGAGTGCCCGTTAGTGTATAATCAAGTGCCCGTTAGTGTATAATCAAGTGCCCGTTGGTGTATAATTGAGTGCCCGTTAGTGTATAATAGAGTGCCAGTAAGTGTGTAATCGAGTGTCAATGTATTTTTGAATGCCAGCTCATGTAATTTTGAATGCCACCCATGTTTTTTGAATGCCAGCTCATGTTTTTTTGAATATCAAGAAAATAATTATCGGTGTTTTTGAGTGCCAAGATATGCATTTTGAGTGCCAAGAAATGTGTTTTCAAATGCCGATCATGTATTTTGAATGCCGTAAAAAAGTGCTAGTGCATGTATATTAAGTGACTTTATAAACTAACACCGGCACTTGATTACACTAACACCGGCACTTTGTTACACTAACACCGGCACTTTGTTAAACTAACACCGGCACTTATTTTACATTAACACCAAAGCACTTTGATACACTAACACGGGCACTTTATTACACTAACACTCGGCACTTTTTTACACCGGTATCGGCACTTTGTTACACATGCACCGCTTCGTTGAATTGACCCAAACTTCAAGCAAATTAAACCCTTTTTCCACACCATTGAAGGACATTCTGTTTATCCAACGAAAAACGAAGAGCTATGGAATCAAATCACCACAGCTTATCTCCAATTAATTATGTACCAATCAATAAAGTATCAATCAATTATGTAACGAAGCAGTAGTTGACAATGGACATTAATGGCGGAACTAGGGCACGAATTGTAGGTTACTAAATACTCAACCGAGTGAACGCCTTGGGAGAACGATCGGAGCTTGGGATGGCCAGAGAAGATGATCGGAGCTTGGGATGGCACGAATTTGTGTAATTACAAAAATGCCACCGTTTGTTTTGAAAACACGTTTTTCCTTATCTTAAAAAAAAATTAGTTTTCTATAAGACCAACTCTAAAACATTTTTAAAAAATGTAAAAAAATAAATATTACATTATCTAGTAAAAGAGTTACATGTTCTATTAAATATTTTATATTTATTACATTTTAGTATAAAAATATGTTTTTATATTTTTTTCAAAATATTTTACATTTTATATTAGGTTTTTTACATTTACTTGTCTACATTTACTTATCTAGTTTTGATGAAAACAGCGCGCACTCGTTGGAGCAAATCCAAATCCCAAATATAGAAATATTATATGCTCTCGCCTCTATTATATAGTATGACATTGATATGGATAATATGAATTTATGTACTGATGCTTCCATGAAAAATGGGGTTGATCAGGAGCTGAATCTTCAGCTATTTCAGTGGATACTCCGGCTGATCTTCTTGAGATGACTCACCTGGAAACCTACACACACGCAAGTCACAGTGAACTAAACCGGGGGTGACTCCGGTGAAACCCCTCCGGCGTGAGAATCAGTAAGGTTCTCAGATCAAGTAAATATTGTAGAGAGAGAGAATAATGGAGAGGAGAGAGAGAGTTTTTAGAAAGAGGATAGGACTTACATAATAATGCTGAATTTCCTATATTTATATCACTTCATAATCATAAGCCATACCTGAAAGGACACGTGTCAATCACCCATGCTTCGTCAGTCAACTACCCTCAGAGTTAGTGAAAAGTACTACCAATCCCATCATGTTGCACTGTTGTGCGTTATGGGGGGGGTGCCACGTGTCGGTAACCCAACCAATTGCTACCCCTCGTCTTCGCTGTCGCCTGGCGACAAAACTTCTACGGCGACAAAACATACTTGTTTGCTTAACCTGAATTACGCCCTTTATCACTCAAGATTAGGAATGGTTAAAGTTGTCTTTTCGCTTCATGCATATCCCGCCCACTCTTTTTCCCGCCACATGTCGCACCACTGATACACAACGCTTTCTCGCCATTCTTAAGACGAGAAAATTACTCGTCATAAGTATTATTCATCTTCCTTGATACCTATGGCCCATTAAGCCCATTAAACCCTTTGAACTAACCAGGCCCAATTCATATTTCATAATCACTTCAGTAGCCCCCAATTTCAAGACCTGGATCATTCATGTTCCAGGCGAGAAATTTAGGCTTCTCGCCACTTCTCGCATGAATTTCGTCCTCTTTACGAACTATTCAAAAACCTGACACCTGTATGCCACGTGTCACGCTCAAAGCCACCCAACAACTGCCAGACGGTTATGAAATGACATTTGAAAAGACTTTTTGAAATTTGAAATCATTAAATGGGGGGAATTTTAAAAATTTTTTGGAGGCCAATTAATTGTACTGTCCCCTCAAAAAGCCGTTTCATATTCCTTTAATATAAATAACCTCCCCCCTCCTCCCTTTACCTTTTTCCAGTCTTCCTAGTCTCCGACCCTTAAAACGATTTCCGACCACCCCTAAGATTCTCCGGCGAACTGATTACCACCATTTCCCTCGTTTCTCCCTTCTCTCCTGGTTATATTCTTGTTTCCCCTTGAAATTCATTCATAAACACTCATTCTACAACTTGATTCATCTATTTAATCATCCTGGACCCTAAACCCTTTGGGCGTACCCTTAACATTCCGGCGAACTTACAATCCATTTTTGACTTCATCAACGACCCTTCATACTTCCTGTAATATCTTTGATTTCAGTTTCCTCTGCTTTTCTTAAGTTTTACTTATCGCCATGGCTAGGTTTAAGAATTGTCTTAGGCAAATTAGATATGGCCAATGTCGAAAAACTGGTGGTATTTATTATCTAACTAGGGGTATATGGGCGAGAATCCCAAGAGATGATTTGGTAAACTGTCTTAGAGTCAATAGAGTAGATCCTACAATCATTGATGCCATAGAGATTAGAGGCAAGTGTTTTCTTCATTTTTCAGCCCCCATGTCCAAAACATTTTTCACTCCCCGCGAACTTTGCGAACACCTTTGTCGCTTTTACGGTCCTCCTACTCATTCTGACAGTTCAGATACTGACTTTCTCGCTGCGAGATCTTTAGTAAATAGATCTCGTTATAAACAAATTGTCTCTTCTTCTGATTCAGGCGAGATGTCCACCTTCGGAGCTCCGGGCGCCTCAACTTCTGCTGGCGGACAGTCAAACTTAACCAATAATCCCTCTACTTCTAACCTGGCGGGAAACGACCCTTTGACAAATTCTCACATCACCCCCTTTCACACTCAATACCATATAGATCATTTAAATTACCATATCGCTAGCTACGATGGTGACATGTCGCTACTCTCCATCCGTCGGCGACAAGACGGTATAGTAGTTTTCCCGTCACAACTAGAAGCGGGCCTTAGGATTCCTGTTGACCCCTTTATCTCTTTGGTCCTCTTCAAAGCTAACGCGGCAATAGCCGAGCTCCACCCTAATGCCATAAGGGTTTTGACTTGTTTTATAGTTGTTTGTCGCGCACTCAGGCGGGAACCCACCCTTCACCTCCTAATGGACATGTTTACGGGTTATGCACAAAAAGACAAGCAGACAAACGAACTTCGTATGTCGCTAAAATTCAAGAAACCCAAAATCCTAACCCCTCTTCCTTCCAAAGTTCACAACTGGCAGAGCAACCCGCTATTCATAATTTCTCGCGTTGGCTGGACGCTTCCCACTGATCTCTTGGGGATTCACCCTAAAGTTGACAAGAAATGGTCCTTAGACGAGGATGAGAAAAGATTGCAAGGAAAAATGATTAAGCTTCTTACTGACAACAATCCCGCCGATCCCTCAACTCCTCGTTTCTCGTGGCAGCAAATTCTAGCCGATGACTCCCTATTGAGCCAAGTAGGGCTTTCTTACAATTTCCCGCCCTTGCCTCCTAGGGTGGCCATTGAACATACAGTTTCCTGGTCGGGATGGGAGCTTCATTCGGGCGCAAAATTTGCTTCTGAGTGCACAACATGCGGGAACGGCCACAATGTTTGTCGCTCAATGCGAGAAGTTCTACGTATGATCTTTACTAATTTCGCATTCCTCATTTACTAATTTTAGTCTTATAATGTCAATAATGACTTTTTGCTTTTTGTCGCAGCTTCATCGTTCAATGGATATGAATCAAAAGAGGTTAGCACATGGGCGCCTCGAGCAACAGTGCCAAACGTTTGGCCGCGGCTAGGAATGCCACCAAGGCCCTGCCACTGATTTGACCATTCCCATTGCCACAACCGGAGCGTATGACAAGATTGTTCCCGAAAATTCCCGCAGAGGGCCCCTTCCACTAACCCCGTCAAAACAAAAGGCAGCAGATTTCCGCTCCCGCTCCCGCACAAACTCGTGAGAACCTTCCTGAAACTCTAATCTTGGAAGATGAGGAAGAGGAAGAAGAGAATGAAGAAAATGATGAGCCCCAAGACGAGGCTGAGATTGTCGCTCCCCTTGGGGATCCAGAAACCGAAGTTGGCGGGTTTCAAACTGAAGATCCCACAGACACCAACACCCCGCTTTCCCCACTTGCCCACGAGACTGATCCTCCCTCCAATCCCACAGTCTCACCGCTACGCCCTTCGTCTTCCCGCCAACATACCCGCCCGCCCACTGTTAAAAGAAGGGTTCCAGATTCCGGCAGACGAGGAGGGTATGGTGGCTCTTTGTCGGGAAGCCAATGATATCCCCAAACTCAAGGGGTTGATAACTGAGCGGCTAGACACAGTTTCTTGCTTGCTAGGCTCCACCGCTCTTAAGCGGTCAAGCGACGCCGAACAAGTCGCTTACGTTGAAGGAGAGAATCCTGCCCACTCCGCCTATCATGCCGGGATCCAACTCTCCTTAGTAAGATACCTTTACTCGCTTTCCTTTTCATTCAAATTTTTATGACTAACTCTAAACCATAACATTTACTTGCCTTTCTACTTCTCCCAGGCCAGCAGCACTCTTCTGGGCTTAAGCAACAAATGCCTTAAGTTAGAGGGAGAGCTCACTGAAGCTGAACGTGAGCGGAATCTTTACAAACGTAGGGTTACCAGGCGGGATACCACTATCCAAGAACTCCAGAACTTGCGAACCAAAGCTGATACTGATCTGGCGGAGGGTAAAGCGAAGTTGGAAGAACTTGAAAAGAAAAACAAGGATACAGAGGAGAAGCTTGCTCGCCTTATTGCGGAAAACGAGAAGAATAAAGAACTTGTCGCTAAGTTTCCCGAGCTTGAAGCCGAGAATAAACGGCTTAGAGATGCAGACTTCGTGCGAGCTAACCAAGTGACCAAACTTCGTCAAGATCTTGAAGCCGCTAAAACCAAAGCAGAGACTGATGAAATGGATGCGTTTGATAACGCTATCCTTCATACCCTCAGAACAATTGCCGCCGAAGAAAATCCCGCCATTACCCCCGCTATGCTGGCCAGATGGGGCTCTGAAACAATTTTCAGCGACAAAAGTCGCAAGGGACATCCCCTTGTTCCTTACAGCGAAGAAGAGTTGAAGCAGCTAGCATCGGAGGATGCCGTCCTTGGCAAAGCCGCGTGGCCAGTTCCCGAAATTCGTCCTGACAACATTGTTCCCGCTTGGTCAGACCTGTCTCAAGCAAAGAAGGACGCCCTTAATGCCGCCTACAACGCCCAATGAACTGGCGCTTTCGTTTTGTAATTGCTATCAACTTTTATTTTTGGGCCTGTAACAAACAATTTTTGTTTCCTTCTTTTTAACTTTCGCCACCTATTTTGTTGCAAACAATTAATTTAATTTCTGTTCCCGGCCTTCGCGCCCAAGACAATTTGTAGCTATTTTCTTGTCGCTCTGTTGCGACCTTTTATCTACTGCTTTACTTCTTATGACTTGCTTCTGAAACTATCTTTGTTTATCCTAACTTCTTCATGTCGCTTGTTTTTCTTTTGGTAATTCTGATTTTGCTTTGATAGTTCATCAAAGACTGTACCTCTCACTGTATCTCTCCATCTTATCTCTATATACATACTACTCCCTTCAAAAAAGTGAGGCTTGTCTTTAGGCAAATTTCACTCCCAAATGTAGATTCTCATCAACTATTTGATGCGACAATTTTCGGCGTATCCATTTGGTATCTTGGTTTCTAACCAACGCACCGCCTTAATTTGGGCGACTTATTCTCTAACCAAAATGCCATATCCATTTTTCCATTTTTGGGCGATTTGGTCTCTAACCAAGACGCCGCATCCATTAGGGGCCTTGGTCTCTAACTGAGACACCGCATCCCTTTTGGGCGACTTGGTCTCTAACCAAGACGCCGCATCCATTAGGGGCCTTGGTCTGTAACCAAGACACCACATCCCTTTTGGGCGACTTGGTCTCTAACCAAGACGCCGCATCCATTAGGGGCCTTGGTCTCTAACCAAGACACCACATCCCTTTTGGGCGACTTGGTCTCTAACCAAGACGCCGCATCCATTAGGTGCCTTGGTCTCTAACCAAGACACCACATCCCTTTTGGGCGACTTGGTCTCTAACCAAGACGCCGCATCCATTAGGTGCCTTGGTCTCTAACCAAGACACCACATCCCTTTTTGGGCGACTTGGTCTCTAACCAAGACGCCGCATCCATTAGGTGCCTTGGTCTCTAACCAAGACACCACATCCCTTTTGGGCGACTTGGTCTCTAACCAAGACGCCACATCCATTAGGTGCCTTGGTCTCTAACCAAGACACCACATCCCTTTTGGGCGACTTGGTCTCTAACCAAGATGCCACATCCATTAGGTGCCTTGGTCTCTAACCAAGACACCACATCCCTTTTGGGCGACTTGGTCTCTAACCAAGACGCCGCATCCATTAGGTGCCTTGGTCTCTAACCAAGACACCACATCCCTTTTGGGCGACTTGGTCTCTAACCAAGACGCCGCATCCATTAGGTGCCTTGGTCTCTAACCAAGACACCACATCCCTTTTGGGCGACTTGGTCTCTAACCAAGACGCCGCATCCATTAGGTGCCTTGGTCTCTAACCAAGACACCACATCCCTTTTGGCAAGAGTTGGCGACGATTGCTTCTCGCCATTCTCATGGTGCCTCCGTTGTCGCCCTCCTTCGTCAAATTTCTTTATCTCTTATGACAGTGGTTTCCTTGACTACCTTTGCCTTTCTAATCTCACCGTTTCAATAATCAAGCTTTCATAAAATGTAAAACTTGTTAAGTTTCAATAAAAATGATATTCTCAAAACAGTATGTAGCTGAATAATTCCTGCCTCCTTCCATCATGTTCATAAGTTACATCATGCTAGATTGGCAAATTCTACACAACTTTCCCGTCAATGTGACGTAAACAAAAACACATGACCCCAGAAGAAAGTTACGTAGCTTTTGCTATCTAGAGCAAAAATCAAAAGATGCAACTACAAAAGATTGCTACAACTTCATTGATAAAAACGCTTCAAATGATCAACACTCCAGGCGTTCTTCAATTCTTCACCATCCTGCTTTCTCAGCCGATAAGTCCCTTCTCGAATAACTTGAGACACCTGAAATGGCCCTTCCCACTTTTCATTCAACTTGGTGAAGCCTGGTTTGGGTCCCGTGGCTTCGGCACTCCTTAGTACCCAATCACCTACATTAAAAGACCTCTTGTTAACCCGCCTATCATGCTGGGCCTTCATCTTCTGCTTGTAATTTACCATCCTCATTCTCGCTTGCAACCTCCTTTCATCAATCAAATCAAGATCATTACATCGTCGCTGGCCATTTCTCGCCTCATCATAATAAGTCACCCGGTATGTCGGCAGGGCCATCTCTACTGGGTGCTACGGCTTCGCATCCGTAAGTCAAAGCGAACGCTGTTTCACCAGTTGAGCCCTTTATTGTGGTCCTCACATACCATAGTGCAGTCGACAACTCTTCTAACCATGCGCCGCCTCTTCCTTCTAAATTGTTACGTAAGGCGGCAATAATTTGTTTATTTGCCGCCTCCGCCCGACCATTGCACCGTGGTCTCGTATACCGCCGATATCCAATGCTTAACATTCATCCTCCGGCACTCCGCTGCAAATTTCTTACCAAATTGCGTTCCATGATCGTAGACAATGGCCCCGGGTAACCCATATCTCGCACCAAATGTTTTCTTGAACAAACTCTGATCACATTGCTCTTCGCTTATTGTGCCGCTGTGAGCCTTTGCTTCCGTCCATTTAGTAAAATAATCAACGGCAACTACCACATGCCGGCATCCTCCCTTGGCCTTTGGGAATGGTCCTATTAAATCTATGCCCCACATATCAAATGGCCACGTCGCGACAATAGGCGTCGCTCGTTGGCGGGTCAGCCTGAGGTATATTCCCAAACCTTTGGCATTTCTCACATTTACGCACGTATTCTTCAAAGATCCTTCCTCAAACTTGGCCAATAATAGCCATGGAATAACACTTTTTCCGCTAGGGATCTCGCCCCAGATGACCCCGCAAACACCTTCATGGATTTCAAACAAAACCTTAGCCACCATTCCCGGCTCTATGCACCTCATCAATGGCTTTGAAAAGATCTTCTATATAGAATTCCATCCCGCACAGAAATCGTGGAGAAGTCACCTTTACTAACTTAGCCCTTTCTTCATCAAGCGGCAATTCACCCTTCTCTAAAAATCTTTCATGTCAGCAACCCGCCTCGCCTCCGCTTCCCGATCTCCATGACCACGGGCCTATCAATGGCCTAAGATGTCGACATATTCCACCAGGGGATCCATAGATGCTTCATTATCTTCGCTTCCCGCAGACCTACTCAGGGCATCCGCCTTGGAATTCTCTTCTCGCCCAATTTGTACCAACTCCCAAAACTCAAAATGACTCAAGAGACTTCTCACCAAATTACAGTATTTTATCAAAAAAGAATTCACCGTGCCATATTCGCCTTTCACTTGCTTAACAATCAACTGAGAATCAGAATGAATCACAATCCTCTTTACTCCAGTATCCCGCGCAAATTCAATTCCCGACACCAATGCCTCATATTCCGCCTGATTATTAGACACTGGGAACTTGAACCTAAATGCCTTCCTATACTCACATTCCTCATCTGGTGATATCAAAACCATTCCCGCCCCTCCTCTGTCTTTTGCTGATGAACCATCTACATGTAAGACCCAACAATCCTCCGGCCTCTTCTTTTCTTCAATCGAACTTGGCTCAGCACGCTTTGCCGCCTTCTTCTTCTCGCGCTCCTCAATTACTTCTTCCTGTGATTTGGTAAACGAAGTTTCAACTATAAAGTCTGCCAACGCTTGCGCCTTAATAGCTCGGCGAGATTCATATCTGATGTCGAATTCTGTCAACTCAATCGACCACTTCAAAAGTCTTCCCGCAGAATCTGGCTGCTGTAAAATCTTTCTTTAAGGAGCGTCAGTCAAAATAACAATTGTATGAGCGACAAAATATGCCCTTAGCTTTCTTGCCGCCACCATCAATGCATATGCTAACTTTTTTGCATTAAAATATCTCGACTCAGCTTCGCTCAATGCCTTAGATACATAATATACAGGCCTTTGAATTCCCCCACCTTCCCTCACCAATACTGCGGCAACTGCGTAGTCAGAGGCTGCCAATTAAACAAACAATTCTTCCCCCTCCACAGGGCTACTCAATAGTGGCGGCTTCCCTAAATAAGATTTCATTTCCTCAAAAGCTGCTCCACATTCCTCGTTCCACTCAAATTTCTTCCCGCCCTTGAACACCTTAAATAACGACAAACATCTCTCCGCCGACTTCGAAATAAACCTTCCCAGGGCAATAATCCTCCCATTCAAACGCTGAATCTCGCGGATAGATTTCGGTGGTGACATATCTATTAACGCCTGAATTTTTTCTGGGTTGGCTTCAATCCCGCGCCTGTTTACCAAAAATCCCAGAAACTTTCCCGCCGTAACGCCAAATGTGCACTTACTAGGATTCAACTTCATCGAATTCCTTCTCAAGTTCTCGAAAGTTTCGGCGAGATCCAACAAGTGATTGCTTTCCCCAGTCTTGATCACCATGTCATCAATGTATGCTTCTATATTCCGCCCAATTTGAGACTTGAATACCTCGTTCACCATCCTTTGGTATGTCGCCCCCGCATTCTTCAAACCGAAAGGCATCATTTTGTAACAAAAATTTCCCTTTGGAGTCCTAAACGCTGTTTTCGCCTTGTCTTCCTCCGCCATCTTAATCTGGTGATATCCTGAATAAGCATCAATAAAACTGAACACTCTGTGACCTGAAATGGAATCCACCAACTTATCAATCTTGGGTAAAGGATAGCAATCCTTGGGACATGCTGTATTTAAATCAGTAAAATCAATGCACATTCTCCACTTCTTGTTTGACTTCAAAACCATTACGGGACAAGCCAACCAAACCGGATATTGAATTTTCTCGATTATTCCCGCCTTCAACAACTTTTCCACTTCCTCCAATACTGCCACCTCTTTCTCCGGCGACAAATGCCTTACCCTTTGCTTAAATGGCTCCACCCTAGGATCAGCATTCAAACAATGCAGAGCCACACTCTCGTCAATACCCTTCATGTCCTCCGGTCTCCAAGCAAATACATCCAAATTTTCCTTCAAAAAATCAACCAAAGCTTCTCGCTCATCCCGCGACAGTTGCTTGCCAATCTTCACCTTTTGCTCGGGAAAATAACAATTGATTTCTACCTCCTCCAACTCTTCTCCTGCCTTGATATCTGGCTCATCCCGCACCTGCAACGTTTCCACCTCTATTCTTTTCCTCTTTCTTATACCAACGGGAACTGGCCTTTTAGGATCAGCAAATACATTACCAGTAGGCTGCCCCTGAGCGTCCTCTACTTCAATGGTTTCATAATCATCATCAGATTCATCTATGAGTACTTTAACATTTCCATCAACCACCTTTTCAATCCTTGGCTCCTCCATACTAACTAGCCTTACTACCCTGACATAACTTAAACTGGGCGTGGCTCTCACCATTTCCATTGCCCAACTATCCTCTTCATCATCATCGCTTTGCTCCACCATGCCGGATCTTACATCTCGCCAAACTGCAACCTCCTCCATCTTTTCTCGCCTAACCTCAGAATCAGAATCCTGTTCATCCACAATACAAACTTCCCGCCTTCTTCTGGACACCCTTACCTCCCGCCCTGAAACTTGGTTTGTCGCTCCAGCCACTATAGCAGTTCCCTTTCTCATACTCTCCGTTATGACCCAATCTGGTTCGCCCTTCTCCATCTCTACAATCTTAACCATATTTATCTTTAATTGACTAGATTCTACTTTGGAAGTCATCGAAATTGTACTCTCCGCCTTAGCTTTCAACATCTCCTTTTGCTTTCTTACCACAGTGACTGCCTCACTCTTCAAGCAACCTATCCCATTGGCGGTGGGATACTTCACTCTCTGGTGGGGAATTGACAGAACCATTTCAAAGCTCAACATGAACGGGATCCCCACTATAGCATTATAAGGAGACACAATGTCAACTACCATGAATTCGATATTCTCGCATCTCGCCAACTTTCCTTCACCAATTTCAACATCCAACATAATCGTGCCTTTAACCTTAACAGAATGATTAGTGAAACCCTCAAGATATCCTTTATGAGGCACCAAATTTGCCTCTGTATAATTCATCCTTTTAAAAGCATCATAATAGAGCACATTCCTACTCGCCCCCAGTCTACCATGACTCGCCGCACAATATTATTGCCTGGATACATAGTGATGATAATCGGGCCGACTCCCACGGCTTGGTAATGTACCAATTCTCGCCTGGAAAACTGATCACCCTATCTTGATCAAGGGAAACCGAGGAACGTCAAACGTATGCGTCAAAGTCATGATTTGGGTATTCAACCGAGATACACTGGGTAATGGGTCGTGAATGACATCCACCAAATTTCTCTCGTGCCTACGTTGATCATCCCGCCCAACATTCTCCTCCAAATACTCCCGCAAGAAACCTCTCGTCAATCTTCCCCGAATCAATCTCCTTAAATTATAACAATCATCAGTCTTGTGTCCTTTATCCTTGTGAAACTCACAATAACTATTCTCGATCTCTAGCCGGGCGCCTCGGAGCAATAGGAAAAGGTTCGTGCAAATTTATTTTCTTCATGATCTCACCGATAGGAGTGTTCAACCGGCTATACTTGATGTCCGTCTTTGGCTTGAACTCTCTTGACCCCCCATGCGCCCCTTCTCCACGGCCTCCACTTCCTCCCGCTTGACCGGCCCCTTCCGTCGCCACTCAAATCCTCTCCGATCATCTCGCACTACCTCCACCCTCTCACCCACCACTTTCTTGGTCCGATTTGCCACTGGAGTTCCCTTGGTCTTAACTCTAGCTCCACTACAAAATCCCCGTACTCTTTCATATAACTCTCCCGTAGTCTTTGGCAATCTCATTCCTAATTCCTGCTTGAAGTGACCTGGCTGCAAACTGGTGTTATATAACATGATTATCTCGCCTTGAGCGATGTCAGGGACTTGATTTGCCACTCCCATGAACCTATCTGTGAAAGTCGCAATCCCTTCCCCATCCTTTTGTTTAAGACTGCACAACTCCGTCTTTTGAACCGGTTGTGATCCTGACGCACTAAATCTCGCCAAGAATTTCTCCCTGAAATCTTGATACCCCGTTATAGAATCTTCAGGCTGTGCTAAGAACCAATCCAATGCGTGATCTGCCAAAGTGCTCACCAAAGCTCGACACAAAACTGCTTCATTCTCAGTCAACAGCGACATGGTTGCTTCAAATCCTCCCACATGAGTTACTGCTCTAGATTTTCCTGAATAACTTGATAAAGTTGGCATGCGAAAGCTTGGGTCTGGGGCAACACCTTTGATACTTTGGGTGAAAGGAGCCAAAAAAGGCTTTTTTCCTTCCACTTTCTTTATTCCCGCCTCTAAATCCTTAATTTTCTTCGCCATCTCAGCCATCTCATTTCTCAACTTTTGTTCCTCTTCCTTCTTAGCCTTCTCTGCCTCACTAGCCTTGGCCAATTCTGCGGCTTTTATGGCTTCTGCGAGCTTCTCGGCTTCTTCCGCCCTTGCCGCCTCTACAACTCTCCGCTTCCTTTCCTTATCATATTCTTTATCTTTCCTCTCTTGTCGCCGTCGCTCCCTATCCCGTGGTGACCTCTCGCGATGTCGCCTAGCCTCATGATATCGCGATATCTGGGTCCTTTCCTTGCCGCGTCCTTCGTCGTGCGTGGAGCCGCTAGATTCATTACTGTCATATTCAAAGTAATAAGATTCTTCTTTGGAGTTGCCTGGCTTATGGTATGTTTTCTTTCTCCTCTTCTTTCTCTCTTCCAAGCCATCATCTCGCCTTCGATTTTCCGCTAATCTCCTGGGCAGCGGCGTATCTACATCCTATCTTGGTCTATTAGCCACGCTAGCGCTAACCTCTCGATTTTGCCCGCCGACATGGGATCTTCCCGCCTGCACATTCAGTAACTCCTCAGGAACGTGGGAAGGCTCCACATGTAACTCCTTCAATTGCTGGTTATTGGCGAGAACATGCATCCACGCCTCATTGTCCGCCCTTAACTTTTCAATCCTTTCTCTTACTTCTGCATTCTTCGACTTCGCGGGAACTTGACCTTCATCTACCGCCTTGGCTCTTTCCACTCTCACCCTTTCCTCCTCCACCCTAGCCCGCCTAACGCTGGTGTTGGTCTCTGACGTATGGACCTCCACCCCTCTTTCAGATCCTACTCCAGCTCCCGCACGAGCATCCTTAGCATTTGGAGTTGCCAATGTTAAGTTCTGAGCCGCCCTAGAGGGGGTAGCTTTTTCTTGTCCAACCACCATAACTTGCTTCCAACTAACTGTACACTTTTACAAACACTTCAAGCCAAATCACACCTTTTCACAATAAACCAACTGTTCTGACAACTTTACAAGTCACTTTCTGAAAACAAAACGCCTTTAATACATGTATTAATGAACTTACAACCTTTATAGCCAAGGACAACTTTATGACTTCCTGAAATAAATACAACAATCCAGAAAACAACCTCTGACAAGTACCATCTGAGAATCCTCCTTAGTTCTCTAGTCAACTAGCATTTACTCCTTTGATCAAAACTGACAGTTAGAATCTTCTGGGCTCCTTCGACAGAACAACAACAGTACTCCACCTTCTTTCTCACCTCTGGCAGCCACCAACAACCTCCCAAACTTCATCTAGCCACCCAAAGAAGAACGCCGGGTCCCGGCAACGGAACCAACTGATGCTTCCATGAAAAATGGGGTTGATCAGGAGCTGAATCTTCAGCTATTTCAGTGGATACTCCGGCTGATCTTCTTGAGATGACTCACCTGGAAACCTACACACACGAAAGTCACAGTGAACTAAACCGGGGGTGACTCCGGTGAAACCCCTCCGGCATGAGAATCAGTAAGGTTCTCAGATCAAGTAAATATTGTAGAGAGAGAGAATAATGGAGAGGAGAGAGAGAGTTTTTAGAAAGAGGATAGGACTTACATAATAATGCTGAATTTCCTATATTTATATCACTTCCTAATCATAAGCCATACCTGAAAGGACACGTGTCAATCACCCATGCTTCGTCAGTCAACTACCCTCAGAGTTAGTGAAAAGTACTATCAATCCCATCATGTTGCACTGTTGTGCGTTATGGGGGGGGTGCCACGTGTCGATAACCCAACCAATTGCTACCCCTCGTCCTCGCTGTCGCCTGGCGACAAAACTTCTACGGCGACAAAACATACTTGTTTGCTTAACCTGAATTACGCCCTTTATCACTCAAGATTAGGAATGGTTAAAGTTGTCTTTTCGCTTCATGCATATCCCGCCCACTCTTTTTCCCGCCACATGTCGCACCACTGATACACAACGCTTTTTCGCCATTCTTAAGACGAGAAAATTACTCGTCATAAGTATTATTCATCTTCCTTGATACCTATGGCCCATTAAGCCCATTAAACCCTTTGAACTAACCAGGCCCAATTCATATTTCATAATCACTTCATGTACATTTCCATGAAGGCTACTACTTAAATACTCACTTATGCATAGCACACCATATTGGAACTTGTGTGATATTAATCCTTTGAATGAAGAAGATAGAAAATTAAACATCTTGATTAGTTTATATTAGGATCTTTTTGGTAAAATTGAAAATTAATCTCTGAAAAATTAAATTTGAAACAATTAATTTGCTAAATTAAAAGAGTTCAAATTTATTTGATAAATACATGCCACATAAATCTGAAGTAAGTTGACCAAAAAAATTCAAGACATAACATTTATTACGAGATGGAGATAAAAAAATTGTTTTTTATTTAGTCTAAAAATTATTTTTTTGAATATAACCTTTATGTGATTCATACAATTAAAATTGGTTGTTTGAAGTGAAATAGTGCCACACGATTTTTATGATCTGGGCATGCCCTATAAAGGAAAGGAAAATTTCTATCAAACGACAATGAGATAGTGAGTGTGGTTGTCGTGGTTTGAAGGAAAAGAAGAATAGTGAAGAAACGGGAGATTTTGTGCGCTAGAATTGACAGGGAAGGTGTTGACGCTGGGGACAATTTGAGTTTTTATGGGATTTGATATCGACATTCAATAGTGTGTGAGCTTTTGAATTTCATCTGGGGTGGAGAATGATTTGGAGTGACGGGGGCTCATGAAATTATTCCTAACAATTTCACCGATTGCCGTTAACTTGTTTTTGTTTTAATTAATATACTCTTTTCGTTCCAAAAATTTCATAAAAAATAAAATAAAATTTATCTTGATTAAAAGTTATAATGTACACAACGAGATATGTTTGACGAGTAGCCATCAGGGACTTTGACTCCCTTTAAAACTTTCAAGAATGTGTCTTTATGCTTCTTACTCATTGTGAACCGAGCCGGAGGCATAATTTCTTTGCGAGATGGAAGCATTTGTAGATGCAATGGTTTCCGAATGTTCATCTCTTTTAGGTCTCTTCTTGCTTTATCATTATCTTTTGATTTCCCCGCAGTACCTAACAGAGTATGTAGCACATTATCACACACATTTTTTTCAATATGCATAACATCAAGATTATGACGAACATGATTATTTGCCCAATATGGCAACTCAAAGAAGATACTCATTTTTTTCCAATTGTGACACAACTTAGGAACCTTTCTCTTCTCCAACTTGGCTTATTGCTTCTCACCCTCTTCTCTTTTCCTCTTTTTAATAACATCTTCTATTTTATACTCTGTTTCCATATTTTCAATTTGTTTAAGCAATTTTGGGCTCGTCTGGTGTACAGTTTTGAAAACGGAGAGTTTTAAAAATGAATCAGTTTTTAAAACGGAGCTTTCTAAAACGGAGCAATTTTCTGTATGTATGTTTGGAACATCATTTTAAAACGTTAATTTAGAATTTAAAATATTTTTTACAATGACATTAATACCCTCTATATCAGTGTTCTAAAAGACCCCGTCTAAGGGCGCCTAGGCCCCGCCTAGGCACTAGGCCCCTCTCCAACTCCTAGTTCTAAGCTCCGCCTAGGTCCCGACTAATCCCGACTAGTCCCCGCCTAGACGCTAGGCCCGGATTCGCCGCCTAGCGTCCGCCTAGCGCTTTTTAGAACCTTGCTCTATACCATGATTTATTTTATATTTTACACGTATTGTCAAAAAAGAAGAAAAAACCAAAATAATGTCTAGTACTAGTACCATTAATTGAAAAAAGAAATAAACAAAAATTAAAATTAAAAAAAAATTATACTCTCAAAAAATAACAAAAGAAAACAACTATTTTGCCTCTTTCAAGCTTCAGCCTTTATCTTCTTTTTCTCTTTCTTCTTTAGTTTTCCTGTTTTCTACATGCCGTCAAGGCGTCAATTGCACATCTATTACAGTCCAATGTTAAGATTTACAAATCTTAGGTTTTTTGGGGTAAGTTCTTTGCTTCCTTTCCGTTGATATTTTTTTCTCTTTAATTTTCACTTAATCATTTTCATTCATACAAATCTAGAAAATATAGATATAAAAACCCATCTTCTTTTCTCTGTTTCTGCAAGCTTTATTGCAGATAACACAAAGGAGCTAAGAAATTAGGAAAGGGTATCTTGGACCAAATTTAAATAACCTCCGTTTGGAATTCTTCGTTTCCCAAAAAGCTACAAATTATAGCGGCTCGAAAAATGCCTCCGTTTGCAAAAATTCAGTTCAAAGACGCACCATTGAGACGCTAAATAGAAGAAATGCCGAGTTTTGAATTCCGTTTTAAGCCAAAACGGGTTACCAGACATGGCCTTTGTTCCAAACAATAACTTAGACTTATCTCTCACTTCATGAGTACCATCAAAAGAGCTTTTATCCTTACGAAAAGCATGACTCCTAGGCAAGAAGCGTCGATGACCAATATAACAATACTTACCACCATGATCCAACCATCGTGCTTGAGGTCTCACATTGCAACAAGGGCAAGCATATTAACCTTTAGTGCTCCATCCAGACAACATTGCATATGCAGGAAAGTCTTTTATTGTCCATAATAGTGAAGCTCGTAAAGTAAACAACTCGTTCCTTGATGCATCATAAGTTGATATACCATCTTCCCACAATTCCTTCAACTCATCAATTAACGGTTGGAGATACACATCTATCTTGTTGCCCGACCCTTTTGGGCCTTGAGTAAGCACCGACAAGAAGAAATATGGTTGTTTCATGCATAATCAAGATGGAAGATTGTATGGCATAAGCACAACCGGCCAAGTACTGTGAGATATAGTCATTGTTCTGAAAGGATTAAATCCGTCAGATGCTAATCCCAATCTAACATTCCGAATTTCACTTGAAAATAATGGATAACGTTCATCAAATCCCTTCCACGCACGAGAGTCTGCAGGATGCCTCAGCACACCATCGTCTATTATTTTCTCGGCATGCCATCTCATGAGTGTCGCAGTCTTAGATGACCAATACAACCTTTGTAACCTTGGCTTTAAGGGAAAATACCATACTTTCTTCATCGTTACCTACTTGGGAAGTTTATTCTTGCCATTTGTTTTCGCACCTTCACCGCTACCCCCTTCTTCTTGTTGCTTATATCTAGAGGCTCCACAAATTTCACATTTAGTAAGTTTTTCAGTTTCATTTCGGAACAACATACAATGATTAATGCACGCGTCCCATGTTTTATAACTGAAACTCAAATCTGCAGTCATCTTGTACGCCTCACGATAGGAACTTGGCACTTTTGCTGACTGAGGCAATGCCCTAATGAATTTTTTTAATAAAGAAGTAAATCCCTTATCGGCCACTCGATAATTAGCCTTCCAGTGCATAAGTTCTACAATAAATGAGAGTACTGTAAACTTATCACACCCTTCCCACAAGGCTTGATCAACATCTCTCAAAAGTCTAAGAAACTTTGTGGTGGCTGCATCTGATTGTACAATTTCTTCAATTCCTGACTGGTTACTATCCGGCATACCCATCCCTTCATGTACAATTCGCCTCATACAATCTTGCACGCCCTATTCAATTTCAATACCATCTTCAGTTATCCTATCATTATTATCATTCTTATACGCCGAAATGTACTCTTTCCCGTGCCTAGTCCAATTCTTGTAATCTTTTTGAAATCCCACTTCAATACAATGTGATTTCACGGTTGCACGGTCTTTTTGGTAACGATTTGCGCATTTTTTACAAGGACAATATATTTCTTTAACACCAACAGACTTTTTTGAGAATGCAAAATCGAGAAAATTGTCAACCCCAGACATATACTCTTTTGAAATCCGATTACCCAAATCAATCCAACTTTTGTCCATATATGACTTGATATTTTTAACATTAAAATACAACCTATATATAAGACCGAGAGACACAAATTAGTTGATTCAAGATACCTAAGTTTTTTTCTCATAAACAATGTGTTGATTCAAGATACCTAAGCTTTTTTCTCAACCTATATATATATAGAAGCAGAGGGAGAACACTCAAACAAGTAGTTTCGTAGGCAACACTCATATATGCAAAGCAGTCATTCATCTCAAATAAGAAGTGCATATTTAGTCATCAAAGACAGTTATGGTTATTTAGTAGAAGCAATGATATGTGATAAAAAGGGAATGAGAAAACACAAATTTAGACAATGAGTTACAGCTTAAATCACCTTTCCTCTCCTTCCGAATAGAATGGTATGGAACACTTTAAGAGTGTCGTCAAGCTTCCTCTTCGACAACTTTACGGCACTCAAACAGACTAAAGCTTGAAAATACTGACAACTTAATGATCTCTGCAAGCTCCTGAAGAAGGTATACCAAAAGAAAATAATCAACTGCTTGAACTCAGTGCCATATTGAATCGACAGACAATGTAGAATGAATGATATGCTAGCCAAGGATGACAACAGAACATAATTTCCATGATTTGCAGTAATATGGTTTCTATGCCATTAGCAAACCTCAATAAATGCATAGAGAAAGTAAATCAAAAGAGCAAGGTAAGCAATGAAAATGATGCAGTCCAAAGTAAAAGCGAAACTGATGTCAACATTTCCATGTTTTCAACAAGCTATTTGACCCCTTTCAGAAACAAATGCTCTGAAGGTTGAAACACATCTTGCATAAGAGGACTGCAAAAGTTCATTAGAATATAGCAACCGCAAGGTGGGAATATAAAGAGATATCTCAAATAATCACACCCGCACCATGTCAAGTTAGTCCAAGTTTTGCCCGAAGAGTGCCACTAGATCTATATTCAACATCTTAACCAAAAAAAAAAAAAAACCAATTCTAGATCCCTCCACATACTGCATATTCAACTGAAACCTCATCTCAACCACACTTATTAAAAAAAAATCTAAGACATCCACCAGTTCCCTAGTACTTCAGAAAATTAAAAGTGGAATCTAAGAGAATCTGTAAAAAATTTAAGTCTTTCACTATTCTCATCTGCATAAGTTATAAACACAATAGAAAAAATCACTTTCTTGTAGCCATGCGCAATTCAATGAAGTGGCTAGAGAGGCGAGCATTTTTCTACACTCCAGTGACTACATAGACCATCATTTTTACTAAGTTCCTGAAATTAGCTAACAATGAAACTAACCTTGCTAATGGCGGATCTAGCTTCCTTAGCTTCTAATTTGGTCGTCGTTCTTCACCGTTTGCCGTCTTCATAGGAGCAAGGTCTTCAACGGAGCCGGAGCTGCGTTCTTTAACGGTCGTCGTCAACACTCGCCGTCAACACTGTCGCCAATCGTCGATTGCCCTAGGTAAGGTTTTGGGATTTTTTGGGAAATTTGGGAGAGAGAGAGATTTGTTTTTGTGCCAAACTGAGAATGGAAAATTCATTTCCCGGTATTTATTACTATATACGGTGGATATTATACCCCGCCGTAAATATTATGAACTATTTACGGCGGACGCGTCTTAACCGCCGAATATAAGTAACTATTTACGGCGGCTACCTATATACCGCCGTATATAACTTAAATCTCATATACGTATACGTCAAATGTACATATATAACGTATTTATGGCAGCTTGAGCCGCCGTATATAACAAATATATACGATGGTTGTGTATACCGCCGTATATATTATTTATATACGGCGGACGCGTATCATCCGCCGTATATAACTAATATATACGGCGGACGCGTATCACCCGCCGTAAATGAGTGCCGTAAATAACCTACTTTCTTGTAGTGAGTGTAGGTAATGCGAGTTAGATTTACTTATTTTTAGTAAGAAATAATTGTAGAAAAAGTTATACAGATTATAAGGTTATTTCGGGTGAAAGTATAATAACTCAACATAGACTTGTGGTACTTGATTTTGAATTATGAGTTATTCAAGTAAGAGAAACCCACAAGTAGACCAGAGAATCAAGTGGTGGAAGCTGCAAGTGGAGAATTAACAAAGATTTTTGGCTAAGATGACAACTAACAGCATTTGGTCTGTTAATATAAAGGATATAGATATATATTCGACTTGTAATAAGATGGATCATACCATAAAGAAGGTGGTAAAAGGGGGAAGTGAAGCAAGTTGTAAAGAGCAAGCGAGAATGCTAAAATTATTGGGAAAATGTAGAAGTGATGAGAACTATGAGAAGTAAAAGGAGACTAGAATAGAAGCAAAGAAAGTTGTAAGAAATGCAAGAGCAAGGTGAATCAGGAGCTTTATGCTATATTGAATAAAAAAGGGGAAAATAAAATCTATAAACTTGCCCATATGAGGGATAAGAGGATAAGAGATATTGAAATGGTTAAATACTTGAAGGATTTAGATCAAAGAGTAATGATCGGGGATAAGGAGATAAAAGATAGATGGATGTCGTACTTTGATAACTTGTTCAATGGCGATCAAGAGTAGGATATTGGAGATTTAAGTATCTCTTTGAGTATGATTAATAGATATTTTATGAGGAGAATTCAAAAAGGTGAAATGGAAATGACAATGAAGATGATTGGATTGAAGAAAGTTGTAGGGCCGAATGGCATATTGATTGAGGTTTAGAGATGTTTTGAAGAGAGAAGAATAGAATGGTTAATAGCACTATTTAACATGATATGAAGAAGTAACATAATGCCATTGAAGTGAAGGAAAATTTTTATGATGCTTTTGTATAAGAACAAAGGTGGTGTCCAAAACTGTGTCAACTATCGAGGGATCAAACTAATCAATCATACCGTGAAACTTTGAGAACAAGTGATTGAACAAAAGTTAAGAAGAATTGTGCAGATTTCAAATAACCAATTTGGATTTATGCCTGAAAGATCGACTATGGAGACAATCTGTCATATGAGACAAACCATGGAAAAATATCGGGATAAAAAGAAAGATTTGCATATAGTTTCCATTGATTTGGAGAATACGTTTGATAAAGTAACAAGAGAGGTAATCTGGTGGGCTTTATCAAATAAATACGTCAAATATATATATATTGATATTATCAAGGACACGCACAATGGAGTTAGTACAAGTGTACAAACTATTGTTTGAAAGACAGAAGAGTTCCCTATTATGATTGAAGTACATCAAGCTTCTACACTTAGTCCCTTTCTCTTTTCTATGATAATGGACAAATTGACGAGGTCAATCCCAGATAATATATCATGGTGTATGTTTTTAGCAGATGATATTGCGCCGATTAATGAAACTAAATGAGGTGTTAAAAGTAAGTTAGAATTGCGGTGACAAACTTTGTAATCTCGAGATTTTAGACTGAGCCAAAGCAAAACTAAGTATATGGAGTGTAAGTTTAGCAGAGATGATCACATTCAATGGGAAGATTGTCCAAGCTTCAGACTTTTTCGCTATCTTGGATCTATTATCCAAGAGGATGAAGAATTGAACGTAGATGTGACTCATATGATTAAAGCTGGTTGGTTGAAGTGGAAGAGTACACAAGGTTTTTATGTGATCCGGGTATCCCCATGGATTAAAGGAAAAATTTTATCGCACAACAATTAGGCCGACACAACTATATGACACTGAGTGTTGAGGCATGAAATAGTGTTACACTCACAAGATGGATGCGGTGGAGATGTGTATGATACGCTAGATGTGTGGACATATAAGAAAAAATCGATTGGTGAATGAAGTCATTAGGGAGTAAGTATGAGTTGTGCCCATTGAAGATAAAATGAGAGATAATCGTCTAAGGTGGTTTGATCATGTGAGGCAGAGACCGAGTGATGTACCGATTAGAAGGCATAAAGAGTGAAGAAGTGATAACATGACGATATGTAGGGAAAGACCCAAGCAAAATTGGATAAAGGGTGATTAAAAATGATACGAGTTTAATTGGACCGGATGAAAATATGGCGTTGAAAAGACCGAAACTGAGGACAAAAATTCATGTGTCTGTGGGGGCTGACTTTTGTTTCCCCTTATATATACTCCACCCGTCCCATTACAAAAGGCACAAAATCCCAATTATGGTGTCTCATTACAAAAGACACAATCTACAAAATGAATGTTTTTAATACTTGTTTATTCACGAGACCCATTTGTCATACTCACATCTTTTATCCACTTACTATTCTCTACCCCACTTTCTCTATCTTACCTCGCTTTTTATACTCAGAACACTTCACTACAATATACAATTGTCTTAATTTTTGTGCAAAACCCATTTTATACCTTTTGTAATGGGACAAAGGGAGTATATATGTATATTCATTTATTATCACTATTTTTTTCTTCTTCTTTTCTTTTCCTTTTCTAAATTTCATTCATATTTCTTATTTTAATTTGTCTTTTTTAGAAAAAACTCCAGTTTTGTCCATCGTACTTTGGGACGTGTTTCACTTTTACCATTGAACTTTATTTTTTATGTCATTTTAAATTTATTATTTAGACCTAAATTTATTTCATTTTTACCATCATATTATAAATAGTATTGTCATTTTTAACTCAAATTTGTTATAAAATAACATTATTGTTTGAAGTACGATGGTAAAAATGAAAAAAAATAAAGTTCGATTATAAAAGTAAAACACATCTCAAAGTACGATGGACAAAAAACGAAGTTTTTCCCTTTTTTAATTTTTTTTTTTTCACGACGACTCGTACGAGGATTTATATGTTAGCCAACCTCATATTGTTTTGGGACTAAGACTTTGTTGTTGTTGTTATTCTTGATTAAAAGTAATTTTAAAATTGTTTTGAACATTATTTTGAGACGGAGTTAAATGCAGTGGCAGATGCAGAAAATTAAGGAAGGGGGACCAAGATTCTTTGGAGCAAAGGATTGAAGATGGGGGTTCGGGGGCAGCGCCCCCGTTTTTTTTTTTTGTTTTGTTATTTTTTCCACATGCAATACAACTTTAGTGCGACTAAAATAATCTAAGCAGCAAAGCTTTTTTAATACCTTTTTTTTGTACATAATGCCATAAAATTACCTCTATTGCTGAACCAATCATCTGAATGAGACGATCAAACACACTAGTCATTTTGGCTTCAAAAGATTTCCAATGGAGATGACATTTATATATTGTAAATGCTGCAACCGTTCAGCCTCTACTACCGGCGGTGACATTTCCGTCGTTCGTCGTTTCGTCTTGAGTCGCAGATACAATCATTTAATTTTCTCTTTTGCTATTCTAATTCTATTGGCTGAAGGTTTTATTTATCCTATGTACATACAATACGACGTCGTTAAAAAAAAAAAAAAAAGTCAAGCAGGGCCAGTTGACCCTGCTTGCACCTACACAGGTCCGCCCATGGTTAAATGGATGTAAATAGGGAATAAATGGATGTAAATAGGGAAGAAAAACCCTAGCTAACTCTTAAAACTAATTGCAAATCGTTTTTTTTTTTCTTTCATTTGTTCGTTACATAATGGGGTTAAAAATTGAGATTATGGTAGCGTCATTTCCGCGTGCCATCAACCATAAAAAGCCTAAAATCAACGCACATTTTCTCAGCTCCCAAACAGCCAAAGACAGAATGAGTAGAGTAGCTGTACTAGTCTCCATTTTCAACCGTTGAGGTTTTCCTTCATCAGTTTTGGCGCCAACACTCACCCATCCATCCTCAAATTCTCAAGGAAATCACTAAAAATCCGTTGCTGCACTGGTCTCCACAATCCTCAAAACCACCAGCAACTCAAATCTCAATCTCTCTGTTCTTCGCTTCATTCTTGGTAATCACAATTCCTTGAGGTAAAGTTATTTCTTCCTCTTTACCCTATTCTTTCCCCCTTCAATACCAGTTTGTTTGGCAGAACACTTACCTTCAATCCACCTCGAAAAAGTGTGAAATTTTTGTGTTTGATAAGTGGTCATCCGACACCAACATCATGGACTTTTGGGTGGATCTATGGTGGGCATGTTCACTCAAGTTGTTTGTGCTCAGCGGTCCACTTTTGACAGAGAATTTAACTAGAGTAAAACTTTTTCTTTATGGTAAATTGTGGGTGGGGATGGGGAGGCTTAGGCTTGTCAACTCTAAGCACCTTATTTTGTGATAGAGGGCAGGATAGTTTGTGTGTATGAGAGAGGAAAACTATTTGACATATGGATTACATAATAATTATCATCCGTGTCATAAAACGAAAGAAGCCATGTCAATATGACATGTATATTCATGTTTGTTGTCCCTGTCTCCTAAATTGTTATGTTGATCATCACAAAGTAAGGATAAATGGTTGTGTAAACAACTGACAACCTAGTGCTACAAGAGCTCTCACTATGCGTGGGGTCCAGGAAAGGGCATGTGTTGGCCTAACATGAAATTTCAAATTGTATTTTGAACTATTGACTGAGAGCTCCAAATGAATTTCCAATTAGAAGGGATCTTGTTTTGTTTTTGTTTTATTTTCCTTTGTTCTATCTCTAACAGAGAGTATATGGATCATTCATGCAATTTTTTTCGTTTCTTTAATGAATTGGTGATAGTTTTAATTTTTTTTTTTTTTTTTTTTTTTTTATATATCTTGCTGGGTTTGTTTAATTCTGAGGCCTTTGATGTGCCCTTTATTAACTCTGTTGGTTGTGGAGTCAAAACCACGAAGAGAGGAACTGAAACCGAGAGCAAAGGATGGGCCGAATTGCGCAGCGGGATAGAGAAGACCTATGATGCACGGATTCTCTCCCCAGCCAGCGAATTGCGTATCCAACTCGCACCGAATACGGATTCGCTTCGGATTCGTCAGATACGCTTCTGGATACGCACAGGGGGCTTTTGACAATTCTCCAAAGTTCAGCTTCGCAATCCGGATACGCGAATCGGGAGCCAGATACGCGAATCGGGAACCAGATTCGTATTGTCCTACGTAGCGGCACCGTTTTGGCTTCTGAATGGGAATAAATTATAAATCGAGGGAGAGAGACGCGAGAGACTGAGAGAGACGAAAAGACGACGTACCACGGCCTCGCAAGTCGCGTCGCGACTGACTCCACCGGACCACCAGTCCACCTCGCTTCGATGCTTCTTCGTCAAGCCCTAGCACCACCGCCGCTAGCGCGCCCCAGCTTCTTCAGTTTTCGGAGTCGATGTTACTCAGGTTAGTTCTCAGTCAGTCTTCCTTCCTCTTCGCGTCTCTTCTGTGACTCTGTCTCGTCGCGTCTCTCACTCTCTCTCTCAGTTTTGATTATCACTTTATAACTTTATGTCAATTGTCAAACATCTATTTATATTTTGAATGTTGAATATTTCTATTTTGGATATTTACATTTGGTCCCTATAGTTTGAATAGTTACACTTTGGTCCTTATAGTTTGAATATTTACACTTTACCCCCACGTATCCGTATCCGGGATTTTTCAACAATCACGTATCCCCGTATCCGCGAATCCGTATCCGTGCAACCTTGGAGAAGACATGTGCCCGTCATAAGAGCGCGCTGTTGGGCCAACAAACAGTTTGGCCGTGTAGACGTGTGTGGTGATTTGATTTCCTTTTCCCTAAATGAATCTTCTTGTTGTGCAATTTTTATACACCACGCTGGCTTCTTTTTGGAAAAATTAGGTTTCCTAATAATAGTAGTAGTACTATTCCAGTGTGGTACAACCAATTGGTTTTAGGTTTAGATTTTGATCATTGTACCCTATATAACCAAAGTGTGCTTGAAGGAAAAAATAAGATACATAAGGAAGAAACCCAAGAGAGAGTCAAGAGAGGATAGGGGACTAGTAGAGCCATGGAAACAATCCTGCAAACCTAGCCATTGACCGAGTTGTGTAAGTTCTTCTAGAGAGGAGAGATATGTGAGATGAGAGTTGTTTACACGGAGAGCGGTCATACTAGTACATGTGGGGTTCACATGTGCAAAGTTGTAAACAACATCATTGAAATTGTCAATGGCTTAGGAAAGGAGAAAAACAAAACGAGTGTTGTCAATAGTATTGTTGGTGTTATGCCCTAGGCCGTTGATAATTATGACTGATCATCAATGCCGTTATGAAATCGTCTTTATCATTTATTATAGAGAACGTTTATTTGGTTCATTATATGTTTACATGTTTATTATATTGAACTGCGTCTCTAGTTATTGTGAATAACTAGTATAAGTTGGTAATGGATAATCATGGAGATGATTATATGCATGTGATGCACATTACACCTATGGATACTTGCTAGAGAACAAGTATTGGACATGACCTACCGATGAGATTTATGACATGATCAATAGTCATATGTGTCATGATTAAATCTCATGATAGTAGTGTCATTGAATCCTTTGTACCTGAGATTATTATCGTCTTCCACATGATAAACATTGTGTTTGATGTAGTCTAACACTATCTTTAATAGGATAGCAATAAGGGCTATGTTGGCACGATTGGATTCATGTAGGGAAGAATGATAAGTCAAGATGAGATTTGTCCCTCTCTGTGTGAGAGAGATGTTTGCTTGGGCCCCTCGATGAATAGTATTGATGAAATGTATGGCCATACTCAAGAGATTTGATTGAGATCAAATGCACTTGGATTATCAACATATTCAGAATCGAGAAAGCATTGAACGGTATGAGTTGACATGGACCATGACTCATGTTCGATTTGACATCGTGGACAAAGGGATTGTGACATTTGATCTATCGGAAAAATCAAGCTTTGATGTTATATTAATTGGGTGGATATAATGGTTTGCTAGAAACCACTTATATCTTGTGATGTCGATGTTTCGAATCACTACCAACATAAATATAATATTAATTCCTATTTGGGTCACATACAAAGAGCGAATTTGATTCTGGCTGAAAATTGGGAATTGGAGTTCTGGCATGGCATGTGGTGCGACAAACTTGGCCATGAGGCACGACTCGTGCCAGGAGTCACGACTCATGCCATAAATCAGTACGACTGCATTTTTGGTCACGACTCGTGGAACGAGTGCTTTTGGCTTGGTCACGACTCGTGCCCTAAGGCACGACTCGTGCCCTTGATCAGCACAAGTGACTTTCCTGGCTCGACTCGTGGTGCGACAGAGTTTTCCATTGCCATGACTCGTAGTGCGACATACTTTGCCTTGGGCACGACTCGTGCTCTCGAGCACGACTCGTGCCAGCGTTCAATTTCTGTCCGTACGCGTTTTCCTTGGCTGGTAAGGTTTTGGTTTAACAAGGATTCCTGCCCTAATTGTTAGGGGATTTATATGTGATATAAATACTATCATTTTGTAGCCATTAAACCTATTCCATAACAAGTTATTTTAGGGTTTATGAAACACTAAAATAGAGATCTAGATTATGAATCAAAGATCAAAAACACTCCAAGTAAATTCCATATTAGCCATTGATTATTGAAAGATGTTTCAATAATCGGAAGGATCATCTAGCAATCCAACAAGAAGTGTTCTTGGTTTGTTCGCGTGTGGATCACCATTAGAGGGAGGTTACTTTATCTCCTAAAGCTTGAAGACCTCCATTGTCGATTCATCACCAAGGTAGAACAAGGAAGAAGAAGATCCAAGTTTCATCAACGGTTCAAAGATTCGAAGGTTTTTCATCGATTCAAATAAGATTTGAATCCAAGATCCATTTTTCGAAAGATTGACATAATCGCATTAAGGTATGTAAATTCTATTTCATGGCTTTTACCTTATTTCATGTTAGACGGATTAAAGGGCTAGGGTTTTGATTGTTATTTCTAAGTCTTCCGCTGCGTTTGTAACCTCAAAACCCAACAAGTATTGCCAACACTAAGAACAACATTGTTCACACCAATCCAAAAAGACTAAAATAATTGAGATTTTTCTAATGAGTATTGCCAACACTAAGTTATATATATATATATATATATATATATATATACATATATATATAACTTGAGGGGTGCCCGGATGGCAAAACCTTTCTTATGAATAAACTTTCGTTACAAGGCCGAAAAGTTCCCTATTGATTACTCTTAATAAGAACTCACTATCTCACACACAAAAACACTCTAAGAATGAGAGCTATTCACTATAACTGACTGGTGTGTTGGATAAAGTGTTGCCAACACATGGGACAACACTGTGAGACTGTGTTCTATCTTGTGCAAATCTCAACTTTTGGATTGTGTGATTTGAAGCTGTAATATGCTTGCACTTATATAGGCTCTTAGAACTTGGAGCCTACTCAATCTCGCCAGAAAATAGCCATGTGAGAGAGAAGTTCCACTTTTAGCTCCACTTTCCATGTTTGTAGGGAGACTAGGTCTTCCCTTGCTTCATCGCTTGTACCTACAAGCTTCTTCAGCATTGTAAACGCTATCTTCAGTCCCTCTTTGTAGATAAGCCTCTAACAACTTTTACTTGGTCTCCACTATTACACATAAATGAGAATTTATGTGTAACTTCCTTTTCTACACATTTGTCACGCCTTGTACAACCATCATGACCTGTTCAAACACATTTCCAACAAACTAATAGCAGACATGAAAACAATTAACTATCACTTTGTAATTTATGAATAACATGTAGTAACTATCCTCATTTTAAACTGCCAGCACGACTGCAACACATGAGGCAATACCAGTGACAACACTGGTGTGGCAACAAGAGACAACACCAATAGCAACACTGGTGTAACACTAACAATCTCCCCCTTATTTACACATTTCTTCACAAAATACAAAGTGATGTTACTGCATAAGAATGTTAGTCACGTAACTCCAAATTATATCTCCCCCTCAATCCAAGATTTAAAACAAACTAAATAAAGGATTATTATAAACTAACCAAAAAATATCCCCAAAGTAAAAAAAACTATCCAACAAACAACCATTTAAAAAAAAAACATAAATTGTTTAAGCAACAAAACCAAACAAATAAAAATTGTTTTAAATCACCAAATCCAAGAAATATTAACCTCATCAAGCTTCGCTGGTTGGATCAGTTTGAGGATCAGCCCTTGTTCCTTCAGTTCCATCTTCAGTTCCCTTAGCTCCAGCACCACTTGTACCAACATCAACAGTAGATACATCAGAAACATCACGTTGTCTTTGATCTCCCCCTATTTTGGAAGAAATCAAGTCTACCATTTGCTCAATGTCTGCTCTCATTTCCAGCAACCCTTGCATCAGAGAATCAATGTGCTTCATCTGCCTGTGGAAAAAAATTAGTATAACAGAAGCATCAATCATTATTGGTGGAGTATTCCCTTAAGTGTTGCCTTCACTCAGAACAACATTTGGGGCAACACTTGGAACTGGAGCAGCAGTAGGAGAAGCAGTAGCAGCTGAAACCCAATGGAGATCTTTATGCCTATCTCCCTCAATAAAATGCTTATTGATCTTGTAGTCCACAGGGTTCTCTGTATAGTAATCATCATTCCATAGGGTTAAGGATTGAAAGGTGAGAACATTGAAGATGAGAGATGGAAAGATGTATGCGGAGGCCTTCTTCTTCTTTGCCCAAGCAACCAAGTGGGTGAAAACCACTCTACCAAAATTTACCCTCTGTTTATTCCCCAGCTTATACAACAACGTGGCTTGCTCTAGGGTGATTGTGTTCTCATTGGCGGTTGGAAGCCAATTGGTTATACACAATTTGTGAAGAACACAAAACAGAGAAGTAGGGTGGGCTGCTCTAAAATGATCACTCCACACATTCATTCTTCCATCTGTAAGAGAGTTGGCCAAAGTATTGGACTCAATAGCCACACTCTCATCATCTACGTTCGGAAGCCCATAGGCTCTATTGATCACCGAAGGATTAAAATCATAGATGGTTCCCCTCACAAAAATTTTCCCATAATTGGGGGTATTCCTATCATCTATGTCTTCACGTAAATGGGAATAGAAGTTCCTCACCACACCCTCAACATATCTAGATACCTTTGTCACCGTTGGTAAAAAATGCCTATCCTCCAAAAATTGATATATGCCATAGGTTTTGAACTTATTCACTTCAATGTTTCTCTCATTAAGAATCCTTTTTTCTGAGTCTTGAACCTATTTGTCCAAATTAGACTCACTATAAAATTCCTCAGATAAAAACGAAAGTTCGTAAAAAACAAATGATTCATGTTTAGTTCTAGGGCTTGGAGAAGGAGTAGGTGACACCTTAGGTGTTGCTACGGGTGTGGTGGTGGATGTGGTTCCTAGTGTTGTCGCTGGTGTTGTCTCTGCAGTGGCAACACTTGAGACAACACTTCGTTGGAGCTTTTACTTTTTGATCAATCTCTATTGGGCTTGGGCCAGTGGTTCATCAAAGTCATTCTCTAACCAAGCTTCATCATCAGAAGAGGATGATTTCTCTTTGCTGGCTTTGTAGTTCTCATCCGATCCTTCTTCAGAAGACACCTCAAGAGAGGCACTTGATTCTTCATCTATAATCTCCACTGGGTCATCAGGTGTGTTTGAAGCTGCACCTCTTGGCCTTGATAAAGTCTTGAGTCTTTCTGATTGTCGCCGTCCAGAGGATTGAGCCCTAGAAGGGGCATCAACTGATTTTCTCTTTCTAGTCTTCTTAGGAAGAGCCAAGGTGAGCTCCAGAGAATGTGGACTCTCAGGAATGACCATCGAAACATGAGTGGGAGGAGGATTTGACAGAACCAATTCAAGGGTTGGTGTTGCGAAAAGTGTTGCCGCAGGTGATGTCTCCATTGGAATGGCAACACTTGAAGCAACATTGGAAGGGGCTAAGAGAGAAATGTCCATGGGTGAAGCAGTTTGGGAGTTTTTTGAAGGACTGACCATGGCGGAATTTTGGGAAGAAGGAAGCTGAATATGGAGGGTTTCTTTAAAGAGAGACGAAGAGAAGAGAGAGAGCGGTGAAGAGAGGATGACGGTGGAAGGTGGTGTAATTAAGGAATAGAGGGAGAGAAAACAGGGATTGATTTGACAAGTAAGGCCACACTAGTATTCTCATCTAATTCCTCGAAGACTTCATCTTCTTCATCCACTACCGTGTTCGAAGATTGAATTTTTAAGGCAATATATTTGCCTTTTGAAGCTTCGGTTTGCTCATTAAGATTCAATTCAAAAATTTTCAAGATGGTCATTAAGGAATTAATATTCATAGTTGAAAGATTATGAGCCTCTTCAATAGTTGAAACTTTAATGTTAAAACGCCCGGGAAGAGTATGAATAGCTTTTGAAACAAGTTGTTTGTTAGTAAAAGGTTCTCCTAACACTTGAAACTCATTTGACATATCAATCAAGTTTTCAAAATATGAAGAAATATCTTCATTTTCACCCATTCTTAATCTTTCAAACCTACTAGTGAGACCCCTAAGCTTCGTTTCTCGGACACTATCATCACCTTCACAAAATCTTTGTAAAGTATCCCAAGCATCCTTTGCAGTGGGACTATTTTGAATAAGTTTAAACATATGCATGTCAACCCATTAATAGATGGCATTAAGTGCCTTTTCATTGAAAATAACAAGATTATTCTCTTCATTTGTCCATTCGGATTCAGGTTTGACTTGTACGTCACCATCTTCATCCGGAGGTAGCAATGGAACAGAATAACCATTTGTTACAGATCGCCAAGCTCGAATATCAATTGATTTGATATGCGAGCGAATACGGATCTTTCAATATGCATAATTCGACCCATCTAAAACAGGAATCCTCTTTTGATTAGGATTAACCGGGTCATAAGCCATGACTAATGGATCAAAACACTTAGTATATCAAGTGCTAGGCTCTGATACCAATTGAAATTGTCAATGACTTAGGAAAGGAGAAAAACAAAACGAGTGTTGTCAATAGTATTGCCAACACTAATAACAACAATGTTCACAACAATCCAAAAAGGCTAAAATAATTGAGATTTTTCTAATGCAGCGGAAATAAAAATAAACACAAGAGAATAGATTTTTCTCAAGTTATATATATATAAATACATATATATATATATATGTATATATATATATATGTATATGTATATATATATATATATATGTATATATGTATATATGTATATATATATATATATATGTATATATGTATGTATATATGTATATATGTATATATATATGTATATATGTATATATATATATATATATATATGTATATATATATGTATATATATGTATATATATATATATATAACTTGAGGGGTGCCCGGATGGCAAGACCTTTCTTAAATAAACTTTCGTTATAAGGCCGAAAAGTTCTCTAATGATTTTCAATCAATCGCTCAGTGGAACGACTATTCTAGAACACGCTCTTAATAAGAACTCACTATCTCACACAAAGAAACACTCTAAGAATGAGAGATATTCACTATAACTCACTGGTGTTGTATAGAGTTCACTGGTGTTGTATAGAGTGTTACCAACACATGGGACAACACTGTGAGACTGTGTTCTATATTGTGCAAATCTCAACTTCTGAATTGGGTGATTTGAAGCTGTAATATGCTTGCACTTATATAGGCTCCTAGAACTTGGAGCCTACTCAATCTCGCCAGAAAACAACCATGAGAGAGAAGTTCCACTTTTAGCTGCACCTTCCATGTTTGTAGGGAGACTAGGTCTTCCCTTGCTTCATCGCTTGTACCTCCAAGCTTCTTCAGCCTTGTACACGTTATCTTCAGTCTCTCTACATAGATAAGCCTCTAACAACTCTTACTTGGTCTCCACTATTACACATAAATGAGGATTTATGTGTAACTTCCTTTTCTACACACTTGTCACGCCTTATACAACCATTATGACCTGTTCAAACACATTTCCAACAAACTAATAGCAGACATGAAAACAATTAACTATCATTTTGTAATTTATGAATAACATGTAGTAACTATCCTCATTTTAAACTGTCAGCACGATGACAACATATGAGGCAACACCAGTGACAACACTGGTGTAGCAACACAGGAGACAACACCAATAGCAACACTGGTGTAACACTAACAATCATATATTGATCATAGTGAATATTCTGGTTTGATAACGCCCCCATATGTAGTCATGTGTGACGAACGGGGTTACCAAATCGTCGTGTTATCTATTTTATCTTATTATCTATGTGTGTTTTATTAATTCTCCATATAGTTGTGACTGCTAGTATAGGCTAGGTGGATGTGAGACCCCTCCAAATCCCCAACAATCTGAACAAGTTGGATGCATTTTTGGGGAATTCTTACCATAACGGTGGTGCTCCCTCCGATAAAAAATAGATGTCATGTTGAGGTTTGCACAATTCTTAAGAAATGCAGTTAATCCAACAACTTTACTAACTAAAATATCAAATATACCCTTATTAATTGTTTCTCTCTCATACATTACCTCACACAATGGGTACAATTAATGGAATGTTACAAGTTTCAATGTTGGGGTAAATTGGAGATTTAACCTAAAACAACATCTATTTTGAACCAAAAATTTAGGACTCAAAACGAAATCTATTTTGGACGGGAGAGAGTAATGTATTAAATACCACCCATTATGGATAAATCTAAATCAAAGCTTGAAATTCACAAGAGAACCTTCAAACAAAAGAATCCAAATCAGGGATTTAGTTTCTAAGAGTACCTGGAATTTTAATACACAGTTAGGCTCCGTTTGTTTAGCGTAAAACATTTTCCGAAAAATGATTTCCTGCAAAATGTTTTCCGAAAAATGAAAATATTTTCCGGAAAATGAAATAAACATGTTTAGCGTAAAACATTTTCTCCATTTTCCGGTGCGAAACAAACACCGGAAAATAGGGAAAATGTTTTCCGGAAAACATTTTCCCCCAAACAAACGGAGCCTTTATTGCAAATGAGAATTTTAATGCAGTGCCTTCTCCACATTTCTCAGTTCTTAGGCTTGGTAATTCATGTAGGGTGCTACCTCAGTGGTTCAAACAATCATCCCTGAAGATGCTGAGCAAGTCTATCATACCACAAAATATCTCAGATACTATTGAGGAGGATCTGGCATGGGGATCATACGTATTATTGCGAAACACAAGCACCATTTCTATTTTCCGGAGTAAATGACATTGACATGCAGATGCTAATTTCAAGAAGATGTGACTTAACTTGATTAACTTATCCGCATACCTTTTATTTGTTTCTTCTTATTATTATTACTCCCTCCATCCCAAAATGAATGTCCAAAAACTTTTTAGATTTGCTCTTGATCAAGAGCAAATTTGAATTTTTTTGGACATTCATTTTGGGACAGAGTTAGTATCTTTTATTTTCTGGCTTATGTCAATACAAGGTGCACTTTGTGTTCGTGGCTATTGGAACACACCCAAAGACAAGGAGTTCTTGAAGGCTCACACACTTGGTTGGTTTTGAGGAGCGAATTCGGCGGATTGGTCTCTCTGACTTGAAGGATAACTTCTGTTTTCCCCTGAGTATAGGTACATTGTTTTTGGCCTGTTTCACTTTGAACTACTGGCGTTAATCTTATTACTGGAGTTGCTTGTGTGCTTTAAAGTTTGTGGATGTAGCAAAGGTCAGCTGACTGGCCATTGTAAATTGCTTACATTTATTTATGAGAACAGTACCGGACCAATGGGTATTTTTCCATACAAGATTATCCATAAATGTCATTGTTAAGCTTGATATATAATGTTGGGTCTCTAGCTTAAGCTTTTAGATGAGCTGATAACTTAACATGGTATGAGAGTCTGGTTTGGCAAGGTCTTGTGTTGTTAAGGCATCCCACTTGAGTGCATTTGTTGGCAAAGAAAATTTGGTTTGTGATCCCCCAGGTGTGATATGTTTGTTTATCTCCATGTGTGGACAAACAAACATGAGGGGGGAGGGGTGTTAAGCTTGATATGCCGTTGGGTCTCTCTCTAACAACGTAAGCTTTTAGTTGATTCGGTAACTTACTCGTGATAGTAATGTGAATAATGCTCTACCCATTCTGGTCTGAATGAATATTTAATATAATTTGATCCATCACTGACGCAGCACGGAAGCACGATAGATTTCGTGATTAGCGCACTAATCTCAAGAACCCTTCAAGCGAAGGATCCTCAAACACAATACTGGAATCCACCAGCAGTAATCTGGAATCCACCAGGAAATAAAGAGAAAAACTCTTCGAAATTCAATTAATCAAAAGCTATAAACTGTCTTTTACAAAAATCCTACCATAACTATTTATACTAATCAAAAGAACATTCTAGAAATAAAACCCTACAGCAAACCCTAATTATAAAGACGGAATATTAAATCCCTAAAATACCCTTAAATTAAAGTAAAACAAAGTAGCAGCAATAGAAAACAACGCAACATCACAAATCCTTCTCGTCGGCGTGAGGCGGGCGCCTGGGCCTTGGCGAGGCGGGCGCCTGAGAGGCCGCATCTTCCTCCGTCGTGGAACCACCTGAGGCGGACGCCCGGGGCCGAATGGGCGGCGCCCGGGCGGTAGAGACTTCAACCGCAATTGAACCAAGGTGAGGGATCTTCGGTGGGCTCCTGGGCTTGTGTGGCGAACCTCTCCTGCATCAGTCAACCACTCTTCAAAAGAACTCGACCCCGAGTTCATATCTGATATTTGAGAAGATCCGCCCCAAAAGAACAAATACTTCGAATAAATCAATGTTCTCCTCGTCCTCGGAAAGAAGAAGAATTCTCTTCCGTCCCAAATAAACAAATACTTGGAATAAATTTGTTCTTTGAGCCCATACCAAGGTAAATTTTGTTTTTCCAAAAATAAAATTATGCTAGCAATGTCGACAATCATCCGGCGATCGTCCGTCCCATCTCCCCCAAAGTCAATAATAAATACAAAATTAACGTCCCTCATGGACTCTTCCATAAACTCCCAATTATTTCTTTCTTTCTCCTTCCCATGATCAAGAATAAAAATATCATCGAATTTAAATTCTTCGACCAATCAATTACACCCACGACTCCGCTCAAAAATCGATGGTGTAGACTCCGCAATCTCACCCACATCTTTATTCATGGGCTCAATTAGGGCATGATCATGGACCATAATATTTGTAGGAACCATGATACTTGTGGGAACAACTTCACATACCTGAAGGATCTCGTATTCAAGACATAAATCCGCCCCTTCCTCCACCTTCTCTTCGCATTCGGCCAAGGGAACCGTTGGAAAGACGGATTTGTCGACTTCTCGGAACTTCTTGAACATCAATTTTGTTATTCTCGCAACAAGACCTCGAACCGGCTCCGACGTTCTTCTTCAAAGACGTTCATAGATTGCGGATCTACGCGCTTTCGCTTCGAATCTTGGCAAGTGTAGTGATCGACTTTGTCGGCATAAAAATTGGCTTCCATCCTATGTTGGCCTAAGCACTCGCTCCCTTGATGCTCGATTCGGATCTCCGATTGATTTATATTTCTGCACAAGTCGATCATGCTTGTCCGCTTCGTCGAGTTCTTCTTCCTCTAACTCTAGAAAATATTGTTCCTGTTGTCGAGCACGATCCAATCGACGATCTATTTCGTGAATAACCTTGTCATCAGATCTTGTTACTTGAACCCCCATAACGAATCAGCGATGAAAAGACAGGATATGGCCTGCTTTGATACCAACTGACGCAGCACGGAAGCACGATAAATTTCGTGATTAGCGCACTAATCACAAGAATTCTTCAAGCGAAGGATCCTCAAACACAATACTGGAATCCACCAGCAGTAATCTGGAATCCACCAGGAAATAAAGAGAAAAACTCTTCGAAATTCAATTAATCAAAAGCTATAAACTGTCTTTTACAAAAATCCTACCATAACTATTTATACTAATCAAAAGAACATTCTAGAAATAAAACCCTACAGCAAACCCTAATTATAAAGACGGAATATTAAATCCCTAAAATACCCTTAAATTAAAGTAAAACAAAGTAGCAGCAATAGAAAACAACGCAACATCACAAATCCTTCTCGTCGGCGTGAGGCGGGCGCCTGGGCCTTGGCGAGGCGGGCGCCTGAGAGGCCGCATCTTCCTCCGTCGTGGAACCACCTTGAGGCGGACGCCTGGGCCAGAATGGGGCGGCCGCCTGGGCGGTAGAGACTTCAACCGCAATTGAACCAAGGTGAGGGATCTTCGGTGGGCTCCTGGGCTTGTGTGGCGAACCTCTCCTGCATGTGGTTAGCAATCTTCATTGCTGTCATGAAGTCATGCCCATTGTACTAACTTCCTGCGCACAAGGAGAAAGTCTTATGCTCTTTCTCTGGACAGCCTTATTCTGATGGAGTTCATATAACTTGATTTTTTTTTTCTGTGTACTGTTTTCAAAAGTTATTGAACACTTATGATAATTTTTTCAGATTCTGAGCTATGGGAGATGCTTCCCAAGGGGCCTCGTTCTCTTTTGGCATTTCCTCTAATTCAAGCTTCAAATCAATGAACCATTGCCCACAACAAGACACAGGGATTTGTCTTTTTGGCTTCCAGCGTTAGTTACACTTATAACAATAAAGACAGAGTGTGGGTAGTAACCATTGTTAATAAATTTGATTGCAAGAGCATATTTACAGACAAATGAAAGATATGCTTTCATTCAGTCAAAATCGCTAACTATCTGCTGTGAACGCTCATGGCTTTGCCAATCCCAGATTGTCACGTACAACCTGTAAGTAAGTCGTCATAATATTATTAGCCGATAGAAACCTTGTTGCATAGAATTTAGTTGGATGTCCATGAGCAGAGGTGAGGCAACACAAAGTTCAGTTAGTATGTATATCTGAATATTACTGAAACTGCAAAGCAAAACTAGCTCAACCCCATGTTAGGTCTGATCTTCCCCTACCTAGGCATTGCCATAACCATTGGTATTGATACTAACACTTTCCTAACTCCGCAGGTTATGATGTACATTGTCTATATGCCGTTTCATAGCTGCTCAACATTCATTATGGAAAATTTGACGTTTGGAAAAATATTTCATCAAATGGCAAGGGAGATAAGTTGGTTTTGAAGGAGTGGCCATTTTATTTTATTGTTAATCTTCTACATTTTTTCCTGGCCACACCTTTCTAGCTTTAAGCATCTATAGATTGATCTGCATATTCTTTTTATTTAGTAAATCTTATACGGGTAAAAGTTCTAGGAAGACTATATAATTTCTCTCTCTTTCCCAATCGAAGAGGTACTCGTTCCTTTAGTTTGTCCCAATTGAGGAGGTACATTTTCGTTATAGGAAGTTTTCCTTAAGTTAATGACTTTATTGCCGTAAAAACTTGTGGATGAGAAGTACCATGCTGAATAAATAAGCTTGAACTAATGGCCACTCCCGCTGATGGCGGTATTTCTGGAAGATAGTTACTTTCCAACCTTTTCCTTAATTTGGAGAAAGTAAAGTGCACATCCCCAATTTGGATGTAGGGAGTAATTAAGTTTCTTTTAGGGATTAAAAAGAATAAATCTGAATTTACAGATATCCAACCACTTCTGCAGAAGGTGCCATCAGAAAGCCATTAAGCATTGATATTGTCCTTTATATCAATATTGTGGCTTCTATAATTGCTTTTGAGTTTAGGGTTTCGATAGAACACTTGTTTGACATAATGCTTATTTTGAGAGAGGGGAGAGTTCAACTTGCATCCCATATAATACAAACTTAGCTTCACCTATGTTTCCCTAAAGATATTTGTAGGTCCAACTGCTGAAATATACAAATCCTACTTGTTGTTAGTGATAAACTAGAAATTCCGTTGTGAATGATATAATCTTAGGAAGGCACGCTAAAGTGCTGACTGAACCCAGATATTTGATTGGCCTATGTACAATCTCTTCTGAATAAGATGTTTATTATTTGGATTCTGATACCGATGCATATTTGGATCAAGTCAAAAAGAAATTCCGCTCAATCATCTTTAGCAGCTCGTGGGTAGTGGAATCTTGGCAAACTTCTGGAGGTGTTTATAATGAACATTTCAATTAATATCTAATTGTATGAAAGTGTGGCAAGCAAACTGCCAAAACTTCTGACTTTTCCATCAAGACATCACACTCTAATTTGCAAAAGACATAACGTAATAGTTTTTAGAAGTGGCTCTAATGGCAAATGCAAATGTACGTTTTGCTACGCAGGTAGAGCAGATAGTCTTTGCATATTTTGCTGGTAATATGGGAGGAAGTCTGCCTCATGTCCGTGGAAAGACCCTAAATATTTCTGCCAAATTTCTGTTATAATGTGCTGTGTGTATTTTGAAGTATTAATCCTGTATAGATTTTCAATTGAACCCAGCAAATTATTTGACTCCCAGAAATTCACCAAACAGGTGTAATTTTAGGAGTTATTACATATCTTTGTTTTCTATTTCCTCTCCAAGTCCTATGACTCATATCACTTAACCTTGCTTTTCATGTCTGCAGGATAATGTGCTATTATCTTCAGTCCGTGAAAGGCCAAAACTTCAAAAATTGGCTTTCAGAATAGAGAAGGTGGGGGACTTTAGTTTCTACAAGAACTTTTCTAAGCCTTACACTATATCTGCAAAGAGAAATAGAGACATGCATCTCTAAGGGCTGGGAAAATAAGTCTTGAAGTTACGTACAAGAAGAATCCCCCACGTGGAAGTACCTTAACGCACACAACTCTTCTGATGGCAAGGATCAGGCCCAGCATTAGGCTCTGTACATCCGTGATATCATGTTTGAGTAGTAGTTTTTTTAGATGTTTTTTTTATTAATAACTTAATATATTACAATAATGAAACTTGGAGAGTGAAATCTACCATTGGTGGGATTGAACCCCTGAAAAGTGGTATGTTGTACTGGATACCATCCCCTTAAGAACCAAGTTGTGTACACGAACTCCATCTTGTCCCAGAACTTGGCTTCTTGCCTTGCATGGTTATAATTAAAAGAAGAAAGAGGTTGATTCTTTGAATTGCAAACTCTAAGGTTATCTCAGAAGACATTAGTTTGCGCAGATTACAGAGGTTATTCTATGTCATTTACAGGTTTCATTTTGACCAGCTATTATAGTTTAATACCTTTCTTGGCAATTTTTTTGTTGGCTTTTTAAGTGTGACATCTGTGTGATCCAGGCTTCAGTTTCATCTCACCAGAACACCTGTTGAAAGATCGTCCCTGTTGTAGATCTGCCCAGTGTTGGAGAGGTTGTTGGCAATCTGTATTGCATCCTGCGTCCCACTTACCGGAATTTCCAGGTATCGCTCTTATTATTTTGTGGTCTACATTAGCATATTGTTCATGGCTATAGTTCTGTTATCATCCACTCAATTATTTTATATCAAAACAAAAAAATGAAAATAAATAAAAATCATCCACTCAACTGTTTGAAATGTAATGACTGAAATACCCTACCATATGAATAAGATGTCATATCTGAAGTGAAATAATTTGAGGTTTAAGTTTTCAGGTATATGTAGCAATTGGGTCTGTAGGGCTAGGTTTGTCACCAAAATGTGCAACTCTACACCACATAAACCAAAGAGGGAAGGTAGGGAGGGTGTGGGGTGGTTGTGCAGGGTGCGAACATTAAGTTACAAGAGCCAACTTGCTGTTTATTTTGTCGATATTAATCCAATAGGACCAAAGTGTTTCAGACTGGGCACAGGGATGATTTGGGTCCCAAATAAGGTTTCAGGGACAAAGACCTTTCAATGTATTAGAGATGATTAGGGTGTTTGTAAGGTGTAAGAACCACTAGGGGCTAGGTACTGGACTCTTGCTCCTCAAAATGTCGCTGTTTCTTTGAAGAGAAAAGTAGTACTTCCTCCATCCTATAATAAATGTCACATTTTCCATTTTGGCCTGTTCCAAAATAGATGTCTTTGAAGTTCACAGGAGAGCCTTCAAACAAATGAATCCAAATTAGGGCTTTTGTTTCTCAGAGTACCTGGATTTTTTAATACAGAGTGTTGCAAATTTTTTAATGCAGTGCCTTCTCTAAATTAGGTGTTATGAAGATAGCTGGAATTTTCGTTCAGATTTGAAACTTGAATGACATTAGCTTGAATGCTAAGTTAATAAAGCTCCAATTTCGCTTCCAAGATTTGCAATTTTATCCTTTAAAGAAACTGCTTCCTCCTTTTTAGAAATTGAACACATATATTTTAGTGGCAGGGATTCATGTCAGCCGACCCCAAATTATTTTGGGATTAAGGCTTTGTTGTTGTTGTTGTTGTGACTTACTCGTGGATTAGTGTTTGTTTCAACAATTTCAACATTGTTAATTTAATCTGCTATACGATACATTAGCATAAAGAGGGGTGAACTCAAGAAAGGGGTTGAAAATATTAGCTCTCCTACCAGTTTTGTCCTTCACACATCACAGTTTGTGGGCTCCCTTATTGAAGGGGAATATTAATGCCTAATTATTGTATAGAAAATAGAATAGAACAGTCATGTGTGCGTGACAGATGGATCAGCTCAAATTAGTTGGCGGAAGGTTTGACTTGAATTTTTTTTTTTATCGTTCCAGAATTTTAGAAGTGGATGGTTAATCTTGTTGGTCAACATTTTATGGATTTGTTAGATTCCTTTTTAGTTTGACCTATCTAAATTAATTAGGCTACATGTAATTTCCTCCGGATAATTTTGTATGAATTCATGGGTTAAAATGGGAATTGAGAATTTGAGACCGTTGTTATTGCAGCGCGACTGAACAATTTGTCTCGCTACTTGCATTGTTGCCAAAATTAATTTGATCCATCTGAATTATAAATATCAGAACGAAATACTATAATTATGATCAAATCAGAATCGTCGGAGAACTCCGAAAGAAAAGGATGAACACAATGTGGAAGGTAGGTAAGAAGTTGGTTTGGATTTCTTGCTCTTTAGTCTTTACATGCAATGGAACCGTTTCAACATTTCTTTGTTGTTGTGAGCTGCATGCGCCACCAAGATTTGACCACCTTGCCCTATTTTTATGCTTAATGGACGAGATGTTTTTTGATCTTGATAAGACTCATAATTTGCCAAATCGATCTCATCAAAATGAAAGTAAAAAATGAAAACTTTTAACAGTTGAGAATCACACACACTCCAGCATTCCCGCTCTTTACCTTTGCATATTACTAAATGAACTTAATTTGTGGGGCTGGCTAGTTATGATGTTATTACCCGGTGACTTAGTGGCGGATTTAGACCCGCTGGATTTTTCTTTTCATTGGGTAATTATACTAAATCTGAAAATTGTAAACGGTCAATTAATAAAAATTACAAAAGTCAGAGGGTAAATAAATCCTCCTCAACAGACATGTCAGTTCCGTCCCCGGCAGGTGTACTGCCAAGAAGAAAAAAGTGGATAAAAAGATTAGTATTAAGGGAGTTGGGCATGCGCATTAGCTGCTGCCTAAAATGAGTGGGAAGTTACAGCCTTCCTTCCATATAAATCTTCAGAAAGTAGTAATGAAAATGTCTAGTTGATCTCAATTGTACTTGGAAAGCATTGACTTAATAATTACTCCTACTTGTTATAATTAAACAACACGCGCCAGTATCAACTACTTCATCATTTCCTAATTTGATTATGATACATAAATAAATGTTCAGATGTCTTAATGGCATCAGTTGAAATTATTCATATTTTCTCTTATTTCACATGATAATAATGACCAATCATATTTGTAATAAACAAACATTTATATTTGAATGTTACTATAATTGTAATTCATGGAGTTACATTTTTTGATTGAAATGTAACTCCATGAAATCCACAGAATCCGATTATAGATGCCTGATTAAAGGATTATACGTATTTCGAACTTTTCAAAATAATCAATATCTTCTTACGATTTGGATCCAAATCTGAACATGAATTTAATGTTGAACAATTAACAAATTAAACGATTAACTCTGACTCATTTTCATTTGCGTTAGGTATGATTAGGAAAGAGTAAGAAATGACCAATTAAGTAGGTTAAATCCATGGAATTCCCCCCTAAGCAAACAAACTCCTTGATTTGGATAGGCAGCTAGTTAGCTTTTGGATTTTTCCTTTTCATTTCAGCTATTGCCTATTGGGTTTTTATTCAAGATGTCAAAATCAAGTAATTTATTTTTGGGCTAACAGAAAAAAGAGTGGATAATAAGAATTTTATGCATTTTTGCCATTAAATATATAAAAAAACACACATTTTTAGAGTGCCTCTAAAATAAAATTTGGACATTCATTCAGGAACGAATGGAGGAAGTACAATTTAAAGGTTTATTAATATAATAACATAATGGTATTTGATGAAAACCATATTACTGAAATAGGGATTTTTAATAGCACAATTGAGATTTCTCAGCTCTATTCTAAAACGTGACTTGGATGAAGCCATGATCTAATGTTTTGAGATTAAGGGATGAAATTTATTGGATTGTATGTGGGATTTATATCTGAGTTTAATTAATTGTTACCATTAATCTAAATATCAGGCAAAAAAAAAAAAAAAATGGGTTGTGATTGCATTCCAATAACATCTCCAAAACCATTAGCTCATATTGCACCTAATATTTTCTACCCCTTTAGTATATTTTTTTTTTGTCACACATATACATATATATTATATATAATGACCCACACACATAAAATGTATGTATATAGGAGTATATGTTCGACACGATATACATATATGTGCAATGGAAATCACCTTAATAAATTTTAGAATTAAAAACTGTTGAAAATTTGATTTTGAAAAATTGGTGTTTGATCAATTTTTGACCAAAATTTCATATAGTTTCATTTTTCGTAAGTGAAAATAAGTTACATAATTGTAATCTACATTTTAAGTAGATTAAAATGATATATTTATTTTCTCAAAACCAATTTTGGGTGAATGAGAAATTAATATTGGAAGTATACTAATTGGTGTTTTAAGTTGAAAAGTTTAATTGATAAATAAATGACATTTTTAGTTTCAAAAGACACCAAATTATGTGAAAGATGTACTTCGACCAAGAGATTAATATGTTTGATTAACATATTATCACTTTTGAGTCCTAAAACCTAACTTTGTTAGTCTTTCGTTAGAAAAAATAGCGAAAAGACATGTCTATATGTTATATTTAACGAAAATACATGACTTTCTGTTAGAAATTTAATTGTAACTGCCATAATCTGTTAGAAATGTAACAGTAACCGTCAATTTTCGTCAGAAAGTTTGCTGAAATGTCACATTCTGTCAGAAACTTAACAGAACTGTTAGAAATTAACAGGATTCACGTATTTCAGTTAAATATTTAACGAATCAGACTGTTTTGCATTGATTTTCAGTTTAAAGGCTAATGAATGTGTCATTTGCTTGAATGGAATATATTCAATGTATATATACTTATGTATATTGGTATAAAAGACACCATAACTCTTCATTTACTATAAATAGACCCTCATTGTTTGTCATTTACAATTCATTCAAATCCCATTCACAATTTAGAAATATTATTCAATGGAATTATGTGAATTGTTCATATAATTCAATTAAATTCTCAAAACATTTATTAGAAAATAGATCATCTTGTTAAATAAAGTCTCCTTCAACGTCTGGAAGTAACAAACACAATTGAGTTCGCCGAGTTTTTTATTTGAAGTGCTTCTATAAAAAATAATAAGTCGTTTTATCTTAAAAGAAGATTGCCACAAAACCGTTAGCACCAGTGCGGGGCAATATCTTATTGTGCAGATTGTGTTTCACAAAACTCGACTTTCCTTATTTTGTACGATTTGATTTAATTTCCGCATTTCTAGTTTATGTTAATTTCCTGCCCCTTTAATTATATGTTTTGATTAATTAATATGATATTTGTCATTTTGTTAAATTCAAGAAAGCCTCAATTTATTGTTATATGATAATAAAATTTTTCTAACAATCACAAGAAGATATTAATGTTTTATTGATTTTATAACAAATATGAGCCAACAGAAATGGTCATTCAAAGATGGACAACCGAAGGACATTATCGTTAGAAGATTAACAAGAATAAATGCCGTTTTCCAAAAAAGGAAAATTAGAAAAGCATTAAAAATTAACTACATAATGATTACAAGAATGGCAACAATGATCACACAAGTGATTCAAAAACATTGTTGACGACATGGAACAAACTTTTAATTAAAGGTATATTTTTTTCTTAAAATATATTATTTGATAGATCTGTTACATAAAGGTGAATATAAGACGACCAATAAATTATTGAAATTTGTAAATGGTCTTATAAATACCTTAAGTGTTGGGGTACACCTCAAGTGTGAGGGTACGGGACAAAGTAAAAGTATTTAACCCGTACGAGTAATGAGATGTTTTTTGAGATCATATTCATTAAAATACATAAGATTTATTAAGATAACTTATGAAAGTGCAAATAGTTCATTTTAAAGAAGACGAACCTAGGCATAATATGAGGACCAAAAATGCAAAACTTTTAATCCTGATTTTCTAGCAGTTGTGTTAGAAAACAAACTGACAAATGTTAAAGAAATGTTATGTGTCTTGTTCAGACAATAAGCAGGTAACATTAGAATAGAGTTCATCTTATATATTGAGGAGTTGGTTGATCTCACTGCATAATGCGAACCGTTGGATTGCAAATGGTCCTAAAAGGAACTATAAAAGATGAATAAATAAAAAGATAAACTCTTAAAAAATAGATCCTGAACTTGAAGACTTTCAAGAGTTATAGTCTAAAGAGTTAAAATTTCAATAGTTAAATTTCTAAAGGTAAATAATATTGAGAAATAAACTCTAAAGAAACAGACTTTCGAATCTAAAAAGGCAAATTTTTGTAAAAAAAAAAAAAAAAGATCTCGAAAGTTAAACTCTCGAGATATAGAATATGAAGAGATAGATTCTTAATATGATAGACTCTTAAATAAGACTCTTAAATGATAGAGTCAGAAGAGTTAGATAAATTCTCAAAAGATAAACTTTCAAATAAGTTGATTCTTGAGAAGTACAAGTCTGAACAAAGGTAGGTTCTTGAGAGGCATACAATGTAAAGATAGATTCTTGAGAGATAGAATCGGAAAGTCGGAGCACTTAAAGATGCTGATCACTCGGAAGTCGGACTGTTCACAGATACTGACCACTCGAAGAAACTGACCACTAAAAGAATTTGATCACTCGAAAAAACTGACCATTCTATAGAGACTAAAAGTCTAAAAATTAATTGTAATCAATCACTGAGAAGGTATACTCAAACTACTTAAAGATATATTCGTGATTATGGATTACAATACATGAGATATCTAATAGTATATGGATGAGTATACTAATTAGATATCAGACACTAATAAATCCATAAAGTGAAAATGTATTCACAATAGATCGAGAAGCAGTGTCATTGAAATCTTTCAAGACAACATGCATAGCTCGATTCAGTAAAAATCTGAGTTGACAACTTTAGACAAAGCTTAAGAAAAAGTTTAGTGATCTAATAAACTATTGGAAGATATTCCTTGTTATAATAAGTTTGTGCCTAAATGTCCTAATGCATTGTGATAACAATGATAAATAGGAAAAGGCATAAAATACTATGGTAAGTTTAGACATAATGGTCATAAACATAATACCATAAGACAATTGATCTCAAACGAGACTATCACATTCGGGTATGTGAAGTTAAAAGCGGATCCGTCTACCTAATAGTATAAATGTGAGATCAATTGATTATTAAGGGGAATGCGTTTAATAAAATCCACAACAAAAGAACTAATAGCGGACACTCAATCTTGAGAATTGGAGATCCCAAAATCTTGTTTCAATGAGACAACTAAATTATGATGTTCAGTTGAAACATTTGGAACTTGTTTCACACTTATTTATAGAACATCCAAGTGTATCTACTTGCAACAAGTGGTTAGGGTAAGTTTTGAAAACTTTTAATGATACCTATACCTATGTGGTGTAGAAGCGGGATACTCTTTATAGAAAATCACCTATCTGAGTGAGAAGTAATAAGCTGCTTATAATTGAATACTTATGAAAGCAAGCACGGTCCAAGGCCGAAATGGACAAAAACGTGAGAACAAAACATGTTAGAGCTATTATTGTGTAATTGCTATTATCTTGGTATACATTATACATTCACTATTTCAAATGATCGTGCTATTAAATGGCTAGTATATCCGATAGTATTTTACTAAGTAAGGTACAAGGCCACAAGCTACCTATCCTGATGCAATAATAGTTCGCCGAAACTTTCAGACGAGTCTGCATTCTTGCATGCATTAATTTGTCATTCATGTGGGGGATTGTTGGAAATTTGGTTTTGAAAAATTGGTATTTGACTAATTTTTGACCAAAAATTCCATGTAGTTTCATTTTTCGTAAGTGAAAATAAGTTGCATGATTGTAATCTACATTTTACGTAGATTAAAATGATATATTTATTTTTTTAAAATCAATTTTGGGTGAATGAGAAATTAATATTGGAAGTATGCTACTTGGTGTTGTAAGTTGAAGAGTTTAATTGATAAATAAGGGACATTTTTGGGACACCAAATTATGTGAAAGATGTGTTCGATCAAGAGATTAATATGTTTGATTAACATATCATCACTTTTGAGTCCTAAAACCTAACTTTGTTAGTCTTCCGTTAGAAAAAATGGCGAAAAGACATGACTATATGTTATATTTAACGAAAAGACATGACTTTCTGTTAGAAATTTAACTGTAACTGCCAGAATCTGTTAGAAATTTAATAGTAACCGCTAGTTTCCGCCATAAAGTTTGCAGAAATGCCACATTCTGTCAGAGACTTAACGGAACTATTAGAAATTAACAGAATTCGCGTATTTCAGTTAAATATTTAACGAATCAGACTGTTTTGCACTGATTTTCAGTTTAAAGGCTAACAGATGTGTCCTTTGATTTGGATGGAATAGATTCATAATATCTATACTTATGTATTTTGGCATAAAAGACACCATAACTTTTCATCTATATATATATATATATATATATATATATATATAAAGGCACAAGTGAATGAAGTGATTTTCCCCTCCAAAAATCTCTAAGCACAGGTGAAATTCAAAAGGTCATCTTTCTCTACTTCCAACAAATCTAATAATAATATTAAAAACAACAAAATTTATAATATTTTTAATAGGAAATTCCTATTTGCACCATCCTTTAATAATTTTTGTAAAAGTGGAAAAGAAAATTGTGAACTCATTGTAGTAAAATACTCAGAACTAATTTTAAAAAAAAAATCTCTGTCTCAAAAAGATAGATAGTTCTAATTTAATTTTGATAGTAAGTTTAATTTTTTTTTGACCAAAATTTTGATATTAACACAACATTAATATCAATAGCATTTTTAAAAGTTCATTTGAGTTATGTAGTTTCATTATTTTCTAGATCAATGTTCAATTAAGTTAACATTAAAAATAAAGTGAGTATATTTTTTTGGAATGGAGTAAATATAAGATTAAAAAAAGTTGAAGACATTTTACTACAATCTCCAACTCTTTTTGTTTTAAAATAAATATAAAAAAAAATTGGGATAGGGAGAGATTTTTTTTTCAAACCCAGTATTTTCGCATTTAAATAGTGGTCAATAGCCAATGATTTGGTCTTCACTATTTACAATTTTTACAGAAACAAATTTTAAAAATTCACTCTCGCCCTGGTTTTTTTTTTTAAAAAAGAGCCCACTATGACACCGAGACAATGATTTTGGGACACAGGCAAATGAACATGCTATTTTACAATTAAAAATGCCTATAAATACGAAAAACTTATAAATTTTCCATTTTCATAGGCAAATAAACATGTTGTTTGTTGATTTTATCTGTTTACTCACTCATGTTGGTCTGTTTTTTAAATAATCTGTTTTTAGTAATGGTCAATTGTATGACACCACAAATGTTGTGTACAAGAATTTTTTTTAAAGTTTGTAATTTTTATTACTAATGCCAGCATATATTTTTATTGTATACTTTTTATTTTAATTTTTTTTCTAAATTAATCTTTATAGTTATAGTAAATTTTTTAATTTAATTTCTGCTATTTATCAAAAAAAAAAAAAAATTGATCGTGTGTTTAACACGCGGGTGTTACGCTAGTTTATTATAAATAGACCCTACTTGTTTGTCAATTATTATTCATTCAAATCTCATTCACAATTTAGAAACATAATTCAATGGAATTATGTGAATTGTTAATAGAATTCAATGGAGTTCTCAAAATATTTATTAGAAAATAGATCATATTGTTGTATAAAGTCTTTTTCAACGTATGAAAGTGATAAACAGTACAGTTGAGTTCGCCGAGTTTTTGATTTGAAGTGGTTATATAAAAAATAATAAGACGTTTTATATTGAGAGAAGATTACCACAAAACCGTTAGCAGCAGTGCAGGACAATATCTTCTTGTTTAGATTGTGTTTCACAAGATTCGACTTCCCTTATTTTGTACGATTTGATTTAATTTAATTTCTAGTTTATGCTAATTTTCTGTCCCGATAATTATATGTTTGATTCATTAATATAATATTTGTCATTTTGTTAAATTCAAGAAAGCCTCCATATATTGTTATATGATAATAATTTTTTCCCAACAAAAACTATGTTAGTTCAACAATACAATAAAACAAAAAATATGTAGAGAGGGAGCAAATAACTTTATACTCACTCCGTTCTACTCGAAAATAAACAAAATCCTATTTTGTGTGCTTCATTTAAAAAGACATACTATCAAAATGAAATTTTTTTAATACTTCTTTATTCATGTGACCTACTTGTCATATATAAAATAACTATCCACTTACTATTACTTATCCCACATTCTCTCTCATACCTCATTTTTTATACTCACAACACTTAATACACTATACACTTTTCTTAATTACGCTTCTTAATTACGCAATATTTATTTTGTGCTTTTTCGAATAGCACGGAGGAAGTAAATTATATTATATTAAACCCCATATCTAATCCTATTTGTGTTTTCTCCGCCCGAATAGTTCATAATGCCGGCCAAAAAAAGAGTGCGTCTGGGGAGAAACACGTTTCTCCGTCGCGTATGGAGAAACGGGGCTTATTATGTCGCGCGACATAAGTAGCCAGTTTCTGGATATCCTTTACAAAGCTTCTGGATATCCAGAAGCTTTGAAATGGATATCCAGAAGCTTTGTAAAGGATATCCAGAAACCAAGTATTTTTCGGATATCCTTTACAAAGCTTCGATATCCAAAAGCGAAATGGATATCCGAAGCTTTGTAAAGGATATCCAGAAAAAATATTTGGTTTCTGGATGTCCTTTACAAAGCTTCTGGATATCCTTTTCAAAGCTTCTGGATATCCTTTCCAAAGCTTCTGGATATCCAGAAGCTGATGAAGTGATATCCAGTTTTTGTGGCTATGTATGTCGCGCGACATAACAAGCCCCGTTTCTCCATAAGCAACGGAGAAACGCGTTTCTCCCCAGATTTTGTGCCAAAAAAATTGGCAAATACGACTAATATTACACAAATCTTGGTCCTGTCATAAAAAAAAATCTTGGTCCCATTAAATGTCGATTTTTCAAAGGAAACAGCTTGCTTGATTTGATTGGACCAATATGATGGGCACTTATTCTTGTATGAGGCCACCCTAGCACACACGGAGTACTCCCCAAAATAAATAATACTCCTATACTCCCTCCGTCTCGTTCGAAAGGGCACAAATTTCTTTTTTGGGCATCCCATTTAAAAGGGCACAACCCCAAAAAGGAAAGTTTTTATTATTTTTATACTCTTCCTCATGGGCGGACCTATTAAGGTGCAAGGGGGCCAGTTGGCCCTGCTTGGTTTTTTTTTTTTTCTTTTACACTAAACTACGTCGTATCGTACCTAGTATAAATAAACCTTTGGCGAATAAAATTAGAATAGCAAAAAGAGAAAATTAAAGGATTGTATCTGCGACTCAAGACGGAACGACGAACGACGCAAATGTTACCACCGCTAATAGAGGCTGAACGGTTGCAGCATTTACAATATATAAATGTCATCTCCATTGGAAATCTTTTGAAGCCAAAAGACTAGTGTGTTTGATCGTCTCATTCAGATGATTGGTTCAGTAATAGAGGTAATTTTATGGCATTATGTAAAAAAAAAAAAGAAGGTATGTAGTTAGCTTGTTGCTTAGATTATTTTAGTAGCACTAAAGTTGTATTGCATGTGAAAAAAATGGCAAAAAAAAAAAATCGAGGGCGCTGCCCCCGAACCCCCATCTTCAATCCTTTGCTCCAAAAAATCTTGGCCCCCCTTCCTTAATTTCCTGTGTCCGCCACTGCTCTTCCTACCCCACTCATTCTCTCTTCTACTTTACTTTTACACTCACAACATTCTCTCTCCTAACTATTCCTCCCACTCATTCTCTCTCCTATTTAATTTTTCATACTCACAACATTTAACCTTTTTCTCTTTCTTACATCACTTTTCTTATTCATTTCTTAATTTCCGTGCTAGGAGGCAAAATTTCCCTTTCGAGCGGGACGGAGAGAGTATATTTTTTTCCGGTTAAGTTGAATTTTCCCAAAGAATTATCAAGATTGAATTATTTTCATATTACTATAAATATAAAATTTATAATTAATACTCCCTCCGTCCTGTTGATAAGTTCATCATTTTGGACATGGCACGCAAATTAAGGAAAAGGGTAAGTGGAGAAAGTGTTGTGAGTGTAAAAGTAAAATAGGAGAGGGAATGAATGGAGGGAATAGTAAATTTGAAAAGTGTTGTGAGTGTAAAAGTGAAATAGGAGAGAGAATGAGTGGGTGGAATATTAAAGATTTTTTGCCATTTTAGGAAAGGTGAAGCTTTTAACGGAACACCCGTTTTGACAAAAAGTAAAGTTATCAATGGGACGGAGGGAGTACATCAATATCAATATAGATGTTCAGTAAGTAGTACTCCCTCCTCCCCGCCCAAATGTCCCAACTTTTTTTTTTGGTGTTCCATTTAAAATGTCTCAACTCAAAAAAGAAAAGTTTTTTATTACTTTTTTATTTGTGAGATCCACTTGTCATAATCACAATAAATTTTCACTAACTATTTCCTACCCCACTTTCTCTTTTCTACATCACTTTCATACTCACAATATTTATTTTACTATACATTTTTATAGTATATATTTATTCTTTAATTTTCATGTTGAATCCAATTTAGAACATTTGGGCCGAAGCGGAGGGAGTACTAGGGAGACAACATTTAGATATCAAGAAAAAAAAAGAAGAGCTTTTCATTAAAACTTTGGAGCAATCAAATCACTACTAGTCTACTACAGATATAAGGCTCCGTTTGTTTCGGGAAAAAAAACTTCCGGAAAATGATTTCTTGGAAAATATTTTTCGAAAAATGAAAACGTTTTTCGAAAATGTGGAAAACGTTTTCCGAAAAATGAGGAAGATGTTTTCCTGGAAAACAACTTCCTTAGGAAAATGGGGAAAACGTTTTTCGAAAAATGAAGATGTTTTTCGAAAAAAAATTATTTTACTATTATTATTATTATTATTACTATTATTATATTATTATTTTAATATTAATATTAATATTATTATTATTATTATTATTATTATTATTATTATATTTTTATTATTATTTTATTATTATTTTATTATTATTATTATTATTTTATTTATTTTTTATTATTATTACTATTATTTTATTATTATTTTATTATTATTATTTTATTTATTTTATTTATTTATTTTTATTATTATTATTATCATTATTTTATTATTATTATTTTTTTTTTATTTTTTATTTTGTTATTATTATTGTTACTATTGTTATTATTATTTTATTATTATTGTTATTATTATTGTTATTATTATTATTATTATTTTATTATTATTATTATTATTATTATTATTATTTTATTATTATTATCATTATTATTATTATTATTTTATTATTATTTAATTATTTTTTATTATTTTTATTTTTTATTATTATTATTATTTTATTATTATTATTATTATTATTATTATTATTATTATTATTATTATTATTATTATTATTATTATTATTATTATTATTATTATTATTATTATTATTATTATTATTATTATTATTATTATTATTATTATTATTATTATTATTATTATTATTATTATTATTATTATTATTATTATTAATATTATTAAAATATTATCCATCCACTTTTTTTACACCATTTTCCGGAAAACAACTTCCTTAGGAAAAATCCGGAAAACGTTTTCCTTAGAAACGGCGGAAAATGTTTTTCGAAAACCATTTTCTCCATTTTCCGGAAAACTACCAAACACCGGAAAATGGGGAAAACGTTTTCCGGAAAACAAACATGTTTCGGGGAAAATGGGGAAAACGTTTTCCGAAAAATTACCAAACACCGAAAAATGGGGAAAACGTTATTCGGAAAATGTTTTCCTCCCATTTTCCTGGAAACAAACGGAGCCTAAGTTGCTTTTAGAGATTCGATGATGATAATGTTATACATAAAGGATAAACGAAAAAGAAATGTGTGGCTCTGTGTTAGAGAAAACTAGCCTAAGCCCGTGTTCAAGGCCACGTTTTTTATTTTTTGTTTTTGTTTTTTATTTTTTTTATTTTTTTATTAAATTTTTTTTAAAAAAGCTAAATGGGAAAGAGACAAAAAAATGAGGGCAAAATGGGAAATTCCCCCCTTAAAACTGTTCAAAGAACTGTTCATAGGGGGGTTGCATTTATACTATAGATGGGTGTTCTAAATTTGTACCAGAGGAGTGAAAGAGAAAATGCAAGTTTATTTTTTTTCCTTTTCTTCTCATGAAAAAAGCGAACCGAATGAAATTCAAACTTTCAAAAAATGCTTGCTGAAAATAAAAGACAAAGAAAGAAAATCCATTTTTCTACGTAGTTCGTCAGTCAAACCAACGCATTTGTTTTTTTTTTTTTTTTTTTTTTTTTTTTTTTTTTTTTGTAAGAGGGGGAGTGTGGGGAGAAATGAGAAGAAGATATTAGAACATTAATTTGCACAGTTACTGATTGTACGAGAATTAAGGAAAAAGTTCGTGAAGAAAATGTTGTGAGTATGAAAAGTGAGGTTGGAGATAGAAAGTGAGGTAGAAAATAGTGATTTGATTGGTGTTGTGAGTATAAAAGTAAAGTATGAGAGATAATTAGTGGGTGGAATAGTAAAAATTCTTTGTCATTTTAGAAAGTATACAATTTGTAATGAGACATCCAATAAAAAAAAATGTACAAGTTATAGCAGGGCGAAAGGAGCAGGCAATGTCCAATAGGCAAGGGAACCAACTACGACCGTCCTCCTTTACTAAACTTTGTTTTGTTTAAGCCACACACTTGCTCGACAAAAAATAGGTTGTACAGTCTCCATCGGGTTATAAAGTTTCAGATCTAATAGCGCATAAGCCGCCACGTTTATTGTACCTCTCAACTTGGGGGTTTAATATTGCTTCTTTAAAGTGTCGGTGGGCTTTGGTCGTCACTCGATTCTTGACCCAAAGCCTAAAGGCAAAGGGACAGACCAAATGACTAAGATTATTTTATTTGGGAAAGTTGCATGAATTCAATTCAACGATTAATATCTAAATTTATATTCGGAGGGGCTATTTATTTACTACATCATACTCTCTCCGTCTGGGTCCAAAATATTTCAACTTTCTTTTTTGGTATCTCATTTAAAATGTCTCAGTTTAAAAAAGGAAAGTTTTTTATTATTTTTATATTTATGAGACCCACTTGTCATACTCACAATAAATATCCACTAATTATTCACTATCCCACTTTCTATTTTTTTTTTTTTTTTTTTTTAAATGTTTTTTTTTTATTAATGTCTGACTTAATCTATTACAAGAGTGGTACTTGAAAGTGCTAGAAATGCATTTGGTGGGGTTTTATTAATGTCTGACTTAATCTATTACAAGAGTGGTTCTATTAATATAACCTGTTTAAACAGTATCGCATATTTATACATTATCCTAAACATAAATGCACTGCCGATCCTGCTTATAAAAGCTCTTTACGACAATGTGCATTCAAATGAGTTAAGATATCATAATTTTCTTTTCTCAAATTGTTTTATGTTATTGGGAGTGATCTTATTAACTCATTTAACTTTCAGTGGTTAAATATGTATTATTATTTTTTTTATTAATGATAGCTAAAATGTCTTTAGGCTACATCAAATCAAATGGCATATAAATAACCTAATATATGTTTTTTACAAAATTTAAACTCGATTCCTTAAATATAGAAGCTAATATCGATACCATGAAAATTAGAGTTCTTTTTTGACATAGTGAAAAGAGTAAAATGAAAATCTAGATTATGGTTATAGTACAATTGTTAGACCAATTGTGCTTTCCCCATCACTTTTCATAAAAAAAAAATATTTTATCTTTAAATGAGTGTTTTATTATACTACTAAATTCCTAAAATCATTTAGGTCAAAAGGTAATAAGTGTGAAGTTAAGGGTAACACAGGAAAGAGGAAAAACGCCTTCATATGTTTTTACCATAATAATGGTTTGACTTTACTTATATTTACTGGCGTTAAATTAAATGCAATTAACCACTAAATAGGAGGGGAAGTTTATTGAGGGGCCATTGATACCCGAAACCATTTTTTACTTTTTTTTTTGATTGAAAGTCTGGGGACAATATTGTTAAATTATTATGAAAGTTAGATATGTGAGTTTACTTTTCTTTTGTTACATTTTTCCTTTTAAGAAGAAAGAGTAAAATTTTACCCAACCACAACCCACCACAACAAAAAAATAAAAATAATAAAATAAATAACAAACTCAACAACTTTGACATACCGCTATCAACACCAAAACTTTAAAAAATAACTCAGTTAAACCATCAAACAAACATACAAACAAACAATCTCTTCCCCAAATATGCACCATAATAATATTTGAAAAACAAAGATCTAAGTTAAAATTTTAAAAGCCGATTCAGGGCCTTGACAATGTTCAGGCGTCATCGGTTTTGATGATTTGGGGTACGAATTGGAGAGGCAAAGAGGGCAAGAGACCATTGTCTGAAATCGGAGAACGAAAAGGGAGGGGGGCAAAAGAGGAATAACCCAAATCTATAGTATAAATGCAACCCCCTTTTGAACAGTGGAATGAACAGTGTCACATGCGAAAATTCCCATTTTGCCCTCATACATTTGTCCCTTTTCCATTTTGCCCTTAAAAAAAATATTTTTTTTTTAATTAAAAAAATAAAAAAAAATAAAAACGCGACTCTCAACACAGTGCGCTAGCTAGTATTTTTATATATGAAAGGTTAGGCTTGGTATTTCCCGATAGATAGACGAAGTGAGATAAGTATTTCAACAATGATAGAAGGGAGGTAGATCATAGGGGTGGAAGGGTAATGCTTAAGGTTAAGGGAAGATTAGAGTTAGTAGGATTGTGGGCTTAAATTAACATTAATAATGAGGACAAATATGTAATTCAGTCATCTCATTTAGTCATGTTTAGGATTTCTTGAGTGGTAGATGCTACTATAAAAAAAAATGTTGGAAAATATATGTGAGTGTGAAGGAAATTTGAAAGTTTTTATTAAATGGGTTATTTGTTAAATGACCAAATTGAATGTGGGTTTGTGTTCTATTCCATGATAACATTGAAATCAAATATTTATTTGTCCAAAATGGTTAATGGATTAATGAAATATTAAGGCTCAAAGTTAATGAGTTAAAAGTGTGAAAATATGTTTATCCCACATAGAATGAGAATATAAAATCTAGCAAGTTTAAATACTCCTACATTTTGATAAGGGGTACGATGTTTGACATAAAGCCTCTCTCTCGCGCACAGGTGGGCAGGGGTGCAAATAATGTACCGAAATGGGCTTCGGGCTATCGAACTGCGCGTCCTGTGTACACGAATGTGGCTCAAAATTGGTTTACCCGCGCTAGCCCACCTTTTGCTATTTTTTTATTTGTGAATCAGAAATAAAATCCCTTAATCAGATTGTAGATTGTAATTGACTAACACTTAATATCATATTTGATTCGTTTGTAACAGTTGAAAATAGGATTAATACGAAATTAAATTTGTGTTAATTTCTTGATTAATTATGATTGTTCATTTTTTGGCAGTTTTGTTTATAAGATAGAGATCACAAACCATTTTGAAGACACCAGAAAATTTTCCAGCAACCTCCCCTCTCTCTCTCGTTGCATTTTGTAGCATTTTTTCTTTGGCCTCCCTGCATTTCTGTATCTTGGTGATAATGTCCGGGCACACTACCAATTCGCCGGGAACTTTAGGTGCAAAGTGCCTCCGGTCCGCACGTTCTATCATGTGAGACTCGCGTCCAAGGCAGCCTCAATCACTATCGGTGAGGGGACGAATAAGTATTAAGGAGACTGATTCATCAGGGCTCGTGCACCACAAATTCTGTTACTGCCGATTTTTTTCCCTTACAGTTTATTGTTCTATAATTGTATTTTCAATTTCTGTAATTCTTTTCCTTTTGTTATTGTAATTTTGCTAACAATCTTAAAACTTATTCCCTTGAGAAGGGATCCATTTTACAGAAATATTTTACTGATAAAATTGTTTTCTCTGTTTCAGAAATGGCTAATGAACATAATGTAACTAGAAAGGAAACCATGACTGTGGCCCAAACTGGAAATGGTTCTCAAAGCAGTACTGTTGTGACTAATCCTCAAACTGTGCACATCTCAACCCCCCATGCTAAAAAGCCAGAAAAGTTTGTTGGCCACGACTTCAAGAGGTGGTAGCAAAAGATACTTTTCTATTTAACCACTCTGAATTTGACTAAGTATCTGCAAGGAGATATGCCAAATGTGGCCGAAAACGAGACCGATGTAACAACCTTGGTTGCGGTTCAAACTTCCAAAAATGGAGAATTCCTTTAGAAGAACTATGTTTTTAATGGATTGTCTGATGCTCTCTATAATGTGTTTATAGAGAAGAGGAATTATAAGGAATTGTGGGAGTCCTTAGACCAAAAGTATAAAATTGAGGATGTGGGAACAAAGAAGTTTATTGTTGCTCATTTCCTTGATTTTAAGATGATGGACTCAAAAACTGTGAAATCTCAAGTGGATGAGTTTCAAATGATTTTGCACGAGATACATGCCGAGGGTATGGTGCTAAGTGAAAGTTTTCAAGTGGCTGCAATGAATGAAAAGTTGCCTCCCGCTTGGAATGATTTCAAGAATTACCTTAAGCATAAGTGAAAGGACATGAACATTGAAGGGCTTATCCTTCGACTTAGCATTGAGAAAAGCAATAGAGTTGCTGAGAAAAGGTTTACCCCAAGTGTGGCCAAAGCCAATGTGGTCGAGCATGACCAAAGCTCCAAAGTCAAAGGCAAGGGTAAAGCCAAAGTTGGACAACTAAGAGGTCGTTCAATTTGAAGCCTCAAAAAGGGGTTTCCAAGAAGAGATTCACAGGAACTTGTTTCAATTGTGGTGGTGAAGGCCATAATGCTTCGACATGTAGGAGGCCAAAGAACGCTCGCGAAGCGAACATGGTGGAAGACATAGCTAGAGATGTGTCTGATATGCACCTTGCGGCGGTAGTTTTCGAGGTAAATATGGTGGGATTGAATCCAAATCAGTGGTGAACTTACACCGGTGCTACTAAACATGTGTGCTCCAACAAAGACATGTTTAGTACTTTTGAAGCTATGAAAAATGGCGAAAAGTTGTTTATGAGGAATTCAGCCATTTCCGACATCAAAGATCAAGGGAAGGTGGTTTTGAAGATGACATCCGGAAAGGAATTGACTCTCAACAATGTGCTCTGTGTGCCCAATATCCGGAAGAACTTGGTGTCCGACTCGCTTTTAATTAATCATGGTTTTCGAATTGTGTTTGAATCTGATGTTGTTACTTTGTCCAAGAATGGAATGTTTGTAGGAAAAGGGTATGTGAATGATGGGATGTTTAAGTTAAGTGTAGTAGTGGTGAAACCTAATGTAATAACTATTAAGCCGAAAACCAATGCAATGAATAATTCTTTCGTTTACTTGCTTGAGTCTTTCCATTTGTGGCATGATATATTAGGACATCTTAATTATGATGCTAGCTATTCGTAGATTAATTAACTTGAATTGCATACCCAAATTTAAAGTTGATTGCAAACACAAATATGAGACTTGTGTAGAAGCAAAATTTACAAAACCTTCATTCCATCTAATAACAAGAAATAGTAAACCACTCAAGTTAGTTCACACGGACATATGTGACTTCAAATCAACACAATCACGTGGTGGCAATAAGTACTTTGTGATTATTGTTGATGATAGCACAAAATATTGCTATGTGTACCTCATCAAAAGTAAAGATGAAGCTATAGAGAAGTTCACTCTCTATAAAAATGAAGTTGAGAATCAATTAAACCGAAAAATTCAGGTGCTAATAATTAATCGTGGTGGGGAATATAAATCTACATTTGAGGCAATTTGTGCTCAACATGGAATTAAACATGTAACCATGGCACCTTATACACCCCAACAAAACGGTGTTGCCGAACGTAAAAATCGGACATTAGAAGAAGCGATGAATGCCACGTTGATAAGTTCGGAATTACCTTATAACATGTGGGGAGAAGCCGTGTTGTCGACAAATTATGTGTTAAATAAGGTAACTCGAAAGAAACTAAACAAGAGTCCATATGAATTAATGCATGGAAGAGCGCCATGTTACAAATACTTGCGAGTGTGGGGGTGTCTTGCGAAGGTAGCCGTACCTTCACCTAAAAAGGTGAAAATTGGATCTAAGACTGTTGATTGCATATTCATTGGATATGCACACAATAGTTGTGCTTATAGATTTCTTGTGTATGAATCAAAAATTCAAGATATACACAAGAATACTATAATGAAATCTAGGAATGTGTCTTTCTTTGAGAATGTGTTCCCATGTAAGATAAGAAATGAGACAAGCTCATCAACTAGGGTACAACATTCAATAGAAGAAGAACACGTTCAAGATTGAAGTGAAGAAAAGGAGATGGAACCTCGACGTAGCAAAAGAGCTAGGGTAGAAAAATCATATGGCCCGAATTTTCTTACCCACATGTTAGAAAGTGAGCCACAAAGTTATAAACAAGCCGTGAGCTCTTTCGAATGACCTTTGTGGAAAGAGGTCATTAAGAGTGAAATTGATTCCATTTTGCAAAATCACACTTGGGTAGATCTTCATTCGGGAAGTAAACAACTAGGATATAGGTGGATTATCAAAAGAAAAAGGAAGGCAGATGAAACAATTAATAAGTATAAGGTTAGACTGGTAATTAAAGGTTACAAAGAAAAGGAAGGCCTAGATTACTTTGACACATATTCTCCTGCTACGAGAATAACGTCTATTAGGATTGTACTTGCAATTGCAGCATTGCGAAATCTTTAAGTACATCAAATGGATATAAAAACTGTCTTTCTAAATGGAGATTTAGAAGAGGAGATTTACATGTAACAACCAAAGGGCTTTTCTGCTCTAGTGCAAGAAAATAAAGTGTGCAAGTTAGCGAACTCATTGTATGACCTCAAATAAGCACCAAAACAATAGCATCAAAAGTTTGATCAAGCAATGATTAAAAGTGGATTTAAAATCAATGAATGTGACAAATGTGTCTATATCTAAAACACGAAAAATGGCTATGTCATTTTGTGTATTTATGTATACGACATGCTTATCATAGAAAGCTGATAAAATGATTAAATCCACAAAGAATATGTTGAGCTTGAAGTTTGACATGAAAGATATGGGTTTAGCGGATGTGATCCTTGGAGTGAAAAATTCTAGAATATCTGATGGACTTGTGTTGAGTCAATCACATTATTTGTATAAAATTCTAGAAGAAATTTGACAAGGATAACAATAGAACCGTGAATACTACAATTGACACAAACCTGCATTTAACAAAGAATAGAGGCGAACTTGTTTCGCAATTAGAGTATTCGAGGGTCATTGGAAGTTTAATGTACTTAATGAGTTGTACAAGGCCAGATATTGCTTATGTTGTGAGCAAACTGCAAGTAATCCTGGGACGGACCATTGAAAGGGTATTGTGAGAATACTTGTAACGACCCCAACCCTAGGCATTAATTTTTAATATTTTATTATATGCTTCTAATATTTATGTTAACTTATGTGTTCGATTATGTCTTTAAAATTCTTAATTTAAGATAATTTGGGTGAGAAGTAAAATTAGAATCTTTTATGAATTTATTAGACATTAAATAAGAACCTTGAAGAAATAATAAAAATGAAAATATGATAAATAGTGCAACGAGGTTAATTGAGTAGGATGAATTACTTGAGTAAAGGTTAGTTAAATTTAAAATGAAAGCCTTAGTTAAATTTTGTGGGAGGGGGGCCAATAAGTCTTACTCCTTCCTAGGCTTGCCATGTGCCCTCCCCCATACTCCCTCCATAACCGCCCCCCCCCCTCTCCATCATCCTCCTCACTCTCCTTCCTCCTCCTTCATTTTCTTCATACTTTCTCTTCATTCTAAAGCCATGGAAGCCCTCTCCAAGCTACACCTCTTTCCAAGTCCTTAGAGAGTGGAGTTCTCATCCATTTCCTAATCCGGGAGTACTTTTGTGATCAAGGCTTCTAGGGGAGTTTATCAAGCTCAAGAAATCCTTAATCCATCTCCTATTCCAAAGTGAGTTGTTATGACCTCCTTTCATTTATGTGCTCATGAACTATCTATTGTTGTTCTTGGTGCTGTGATTGTTGTTATATGTTTTGGAAATCTTCTTGGAGTTAGAAAATGGATTAATGACTTAAAAAGATGTTGTGGTTCATGGGAGTTGATTTAGATTTAAGGGAATGGGTGGAATTTGTAGTGATAATCCATCTAGGGTTACTTGGGTTTGGGTTTACATGTTTATATGGGACTTGGTAAGATTGAAGTATTCTTTGGTGCTCTTGACTTAAGCTTAGTTAGAAGAATGGAAACCTAGGCTTCAAAGGGGTAAAAATGCGGAAATGGGCTGCTTTGGAGGCTTGGGCGGTCGCCCGTACGGGCTTGGGCGGCCGCCCATCATGGCGAGGAATTCACTTTGGCCTTAAAACTCACTTGGGCGGTCGCCCAAGTAGTGAGGGCGGTCGCCCGTAGTGGCGTAAACCATAATTACCTTTGAAGTCCACTTGGGCGGTCGCCCAGTGGTTAGGCGGTCGCCCATACCCCTGAACCAAACTTTTTCAAATTAAATAAGAATTGTTTAGTAAGTTGTTTGACCTCTTATAAATGGTGACTCCCACCCAATATAAATTAGTAGAACCTAATCAACCCGGATACGAATTGATCCTCTTTAACCTGAGTTAGAGTAGGATACTTTGGCTTGGCCATGACGTCTTATTTGGTCGAAATGGAATTGTGGGAGTAGTTAAATATTGTTCGGAAAGTGGTCCAAACTTGGGAAGTAGGTCTTGCACTTTCATTAAGATTATTCAAGGTTAAGTAATGACTTCGTAGGTTTGGTTTATGGTACTTGGTGACTTTACTTGTTCCCTATCCTTGGTGATTAGTTAGAAATAGCGTAGAAACCATAAGTTTCACTATTTCGTTAATGGAAGATGAGCATGTATCGCCTTGTGGCATTATTATCCCAATTTGTGGAATTATTGAATTTGGTGTATACCTTAATATCCTAAGTATGGATTATTTGGCAAGTTGTTGTGTTGTATCCCGGTGTGGATTAATTGGTACATGATTGTATTGTATCCCGGTGTGGATTATGTGGTTATATTGTTACCTTAATTGAGTTCATATGCATTGATGATATTACGCATTGTGTATTACATGAATTGTTGCACTATGGTACTGTTTAGCATGAGTATACATTACCATGTTGTTATATTATTATCCCTTTTTGTGGATTACTTCAAGTGTCTATTATGTGCTTGAACGTGTGTACATTCAGGGGGTATAATGAAATTCAATCAATTACTAATTTGTTCTATAAATGATTGAAGGTTCATTATACTCGTGACCTTTTACCCCTCTCGTGGCCACGAGAGGGGCGTGCAAGCTTCGTATTGACCCCAAAAGGCTTTACATACCTGGCGCGATTGGCGATTAGGGGGAATGCTTACGTATTAAGCCTAAAGCTTTACGATTAGCGATATTATTTTGGATACTCTATTATAGGTATCTTTTCTTATATGGATCTCAGGGTATGAAGTCCTATAAGAGGTGAATGTGCTGGAGGCAATTCACCAAAGAGTGGAGTTTTACTCCCACGTTGTACGACTTATTGTTCAGACGGGAAAGGTAAAATGAGGTAACGTAAGGTGTTTACCGCTTTCATAATGTGTTATGTGCTACCATGCTATGTGTTGCACTTTGCTTGGCATCTTGCTGCATTCATAATAGCTCATTGAGATTTATTCTCACCCCTCTCCCTTTACTGTTTTAGATCCCGAGACAGGTGGACCGAACCAGTGAGGCCGGGAATATCATTGTGGACTTTTGCTTTTGGGGCTTGACAAGTTAAGTATAGGAGTGGGTTGTTAGGAGTATTGGTTAAGTATTCCTCTTTATAATTTGTATGGAAAACCCTTTTGTTAAACAAATGTTAATTAAGGTTTCCAATGTAATTGATCAGATTACGGTTTATTAAAGTTGTGGTTGGATTTCCTCTAGGTAGAGATATTACCAATTGATTTTTATTTGGAAGTTTGAAAAGTGGTTTTCTTTTAAAGGCGTATAAATGTTTTAAAAAGGAAGATGGTTTTTCTTAGATTGAGCCTCTCCAACTTGGGACACGCGTTAGGTTCGGGTTGGGGTGCTCACGGATTGGTATCGAGCTTAGTTTAGAGGTCAAGGGTAGATGTCTAAACTAAGGGGGAATGTGTGGAAATTGACGCCGAGTGTTTAATGCGGAGTTCGTTCTAATGGCCGGAAGCAAGGATGATCGGCGGAAGGTTCTAGAAATTGAAGGAGATATGGGTATAGGTGGAATTCGTAATGAAGAAGTGATGAAATTATTCAGAAGTTTGTAAATAATATGGAGACTAGAGGATCGGTTCCGAATCAACCCGAGGGATGCCAAAGTGATGGATTAGAAAGATTTGTGAAGATGAACCCACCGAGCTTTAACGGAGATCCGAATCCGTTTAAGGCGGAAAAATGGTTAGCGAAATGAATAGGATTTTCGAGGTTATAGAAAGTCCCAACAAAGAGAAAGTTAGGTATGCCGTTTTCAAACTTGAAGGTCCAAATTGATCGGTGGTGGCGTAATTTGAAGAGAAGTTGGGAGCGGGGATCATACGCCCCAGATTTGGGATAATTTCACTCGGCGGTTCGAGGATTATTTCATTTTAATGGTTACAAGGGATAAGAAGGAGATTGAATTATTAGGGCTAAAACAAGGGGACATGACGGTGAATCGGTATTCGATCCTGGTTTGAGGAATTAGCCGGGTGTTGCCCTCATTTGGTATCGCATGAAGCGAAAAGGGTTCGAAGTTTGTAACGAGGTTTGAGGAGTGAGCTTAGGAAGAAATTATGGATTAATAATTTCACCGATTTTCGAACGATCATAGATAGAGCATATAAGGTCGAAAAGGACATTGGGGAAAATAGTGGAAAATCGGAAGATGGGATTGGAAACAAGCCAAAGTATATAAGACAAGGATCCAAAATCATTAGAAATCGGCCCAAGGGCTTTAACTTCAGGGAGTGTGAGAGAGGGACTTATGGTGGCTTCTTCGTCTAGGCCAATACCCAAACAGTATGGGATGATTTGTGAATTTTGCAAGAAGGTTGGACATACCGAAGATCGGTGTTGGAGTAAGCAAGGCAAGTGTTTAAATTGTGGAGCATTGGGACACTTTAAGAGGAATTGCCCAAGGATGCCGTGGGGACGAGCTTCAAGCAGCGGTCAGCTGGGTGGACGACAAAGAGGTAGTACCAAGAGAGATAACAAAGGGGAACCGAAAGAGAAGGTCTTTGGTCGAGTATGCGTTTCGGGTTCAGGAGAGATAGATCCCTCAGAGGTCACTAGAGGTATATTCCCTGTCTCAAAAGTTAGGGGTCATATTTTATAGATCCTGTTGCATATCATTTATGTTTGGCATCACATTTTGATTATATGTGACATACATTGTTGAGAATTTATTTTATCGTTAGAGGATTCTGCTCTTATGAGAGAATACCTCGAACCTTCTTTGGTTTACCACGATGATGATGTGGTTATGGCTGAGCATGTATTGCCGGTTGAATTGGTATAATTATTAAATTATGATTTTGAGATATACTCGACCTGGAGGGTTAAGTAGTTGTTGTATAATGATAGACTATCATAATAAGTGAGTCTCCTTTTTCCATGACTAGATTGCTTATATTGGTATTTGATATAGGTAAACCTTAATGTGAAATTCTTGATTATATATGGGTATTTAAGGTGAAAATTTTGCATTAAGATGTGAAGGGTAATTAGTATATGTTAGACTTGCATAAGAAGTCTTTTCAAAAATTGTATGTGCTAATTGTGAGTAAATGGTAAATGTGCTCCCGTCGGTATATTTCATGTGTTGGTTCTGAGTATGATAAGCAAAATTTTAAAACCTTATTTTGATGGCTTTAGGGTAATTCGAATTGATGATCTTGTTGTTAATTAAAGTTCCGGAAGGATCATTTGAGAGTCGGGTTAATGATTCCTTGTGAGGAATCCCTGTATGCAAAATTTGGTTAGTATGAGTTGGCTCGAGAGGATTGCAAATCTTGGGTTCTATAGTCTTAAACTCGGATGTTACCATGGATCCTGTGAGGGTTGAGTCCGTGATCTTTGAGTTGGCAAGTGCTATCGAAGAGATTTAAGAAATTCTTAAGAATTGTAAAGTCGTTGCTTTGGTTGACTTTAAAGGATGTATAAAAGGTGTAGGATGTAATAAGGATGAATCATATTAATAGAATGGATAATAGATTAGTTATAGATCCGGTCCTTACATTACCTGGTGGATGTGAGGACTTTGTGAAATTTTAGGGTGTATTAAAGGAAGATTAGATTATGATATTATACGAAATGGGAAAGTGATAACGTATGCTTTGAGGAGTTTAACTTAGATAAGTGAGATTTTCTTATCCTCTACTCAGGAGTAGCTACACTTGTGTTGCGTTATTTAAGTAGGAACCTTATCTTTTTGAAGCTTCCTTTGAGAGTTGTTACCGATCCTAAGAGTTGGAGGATTAAGTTAGTCGAAAGGAAGAGATTTGAAGACTACCCAAATTCTTGAGGAATAGGTTATGTTGTGTGACGGATTTCCTTTCCACTTGAGAAGTTTAATTAACCTTAGCGAGTTACGTATAATAGCAGTTATTATTTTAGTATTGAGATAAAACCGTTTGAGGCGTGGTTCAGGAAGATATTTCGATCTCCAATTTGTTGGGGTGAAATTAGTAAAGCTAGGCCTAAGGTAATTTAGCGCCAAAGTTTGTTAATCCATTTGAAGTTTAGAAAATGTTGGTGATTTGACTTATAGACCGACTTGGGGCAGCTTGCAGGGCATTTGAAGTTTTAAATGAAATATCGTAATGTATTGGGTAACATAAGATGTAATATTTTTTTTTTTTATATATACTTTCTTTGAGGTCGTGAAATTCGGGTTAGTAATGGTGGTATGGTATTCTCGGAATATTAAGTTGTAATATCACATTATTAATGAAATTTGAATCTTGGAAAGAATCATAGCATTGATGAGACTAATTGGGAATTGAAGTCTTAGAGTATTTGAGTTGTGAAAATGTATAGTAGAATCTTGCCATTGAGAAATCTAATTAAAAATATTAAGTTAGAATGTGTGAAAGGTAACCTTCGCTATTTGAACCTTAGGGTAAGTGACAATCAAATTCGGGACGAATTTTCTTTAAGGGGGAGTGAGTGTAACGACCCCAACCCTAGGCATTAATTTTTAATATTTTATTATATGCTTCTAATATTTATGTTAACTTATGTGTTCGATTATGTCTTTAAAATTCTTAATTTAAGATAATTTGGGTGAGAAGTAAAATTAGAATCTTTTATGAATTTATTAGACATTAAATAAGAACCTTGAAGAAATAATAAAAATGGAAATATGATAAATAGTGCAAGGAGGTTAATTGAGTAGGATGAATTACTTGAGTAAAGGTTAGTTAAATTTAAAATGAAAGCCTTAGTTAAATTTTGTGGGAGGGGGGCCAATAAGTCTTACTCCTTCCTAGGCTTGCCATGTGCCCTCCCCCATACTCCCTCCATAACCGGCCCCCCCTCTCCATCATCCTCCTCACTCTCCTTCCTCCTCCTTCATTTTCTTCATACTTTCTCTTCATTCTAAAGCCATGGAAGCCCTCTCCAAGCTACACCTCTTTCCAAGTCCTTAGAGAGTGGAGTTCTCATCCATTTCCTAATCCGGGAGTACTTTTGTGATCAAGGCTTCTAGGGGAGTTTATCAAGCTCAAGAAATCCTTAATCCATCTCCTATTCCAAAGTGAGTTGTTATGACCTCCTTTCATTTATGTGCTCATGAACTATCTATTGTTGTTCTTGGTGTTGTGATTGTTGTTATATGTTTTGGAAATCTTCTTGGAGTTAGAAAATGGATTAATGACTTAAAAAGATGTTGTGGTTCATGGGAGTTGATTTAGATTTAAGGGAATGGGTGGAATTTGTAGTGATAATCCATCTAGGGTTACTTGGGTTTGGGTTTACATGTTTATATGGGACTTGGTAAGATTGAAGTATTCTTTGGTGCTCTTGACTTAAGCTTAGTTAGAAGAATGGAAACCTAGGCTTCAAAGGGGTAAAAATCTGGAAATGGGCTGCTGGAGGCTTGGGCGGTCGCCCATGGGGGCTTGGGCGGCCGCCCATCATGGCAGGAATTCACTTTGGCCTTAAAACTCACTTGGGCGGTCGCCCAAGTAGTGAGGGCGGTCGCCCATAGTGGCAGAAACCATAATTACCTTTGAAGTCCACTTGGGCGGTCGCCCAAGTGGTTAGGGCGGTCGCCCATACCCCTGAACCAAACTTTTTCAAATTAAATAAGAATTGTTTAGTAAGTTGTTTGACCTCTTATAAATGGTGACTCCCACCCAATATAAATTAGTAGAACCTAATCAACCCGGATACGAATTGATCCTCTTTAACCTGAGTTAGAGTAGGATACTTTGGCTTGGCCATGACGTCTTATTTGGTCGAAATGGAATTGTGGGAGTAGTTAAATATTGTTCGGAAAGTGGTTCAAACTTGGGAAGTAGGTCTTGCACTTTCATTAAGATTATTCAAGGTTAAGTAATGACTTCGTAGGTTTGGTTTATGGTACTTGGTGACTTTACTTGTTCCCCTATCCTTGGTGATTAGTTAGAAATAGCGTAGAAACCATAAGTTTCACTATTTCGTTAATGGAAGATGAGCATGTATCGCCTTGTGGCATTATTATCCCAATTTGTGGAATTATTGAATTTGGTGTATACCTTAATATCCTAAGTATGGATTATTTGGCAAGTTGTTGTGTTGTATCCGGTGTGGATTAATTGGTACATGATTGTATTGTATCCCTGTGGATTATGTGGTTATATTGTTACCTTAATTGAGTTCATATGCATTGATGATATTACGCATTGTGTATTACATGAATTGTTGCACTATGGTACGTTTAGCATGAGTATACATTACCATGTTGTTATATTATTATCCCTTTTTGTGGATTACTTCAAGTGTCTATTATGTGCTTGAACGTGTGTACATTCAGGGGGTATAATGAAATTCAATCAATTACTGATTTGTTCTATAAATGATTGAAGGTTCATTATACATGTGACCTTACCCCTCTCGTGGCCACAGAGAGGGCGTGCAAGCTTCGTATTGACCCAAAAGGCTTTACATACCGCTGCGATTGGCGATTAGGGGAATGCTTACGTATTAAGCCTAAAGCTTTACAGTTAGCGATATTATTTTGGATACTCTATTATAGGTATCTTTTCTTATATGGATCTCTGGGGTATGAGTCCTATAAGAGGTGAATGTGCTGGAGGCAATTCACCAAAGAGTGGAGTTTTACTCCCACGTTGTACGACTTATTGTTCAGACGGGAAAGGTAAAATGAGGTAACGTAAGGTGTTTACCGCTTTCATAATGTGTTATGTGCTACCATGCTATGTGTTGCACTTTGCTTGGCATCTTGCTGCATTCATAATAGCTCATTGAGATTTATTCTCACCCCTCTCCCTTTACTGTTTTAGATCCCGAGACAGGTGAACCGAACCAGTGAGGCCGGGAATATCATTGTGGACTTTTGCTTTTGGGGCTTGACAAGTTAAGTATAGGAGTGGGTTGTTAGGAGTATTGGTTAAGTATTCCTCTTTTATAATTTGTATGGAAAACCCTTTTGTTAAACAAATGTTAATTAAGGTTTCCAATGTAATTGATCAGATTACGGTTTATTAAAGTTGTGGTTGGATTTCCTCTAGGTAGAGATATTACCAATTGATTTTTATTTGGAAGTTTGAAAAGTGGTTTTCTTTTAAAGGCAGATAAATGTTTTAAAAAGGAAGATGGTTTTTCTTAGATTGAGCCTCTCCAACTTGGGACACGCGTTAGGTTCCGGGTTGGGGTGCTCACAATACTAAGGTACTTAAAATATACTCGTGACTATGAATTACATTATACTAGACATCCAGCTGTAATTGAAGGATATACTGATGCTAACTGAATATCAGATATCAAAGACTCTAGGTCTACAAGTGAATATGTGTTCACATTAGTAGGTGCAACTATATCATGAAAATCTTCTAAACAAACTGTTATAGGCATATCCACTATGTAATCAGAGTTTATAGCTTTGGATAAGTGTGGTGAAGAAGCCGAATGGCTACGCCAATTTCTAGAAGATATTCCAAAATGGACGAAGCCTGTGCCAGCAATTTATATCCATTGTGATAGCCAATCTGCAATTGGTAGGGCACAAAGAAACATGTACAATGGTAAGTCTAGACATATATATCGTAGACATAATACCATAAGACAACTACTCTCAACTGGTACTATATCTATTGACTATGTGAAGTCAAAAGATAGCTTAGCGGATCCTTTACCAAAGGGTTAACCAAAGAGGTAGTTGAAAGATTGACATTGGGAATGTGATTAAGCCTCTTGAGAAGTTAAACACAGTGGAAAATTCAACCTAGTTGACTGGAGATCCCAAGATCTAGGTTTTCAAAGGGACAACCTAACTGTTAAAAGACTTGTAGTGTCAATGTGGGGGAACCAACCTCAATCTCATTCCTCAAGTGATATCCCGAAAGGAAAGGTTAAGCTTATAGCTTTTAATGATTCTTACACTTCGGAATTGCCGAGTGGGGTAATACGAGTTACTTATAAGAATCAACTACGTGAGAGAAAAGTTTGGCCGCTTTGAGGAGAATTGCGTAAGGCTCAATTCTTATACCCTCTCACATAACCAGACATTATGTTCAGGACAGTGAATGAACATAACTATGAGAATTGAAGTGTGTCAGGGAGATAACTGTGTAAAGTATATGACTGGCTACACAAAAAGCTGAACAGTTCAAGTAGATCGCATCTACTGATTAGCGAGTAGAGTAAATATATTATACAACGGAAGGTTCAAAGGCCAAACTCCTACCTATCCTATGAAGGTGTCAACTGCTGGACTTTATCACCATTTCCTCATCATTTTCTTCGTGTGGGGGATTGTTGGATAATATAAGTGGGTGTAAAAGAAATTTGAGAATTTTTTCTAAATGAGTTATTTGTTAAATGACCAAATTGAATGTGAGTTTGTGTTCTACTCCATGAGAACATTGAAATCAAATAATTATTTGTCCAAAATGGTTAATGGATAAATGATATATTAAGACTTAAAGTTAGTGGGTTGAAAGTGGAAAAATGTGGTTATCCCACATGGAATGGGAATGTAAAATCTACCAACTTTAAATACTCCTACACTTTAATAAGGGGTATGAATGTGTGGCATAGAGGCTCTTTCTCGCCCACAGGTGCGCAGTGGAGGTGCAAATCATGGACCGAAATGGGTTTCGAGCAAACGAACTCATGTGCATGTGCATCCTGCGGACACGAATGTGGCTCTAAATTGGCCTACTCGCGCTATCCCACCTTTTGCTATTTTTATTTGTGAATCAGAAATAAATTCCGATGATCAGATTGCAGATTGTAACTGACTAACACTTAATATCATATTTGATTCGTTTGTAACAGTTGAATCAGGATTAATACGAAATTAAATTTGTGTTAATTTCTTGATTAATTCTGACTGTTCATTTTTGGGCAATTTTATTTATAAGATAGAGATCACAAACCATTTTGAAGACACCAGAAAATTTTCCAACAGTCTCCCCTCTCTCTAGTTGCATTATGTAGCATCTTTTCTTTGGCCTCCTTGCATTTCTGTATTTTGGTGATACTGTCCAGGCACACTACCAATTCGCCGGAAACTTTAGGTGCAAAGTGCCCCTGGTACGCACGTTCTATCATGGGAGACTCGGGTACAAGACAGCCTCAAGCACTATCGGTGAGGAGACGAATAAGTTTCAAGAAGACTGATTAATCAGGGCTCGGCTCGTGAAAAACAAATTCTGTTACTGCCGATTTGTTTTCTTACAGTTTATTATTCTATAATTATATTTTCAATTTATGTAATTATTTTCCTTTTGTTATTGTAATTTTGCTAACAAAAAAAGGACCATGTGGGCACTTGTGAAATGAGTTCACATGTCTTTTATATAAAAAAAAATCTCTTAATTATTTGGGTTAGTAAAATGTGACAAACTTAATCTCTCTGAGATTACATGTCTAATATCACGACACCTCATCTTCTCTCTCCATTCACTTAATCATTCAACTACTTTCTCAACTACACCCCCCACAATAAGCTAGTTTTGTTTAAAATTCAACTCCTCCCAACTCATCATTATATACCCTACCACTTTTTATTTTATTTACAATATTTAATTTTATAATTAAAAAATAATAAAAATAATAATAATTTATTATTAAAAAATAAATTATTAATCTTTTTATTTATAAATTCGAGATTTTTTTTAATTTTTTTAATTCACACTTAATTAATTTTTTTGAGAGAAAAGAGAGGTTTTTTTTTGTGTACAAATAAAAAGAAAGCTATATCATTTTATAGAGAAAAAAATTTCCAAAATTTTTGCAAAAAAAAAAATAAAAAAATTAGGTAAAATAATTGAGCTCGAAAATCTGAGGTTAAGATAAAATCAAAAAATATGGGGAACCAATCAATGCTCGCCAAGTGTCAATTGCAGAAAAAAAAAAAAAAAAGCAAAATGCGGGTCCCCCATTTTTTTCTTCAACCAGGTTGAAAACATTCAACCCCTCCCCTTCAACCACCCCCTCTCAACCCCTTATTGCCCCCTCTCAACTAGTTGACTCCCCATTCAACCCCCCTCTCAATCCCTTATTAGACATGGCCTTACGTTAAAAACAATTTCATTAACAAAATAAGGACTTTTCAAATATTAAGTATTACCATGATGGAAATCATTTATTTCCATGATGGAAATCATTTATTTCTTCTTTAAGGGAGGACATTTCAAAATGACTAAAAGTTGAGCAACTGTTTTTTTTTTTTTCCTTTTGGCCAAAATTTATCTAACCCCAGTTTCAAGATTAAGCCACAAATGATTAACAGAGTTGCCAAATCCCTAGAATGCCCTCCAACTAGGGGGTCAATAGGCATTAATGGGTATTATTCATTTACAATAATATACTCTTTTTTTATGAAACATACAATAATATACTTTAAAATATTGTACAATAGTATATTAATTTGAAATGTTATACAATAGTAGCATCTATCTCATGGATAAAAAAATTACCACCCTATCTCCGACACGGGGTTCTAAATCCTCTTTGAACTGAAATTATAAACCTTTTTAAATGATGTAAAAGCGAATTGATTACCCTTATAAACAAAATCAAACCCAGCTTAATTCTGTGGACTTTTACCATAATGTTTGGCGGCTTTCTCGGTCTTAAAGATTTTAGTATAAAGTATTCGTGTCTCTATGTTCTATTCGCTGTCCATTCATTTTTTTTTAATTTCAATCTCTCTCCTTCTCGGAGTCCTCTCTCCAGAGAGAGAAAAAGGAAATAAGTGTAGAAAATCCATCTTCAATTGCCCTAGTTTTTCTGAATCGTATCTACATTGAATTATCCGGTGGCTTTCATCGGGAAATCGGAGAATTAAGATTCCTAATGTTGGATATTTTGAGGCCGATTTCGCGCTAATATTGGGTGTTGCCAATTTTGCAAGAGATCCGGATGTCCCAAGAGTTATTTGGCTAAAGATCCGGTTTATGTTTTTGTCAATTTCACTAAGAAAATTATAGAAAAGAAAATACGTGACGAATTTCGTCTTTTCCGGCGAATTCCACCTGTCGGCGACTCCGGTACGGCGATCTCTCTCTCTCTCTCTAACCATACATTACAAAAACTGGTTTTGATTTGTTCTTTTCTCTCAGCTTGGTGGGATAAAGTTGAAGAAGTAGTGTACTTTCTCTCTCTAACCACTTTATCTCTCTCCACACACGCGTGACTTTTTGGATTAGACTCGTGTAGTGTTGAGGTTCAGAAATTTTAACAGCTAGGGGGTATAAACTGAGATAGTTATACCCAATTTAGATCGTAGCCAGTCAATTTTCTGATCTGAATCGCTTATTCTCCACCCATTTCGATTCCCATTCCGGCAATACACTACTGTAGCCGTATAGATCAAAGGAAATGATGCGAATGAAGACTCATCATGCCGGGATACCGCTGCCACCACCGCCGACGAATGGTAACTCAGGCACCGGCCCGGAGAATGAATGGGAGGTCAGGCCGGGTGGAATGTTGGTCCAGAAGCGCAACCCAGATGCAGATGAAAACCGTATCCCTCCACCAACTATCAGAGTTCGGGTCAAATACGGGTCGGTTTATCATGAACTCAGTATCAGCTCTCAGGCCACATTTGGTAAAATTGCTCGAACTCTCATTCTCTCTCTGTTTTGCTGTTCCAAATATTTTTATATTTTAAATATTCAACAAAAAAATCTGTTATGACTAATTGCATAGTATACGTAATACTTACTCTATCCCGAAAATTTTCTTAAAATTCCGGTCCCAAAATCGAGTTTCTTCTTTTTCTTTTCTTATTGGGGGAAGTAGGAGATGAATTATGTGTTGGAATTGCAGGGGAATTGAAGAAGATGTTGTCCGGGCCCACGGGATTGCATCATGAAGATCAGAAGCTGTTCTTCAAAGACAAAGAGAGGGATTCAAAGGCATTCCTAGATGTTGTTGGCGTTAAGGATAAATCAAAGATTGTGGTGGTGGAAGACCCAATTAGCCAAGAGAAGAGGTTTCTTGAGATGAGAAAGAATGCGAAGATGGAGAAGGCTTCGAAATCGATTTCCGAGATTAGCTTGGAGGTTGATAGACTAGCTGGGCAGGTAATTTAATTCAATTCAAGATGGAATAAGAATATGTGCTTTCATATTGTTGGTGAATTTCTACTTGATTAAGTTTGCAAAGTAGTAAAAGGTTGAAATTTGGAGTAGGTTTCTGCACTTGAATCAGTGATTTCTAAAGGAGGGAAAGTTGCGGAAAAGACGTTCTTGAGTTTGATTGAATCATTAATGAATCAATTGCTCAGGTTGGATGGAATTTATGCAGACGGAGATGTAAAATTGCAGAGGAAACTGCAGGTAATTTAGTTCGTACTAGATTAAATCAGTTTATTGATTTCAATTATATGACTTTAGGCTTTAGTGATTATTTATGTGTTTTGTATACTTAATTTTAAAGGTGAAAAGGGTGCAGAAGTATGTTGAAACCCTAGATGTGTTGAAAATAAAAAACTCTATAGGGAGCAATTTGCAGGAGAAAAGCAACGGTAATCATAGTCCAGTGCAGCCACAATCTCCAGTTCAACGGAATCAAGAGCCGAGATACCCAAACGGGCATTCTCACGTTACACCCCCAACTCAACACCCGAAATCCAGGCGGTCAGTTGGGCCATACCCACCAATTCCATTGGCTCAGCCCCTACAAAAGCAACCACCGGCAAGGCAAACCTCATCAGGTGGAGCAGTTGTGGTAACCACGCAATGGGAGACTTTTGATCCTGTGCCAACTCAGCTGCCGGCCCCACCTTCAACTTCTTCATCAAGCACCACCAATAGTAGTACTATACAACCCAAATTTAATTGGGATTTGCTCTAAGTAGTAGGAAATAATATGCCTATTCAGCTATTCTACTGTGTGAATGTGTGTTTTGGATTTTTATTTTGTCCCAAGTTGGTTTGGTATCTATTCCCCATTCTTTTCTGTACCTAGAGTTTTGCCCCCTTGTTCTTTTGTCTTCCCCTTATCAAATAAATGGGATAATTACATTAGTGATTAATAAGAATCTAATTTTCTTTTCTTCAGCCCTGCAACTGTTCTTCAGTCGATGATGCTGATATCTTATTCTCAGTTATCTTAGTAATAGTGAATTGAAATTTTAAATTGTAGGAGGTATATATTATAAGTTATTGATTCTTCACATGAAAATTGTCGAAGCTTCTTGATCTAAACCGGTTGGCTCCTACTTTTAGGTTCTGTGCAACTCGAATAAATAGAAGTGGTTGATGAATAATTGTCTAATCTTTATGCCTTGCTTCCGGCAGAGGGTACAAGATGACAAAAGGGCATTAGGATGGATGAAAGGGAAAGAATCAAGCAATTATATAATTAACCCACCCAATTGCAGAAAATGATGGAGATGTATTAGTTTACTAACCTTTTAAAATATACGCGTTGAGATATGATAGCTTTCGCAGCACTAGGCCAGTTTGGATAAGCAGTTGTTTCATTCTCTGCCTTTTACGGAACTTGAATGACAAGAAATTACCAAAATTAGGCTACATTGTGGTATGGAAGAAAGTAGCTGATTGCTTTACCTCTCAGTGAAGATCTACCCGCTATGATGATGTTTATCGTCATGAATCAACTTTGCATAGCATTAGACTTGGACAGTTGCTGAACTGCACGCCAAGCTGCAAGACCGCAAGTTGCCCTCTGAAAATGCATCTCTTTTACAGTGTGTGAATTCCCAAAAAGAATGTCCATTTTTTTTTCTTGATTAATGATTCATTATGAACAAAATTGGGCAATCATATTGGGAGGTTTGGGGCGGAGGGAGTAGTTTCTTACTTAACATCATAGTGAAGATATAAACGCAATGATGGGTTTGTCATCATGAATAAATCTTGCATTGCCTTACAATTGGATGTTACCGACCTGCAAAGATGTAAGCTCCCCTTCATTAAAATCTATTCCTCATACAGTTGATTGCCAAACCAAATGATCGTGTTCTTTTATCCATGAGAATGTATCTCTTACAGTTGCTCATTAACCTGCAATTTATTCTGCAAAATAGATATTATTATTACCTAGCAACTCGGTCTAGTGAGAAAATAATGCAACTTAAATGTGTCAATTATGGTGTGTGCCATGATAATGTTGGTCAGGTAAAGGTTTACAAATAGTTCATCACAGAATATTTTATTGATGTACATGGGAAATGATATTCATAAACTCAAGCATAAGTAATCACATTTTCGGTGGTCCAAATATACAAAGTCTAGAATTTTTCAGCACTTGTGGTGTGAGGCTGTGAGCTATGGCAGTTTTCTAACTTGGATTATACTCCATTTGTCCCCGAAAGAGAGTCCCTTTTTAATTTTCATGGTCAACTCAATCGAACTTTGAACATAATTTTATGAAAACTCAATTATCGTTATGTAATTCTAAAAATTGTTATTGATAATATTCTTAATGGTGAATCAATAATAATTTTTAGAATGAAATAAGGATAACTAAATTTCATAAAATTATGGTTAAAGTTCGAATGAGTTGACCATGAAAATCAAAGTGAGACTATCTTTCCAAGACAGAGGAAGTACGTTTTAGAGGAGCTGCATAAAGTAGTGATATTGACAGATGCTGCTTATTCATTTATGAAGGATGTTACATTTTTCCTTCTTTTAGGTCCCCTTGAATGTCAATAATCAGCTTTTTGGTGGTCCAAGCTTTAAAAACAAACACACAACACATCAAAAAATGAGCAAGCAAGCCGACGAAAGAAATTACAGGTCAGTTGTTTTCAATCAAAGATTCAAGGCAGGGGTAAGTAGTCCTTTGACCTTCATCAAGGCTAAGAATGCAAGTACATTCTTGAACCATTTGTTCGATTAACTAATGCATGTGAATATAAATTTCCAGGTAATTTACAGTCCGGTGTGGAACAGTTGATATAAAGGTAATTAGGTTTGTTTGATTCAAAAGGTAAAAATTTCAAGAGTATGTGACTCATTAGTCAATACCGTGTTATGATCATGAAAATCTAACAAACAGCAAAGATTTCCAGAATCAGGCACGAAACTATTTTCAAACCCAAAAAATGGAAAACTATAGTATAAACACACAAAAAGGTTATTGATGGTTCTTTTCTTATAAAATGATGCACTAGGTGCGCACAAGTTTCATGCTTTCGGCTTTAATTATGTCAAGTATGGCACTTTTATTGAAGGACCATACTTAAATAAACTTGAGTGCAAGAGCAAAGATACTAATAAACAAATGAAGTAAGATCTTAGAATATATTTCAAATATTTTACTGACTATATATGAGCAAAACTTGCAAGACATCAAGAAAGAAAAAAACATATGCTTCTACTTTGTTAAGTAGAGATAATGTTATTCCCCTTTGTCCATAAATGAATATCCATTTTTTTGTTTTTGAAAGTAATCTAAGAGAGGTGTTTTTAGCACTTTTGAAAGCACAAGTACATAAACACCCTTCATGATCTCACTATGTCACATAATGAGCATTCATTTATCGGTAATATATTTTTGAAAAAAATCATTTAGGTACAGAGGAAGTATAACACAAAGAAATCTTGACACAGTCAACAAATTTAATTCAAATAAAAGGCATGTGTGTAAGCCAGCAACTTCACAAGTTCACTACTTCAACAGAATGTTTGCAAGTAAGCTTTTGCTGAAGTTCCTAAAGGGTGTTACATTACGACATCTTCATGTGATGAAGACATCCTTGGCCCATTGTACAGAATATATCCAACGCTGCTAAAAGGTTGAATGCATGTTCCAATGCCATTATAACAACAGGCAACAGATGTCAGTGGCTATTGCCTCAGGTCGAGTATTATGAAAAACAAAAGAAAAAATAAAGCAATAAGAAAAGAAGAAAAAATAATGATATGTCACTGGGAGTCTTTAAACATAATCAAAGGCTTTCTGGATGGACTTAAAATGAGATTACTCAAGAGTACTAGATAGAAACATTCAGCAGGGATACAGATATTGATTTTTGTGTAAAATTAGGTTAATAAAAGAGGGTATTTTTATCGTTATTAGTTTCTGTTTTCACTATCCATGCTTTGCTGTTTGAAGCTATCATTATTTTCCGAGGTAAGGGTGTTAAGTAACCAACTCCTCTAATAAAACCTTAAGGTGATAGAGAGGGCACCCACAACGTATATCATGCTTAGATATTAACACACCCCCTCACGTGCATACGTGGAGTTATAGGGGTACAATTGGGCCAATACGTACCCATTATAATTTTTTTAGGATAAATGCAAGCTGGAAGATTTGAACCCTAAACCTTGCCAAACCAAGAGCTCTGATACCATGTTAAGTAACCAACTCCTCTAAAACCTTAAGGTGATAGAGAGGGCACCCACAATGTATATCATGCTTAGATATTAACAAAGGGGCATGCCCGCACTGGAGAACATTCCGCAAGAGCACTCTTATTACCTGAATATTATGTTTTCCACATTAAAGCCTCTAGACGGCAGGCATTGCTAAAAATAGGATTTAAGTCCAGGAGAACAGCTATTGCTGTTCAATGAAGGTTCTACAAGTCTGATGACAAGCTAATACTTGGCCAACTCCAAGTCTCTGCTGCAATCTATTTTATTGATAACTGAAATAATCACATTACTTAGAGAGTTTATTAATCTGAATTTTGAGGATTTTGTTAAACAAAGTAGTCATCAATCCATAATTTACTAAACAATTCTATCATTAATATGATTGAAGGCTTCATCACTTATGAACTAGAGCCATCCCCAGACCCCAATCTAAACCATCTGTATATCAACTCTTATTTTATTTTTATAGGAGATAGCCCATCAATCCAATACTATCATCCTTCGTCAATCATCTGTCGGTGCTTTGCTTAACAGAAATATCTTAGCTCAAAAGCTAATATAATTTGTCCATAAGTAATTTAATATCCTCAGTCAAGATACAAATCTTCTATACAACAACAACAACAAAGCATTAGTCCCAAAATGATTTGGGGTCGGCAAACAACAAAGCCTTAGTCAAGTTAGAAATCTATACTCCATATAAAAGTACCAATAACAGAAAACAAATTTATGGACCAAATTTAAAATCAAAAACTTTATAATTCTTTCTGAATTCTTCATAACTTCAAAAGTATCCCGTCCACATTCCCTCAGACTTCCGTCGCTAATATTTCCGATGACCAGTATTTCTGTCGAGGAATAACGTTCTGATGGATATCTGCCAGGAGTTGAAGAATCCAATGCTAAATCCCGATGGAATAAATTCCAACAGATAATTTCCGTTAGAAAACCCCGGTTAGTAGTGTGGATAATAATGTTGCACACACTTATGCTAGGTTATCCACTAGAAGCAATGTAAACTAATCCCATATCATTTAGGACAACACAAATTAACACCTACGCAATTTCTCCGCAATTCACACCATTCTGTACTAAGCCCTAACTGGCAATTTCTGGTAAGTAATAATTTAGAGAAAAATAATTTCAAAGGATATTAGTCACTTCTGGAAATTATAAACAGAGAAGGATCAAAACCATTTAACTGGAATTAGCATGGGATAAGCCAACAATCAAATATTAGATTATTTTTCCCTATTGAAATACTGAAACAAAACTAACAGTGCATTCACAAATCAGATTCATCCATTCTCTCAGTAGTTTGAACTAACAAAATCAAGCCCAAGGAAGCCATAACCATATTCAACTCAACTTCACAACTTAAACAGCTCTTGAAACATTTCCAATTGAGAAACGATTTCTACGATTTGAATGTGATAAACTTAAAAGAATAAGCAAATTCTTTTGTTAGAAAACTTGAATTATATGTACCAAAGTAATCTCATTCCTTCTCTCAACAGTTTAAACTATGAAAAATAAAAAAAAAATTACAACAAAGCAGAAACATACCCAGTGGAACTAATTTGTTATTCTCTCATTAGTCTAACCTATGAAAATCAAGCTTAGGACCACCAGAGGATCCATAATCACATGTTGCTAAAATCCACACCTAATCGAAACATTTCTAAAATTCCTATGACGAACTCTTAATTTTGAATAAGAAAAAAAACTAAATACAGCTGATACCATATTTTCTCGAACAAAACTCTTACAATATACTAGAACTATATGCTTTTAAATAAATACATCGCTTCTCTCATGATTCTAAAAAATAAAACCTAAAGCCTAAGTGCACTTAGCTTAATCTCACGATCTAAATCCATATATTTAGTCATTCCCAAAAGTTCATGCATGAACTCTGAACTTCAAATGTTTATAATAAAACTACAAGTCTACAACAACAACAAACATGAATATTAAATGAAGAAAAACAGATTTATTCCTTCTCATTCGATTCAAAATTGTGAAAATTGAACAACATAACCACGTTCAGCAACAATTTAATTCCTAAAATTGAACCACAGAAATAAATTCTGAAATTCGGTAATGGATTGTAGCTTCGCGAATTCGTCAACAAAGCAAACAGCATTTAATCCAACTGATCTCAGACATTCAATGGTCGAATTATAGCTGGAAGATCGATACTAATATAAATAACAAATTTCGGAACGGAAAAAATCCATACAACAACGTAGAGAGAGAGAGAGTACCGGATCCATTGATTACGAGCATTTTACTTTGATCTCGTGCTCCTGAAACCCTAACTTTAAAGCTTCGATCGGCGACGCCTTGAAAGTAATGAGCGACAGTTTCGCCTTTCAGTTTTGAAAATACTTTATAAACAGAATTTCGTTACGTACTTCTTTCATTCATAGGGGAATGCTATTTCCGCGGGAATAATGAGATCGGGGCTTGATTAGTTAAAGCAATGAATTTCGGGGGCGGGAGGCGACGACTGACGATGAGAAATTGGGCCTTGAATTATTTGGGCCATAAATATACTCCCTCCGTCCCACCTCACTTCACATCCTTGAGGTGGGCACAAAAACTAAGAAAAAAGAATAAAATAAAAAGAATGTGTGGTAGAAAATGAAATGAGAGAATGAGTGGGGTAAATAGTAGTGTTGGTTGAATAAATTGAGTCGTGAAAAATGAAGAGAGAGAATGAGTGGTGGGGTAGAGTGAATATAAAATTATAAAAAGTATGCTATTTTGGGAAGTGTCAAGTGAGCTGGAACGACCCAAAATGAAAATAAATGTCAAGTAAGCTGGGACGGAGGGAGTGTATGACAAAGCTTTTAGATTCAAATGGGCCTTGAATTGTAAAGGTGCCTCACAAAATTATCTTGGTATCGTTGTCCATCCACCATTTAATAATCCCAAAATCACCAAATTTATTAATGAAATTGATGTGTTATTTGCTTTTTAAAAAATCACCAAATTTCATATACCACTTGTATATACCTATATTCTAGGAAATTACCACATGAATAAAATAATTATAATATTATTTCTAATTCATAATCGTTGAATCATAATGCAAAATATTGTCCTAAGACGCATCTTAATCACTTCCTTGCAAAATATAATACTTATTTGTTTTATAATTACAATAGTCGCACTTTATATTTTGATCTGTTCCAAAATATATAAATAATCAAATGACATTCCTTGAGAAAGAAAAAGACTACCATTCAATTCATCCATAGCTAAGGAGATTGGAGCTTGTCATCAGTTGTCACAGCCTCATACCTTAAGGTGGGCTAAATAACTAAAATATTTGGATTGGACCTATTTAGGTTAACCCAATATATTTGTATTTGTCAATGGACAAACAAATCTAGTCTCCAGCTTTGAGTTTATAAGCTGGACTTCACTGCCCAAAGCCCAATCATTAAAACAGCTATCTAAAAAAACCATTCTGAAATGGTTCAACTAGCTAAATTTATTAACAATATAAATTCACAAGCTTCAACTCAAGTACTTTATGAAAAAAACACTTTGACATGGTTCAACTAGCCATTGTAGTAACTAAAGTCTCAAAAATCCCAAATAAAGCCTTTTAGAGAATAATTATGTTGACTCACTAGAACACACAGATGTATCAACTTTATGTCACACATTTATCTATAAATAGGTTTGGAAGGTACGAGGACAAGGATTGAGGTTGCACGAATAAAAGAGAAGAAAAATGCAAAAGGAAACAACACGGCCGTGCATGTTAAATTGCACGATCGAGGACAAGGATCGAGGTTGCACGAATAAAAGAAAAGAAAAAACGCAAAAGGCAACAACACGGCCGTGCATGTTAAATTGCACGGTCGTGCATGACCAAAATCTGGAAAAAAAGAATTTATGTTGCACGGTCGTGCAAGGTATAAGGCACGATCGTGCAGACGGCCAAAAGTTGGGTTATACCAGAATTTCGGTGGATGGTTTCCTTATTGTGCGTGAGACTCTTTTGGCAACAGACTTTCTTTATTGGGTAGAAAGCAGATTACTTTTTGGAAAATGAATTAAAATCCTTGTGGGTTTAGGTTTGTTGAATCCTATAAAATCAAAGAGCCAAACTAGAATATTGTGTTGTTTGTGTGATCAATTTAGTTCTTGCTAATTGTGTTAGCTAGAGAAAATATGTGAGATCTACAAAGAGAGCCAAGATAGTGGTGGGTCTTGGGTTGCCCTTATCGGCATTTCATAGCTGGTCTAACTAGGATCGGAGATGTCTAGGTGTGTCCATGATTCGGATGCTATGTTTATTGTTGTAACATAAGCGAATATTGTAACACAATTTGGTGATATTAGTGTTTATTCTGGCTTGTTAGTGCCCCCAGATGTACCTCGAAGGGGTGAACTGGGTGAACAAATTGTGTGTTTTCTTCTTTTATTACTTTTCATATGTATGTTGCATGCATGTTATCTTTTCTTTGTAAACTTGGTATGAGACAAGTACTGCTCGAATAACACAAATTCTCCAACAACTGGTATCAGAACCCCGGTTCAGAGATCAGGGCTGTTCGAATTAATTGGATGTTAGCTGTAGGAACATGGATCAGAATTAGGGACTGCGAAAATTCTTTTTGGTTTTATGTTAATTAGACCGAATAGGATCAAGATTTCATCAATCTAAATGGATTTGGGACTGCAAGTATTTAGATCGGGGTTGCAGTTACATAATCATGTAAGGGCATTGGAATCGAGATCAAAAGTTGCAGAATCTGGTTGTTGCTAGGGTTTGCAGGAATCTATGCGGATCGTGTTACTTAGGATTCGGTGGGAGCAGCGATGATGGGTTGAGATTGATTGACATGAAAAATTGATGTGATCAAATTTGGGCAACGAATTCAGAGATATGAAAGTCAAGTCATGAAAATAAAGTGATGGAAGATTCACGTTTCTAGACATTGATGGGTGTGGATTACACGGGTATGCAGATCATGTGTAGATCACAGTTAGAGTACATTAATCTTGAAGAAGAGCAGTAAAGTGGGTTCGTTGATATTTTGATTCCGGAAACATCATTTCATCAAAGGGCAGTAGTGCGAGGGTATGGAACTTTACTTTGGACAAGTCAAGATTGTGGTTGGGACTATGTTTCTAATGAGTGATCTGCAAGGACATTCATAGAAGGTAGAGAAGACTTGAATTATGTGAGCAGTCATGTCAATGAAGGTTGGTTGCTGCCTTTGACTGTGGTTATAAAGGATTGCAAAGAGCTAACCTTGTAGCTTAGAGGCAATGTGTTGTAAACCACACACAACAGTTTCGCTAGGGGAATCGAGGGGTATCTCAATGAAAAATGGCGTGTGTCCGAGATTGTGATGATGGGAGAAATCTCTTGAATGATATGTTGGTAGAATGTTGGTTGTGAAGGTTAACGCTATCGACAACAACTTGGCCAATATAAGCGTTATCCAAAATTGAGTTACGGTGGTTGACTTGGGACACAGACAAGAACAAGACTCTGAAGGCATGTGGTTCGCATAGGGGTTCGTGGATAGAAACAAGGAAAGTACGAGTGAAGATGTTTGTAGGGAGGATCACTTTGAAAGTGAAGACTCGGGGCAGGAGATTCCAACAATTATGTGGAGGACTTACACTTCGCTTCAACTCGTTTGTGTCGACTTTGTCGAGTCTAGCGGTTTGACTTTTGGCGTAAGTCATATGGAGTGGTCACAATGTGAAAGTCATTCTCGAGTGGGAGTTAGATGGTGTAAGTCACTTGTGGTTTGTCTTTAGGTGGGAAATTGTTGGGATGGATACAAACCTTTAACGAGGACGAAGCTCGAGATTGCACGAAGAAAAGAAAAGAAAAACAGCAAAAGGCAGTGACACGGTCGTGCATGACCAAAATCTGGAAAAAAGGAATTTATGTTGCACGATCGTGCAAGGTATAATGCACGGCCGTGCAGACGAGCAGAAGTTGGGTTGGACCAGAATTTCGATGGTTGGTTTCCTTATTGTGCGTGATACTCTTTTGACAATGAAATTCTTTTCTTGGGAAGAAGCAGATTACTTCTTGGAGAAGTAATTGAAATCTTTGTGGGTTTAGATTTGTTGTATTCTCTGAAATCAAAATGTCAACTTAAAATATTGTGTTGATTGTGTGATCAAATAATTTGTGTTAGCTAGAAAGAATATGTGAGATGAGCAAAGAGAGCAAATACAGAGGTGAGTTTTGGGGTGCCCTTTGGGCATTTCATAAGTGGCATAACTATGAGATGTTTAGGGTTTATTTGTGTGAGAGTGTGTTCATGATTTAGAGACTATATTAATTGTTATAAATATGTGCGAATATTGTAATATAACATATTTGATAATATTAGTAAATATTCTGGCTTGTTAATGCCCACAAATTGTCTGAATGGATGAACTAAGCTAACAAATTGTGTATTTTCTTTTTTTTTATTACTATTTATATGTATGTTATATGCATGTTATACTTTTCTTGCATATACTTGGTATGATACAAATACTATTTATTTGAAAGTTTTCCAACAAAATATTGTTTTGTTTGACTTGAAATATAACATTTACGACGGCTACTTTACATCAAATTTAGCAATACGAATTTGACTAAAAAAATGTATGATCAAATCAAAAGTAATAATCATGTGAATCTTTAAAGGAAGATTTGAAACCTTTTAGGTGAAGTTGTAACCAATTATACTTTGGCCTTCGTTCCTAATTATTACGTATAATGTCAGATATTGTTGATATAAGGTGTATAAATTATAATTATAAAGCTCAAAATCAAATTTAAACATATAGCTATATATTGATGTTTATTGTAAAAGAAATTAAAGTGTTAAAATTTTATACTCCTTTGAGAATTAATATCTCTATATTTCAAAATAAATACTCCCTCCGTCCGCTTACAAAGTTCACACTTTCTATTTTGGGCGTCCGTTTACAAAGTTCACACTTTGTTTCTTTCCTAAAAAGGAAACTTTAAATCACTATTCTCTCCACTCATTCTCTCTCCTACATTATTTTAATACTCACAAACCATTATAATTTACTATTCTCTCCACTCATTCTCTCTCCTATTTTATTTTCACACTCACAACACTTTCAATATAATACTCCCTCCTTAATTAACGTGTAAACAGTAAGTGTGAACTTACTAGGCGGACGGAGGGAATATTCAAAAAAAATATTAGAAAATATTCATGTTGAGTAGTTTATGTGTTGGTTGCGTGCCGAAGAAGCGGCCCTCGCTCGCTAGCGCACCAAAACGAATAAGGGAAAATGTTATCTTATCATAATGACAAATAGATGATTAGATGCGATGGTGTAGATAAGATATTTTGCGCCGGGATATACATGAGATGAGAGCGTCTAGAACTAATTAGGTACTGTCTCTCATATTCAAACACTTGAGTTTTTTATTATATTTAATCCCAATAAACGTCCACCTCAGTTGTATAGATATAGACCAATTTTAACACGCAATTGCCGGACATGGGTTTCGCCTGAATCGCAGGATAAAAAATTTATTTTTATTATTTAAGTTCTAAATTAAATGGATATATATGAAGATGAAATTATATACATCATGTTTTAGTCTTATGTACTGTATTTTTTATAATAGATTAAATTATCATAAAATGATTCAGTTACCTAGATAATTAATGTTTTTATAATATACTTTTTTAACCATAAATAAGGATATATTTAACAAATAATGGTAAAAAAATTGAATTAATAGAAAGACAACAAATATTTTTGGACAAAATTTATCTTCTTCAACAAGTAAAAGTATTTTTGGATAGAGGGAGTACTTCTTGCGTCCCATAATAAACATCGCGTTTTTATTTTTAGTTTATTTCAAATAAATATTGTCTTTTCATATAAGGAAATAGATACATACAATTTTACAGATGTACAAACAATTTAAAACAATATACCTAAAAATGTTGGCAAGTCAACGGAAGAAAAAGAAAAATGGTGAAACGATCGCGTTCTTAAAACTTGACGATCAAGATAGCATATACTCTATATCATTGGCGGAAAAAGAATAATGGTGAAACGATCGCGTTCTTAAAACTTGACGATCAAGATAGCGACTATATCGATCACCATCCCGAGTAATCTGTAGATATCCCATGGCTTTATTTATGGACGATGGCGCTACTTCTCCCCTCGTGTTGCATCATTGTCTCACAAACAGGACGCCACACCCTCCCTTGTTGCCACTATTTGCGCACTTTCACTTTTTCTTCCAAATTTTCCATCATCAACTCACTTTCTTTTGTTAATCATAGTCTATCGATCTCTCCACTATTTTGATAACGACTGCGTCATAATTTATCATAATATAATATATACACTACACGCTGTTAGTCATAAAGAGTAAAGGTATGCTTACAACTCAAGTGTCTATGAAAAATTGTTTGAATTCTGATCGATTTAAATTATTAACTCCGTTCCGTTCCATAAGATATTTCCTTCATCTGATACAGATATTTATACATTTGTAATTTTTATTTTTTCTAAAAAAATAGTTTAGTTTTAAAATTGTCAAACAAGAGAATAGAGAGAAAGACGAGTGGATGAGATTCAATCAAGAAAAAAATAGAGTAATAGGCAAACCCAGGGGCGGAGCCAGGAATTGGCCGAGGGGGGGGCAAGATTACACGGGGGTTCGGGGGCAGCGCCCCCGAAATTTTTTTTTCGGGTCGGACAAGTAAAAAATAGGTCGGATCCATGAAATACAATGTATTTTAGTTAACAAAAATGATAAAAGTAAATAATTCAAAGAACAATTGAAATAATGTTGAAGTATTTAACGCAAACAATTTATTAAAATATATTACTCGTACAAAAAAGAAATTCAAATTTGCTAATTAAACTTGGGATAATAGGAAGAAAGACCAAAAACAAAAAAAATGGGAAAAGCCTAACGAATTAATTAAGATTGAAAAAATGTGAGGAAATTAAGAGAAAGAATAGCAAAGATGGAAGACAAATAAAATTAATTGAAAATGTAGGTAGCAGGGTTCGAACATGAATTTGAAAGGAAATACCAAAGGTTTTAACTTCACCCCTTCTACCGCTGAACCACACCACTCACTGGTGTTAATCTTGAAGTTAATTATATATATACATATATAACAAAAATATGGTGGGGGCAAAAAAAAAAATTTCCACTGCATTTCCGCCGCTGGGGGGGGGCGAGTGCCCCCGCCTGCCCCCCCCCCCCCGGATCCGCCCCTGGGCAAACCCTATTAATATTAGTGATGAAAATGAAAACATGTTTTTAGAATATTTGAATAGTCGAATTATCATTATGGGATGGATGAAGTATATCACATTTAACTATTCAAATTTTATAAGAAATACTCCCTCCGTCCCATGTCCCATATGATTACAAACCAATTTCTTGGGCACAATAATTAAGAAGTATTATTAAGATAATGAAAATGTGTGGTAGGAAATGAAGAAAGAGAATGAGTGGAGTTGGTTGAATAAATTGTGTGGTAGGAAATGAAGAGAGAGAATGAGTGGGTGGGGTAGGGTGAATATAAAATAATAAATTTATTTCCATTTTGGGCAGTTTGTATTCACGTGGGACGGACCAAAAAGGAAATAAGTTTGTATTCACGTGGGACGGAGGGAGTATGTTCTAGGTCTGCCTGTCTCGTCTCTGGACGATGGTGAAATTGTCTGAAAATTATTTCATAATTTAGTAACCGGATATATAATTTAGAACAAATCACGTGTATTATTTTTGTGCATCACATTGTATACTAATAATAATTCAACATTTATATACTCCCTCCGTCCCACCTTATTACAAACCATTTTTTCGGGCACAATAATTAAGAAATATTATTAAGATAATGAAAATGTGTGGTAGGAAATGAAGAAAGAGAATGAGTGGAGTTGGTTGAATAAATTGTGTGGTAGGAAATGAAGAGAGAGAATGAGTGGGTGGGGTAGGGTGAATATAAAATAATAAATTTATTTTCATTTTGGGCAGTTTGTATTCACGTGGGACGGACCAAAAAGAAAATAAGTTTGTATTCACGTGGGACGGAGGGAGTATAGTTGATGATATTGTGTTACGTTAACCCTATTATAATAGGGTACAAAGTGATAGAGGTGATTTATTCACCTTACGCCAATGTAGGCGCCAATGTAGGCACGTAAGGTGCTAATCTCTTTACTAATAAATGTCTTTTTCATACCAACCCAATAATATATCCACATGCGAGTTGATAATGCACTAATTTGCGGCTGTCTATTTTTTAACCAAAATAAACCAACATAATGCAGGCTGCAGCTAGCATCGCCTTCCATATTTCCTCCATAGTTGTCACGAGCCCTGCCCTAAAATCCAACGGATCAGGTGGTTTTAAAAATGCTTAACCCTAATTTGACCTTATAATCTACATCTAGCCTAGCCTAGCCTAGCCTAACTCAAATTAACTTAGTCCACCAGCCGTCGTTGTCCCGTGGGAGGGTGTCACCTTCTATCCTGTCTCCTTTTCTCACACCACCTCGCACTCTTTAGTTTATTGACATTTTTAGGCAATTTGATTGCCATCAATCTCCCTCATCCAAAATCTGCTTTCTCATTATTCTCATCTAACTTTATTAGACAGTGAGCGTATATTTATCCTATTCCACTCGAATATGATTTTTTCGATGACACATAGATTAAAGAAGAGTGTCAGTAATAGGTGTTGTGAGTATAAAAAGGAGGATAACAGAGAAAAAATGTGATAGAAAATAGTAAGTCGAAAATGGATTCAATTGAATAAGACATTTTTTATTTTGGGTTAGTTCTATTTCGAATGAGAATTGAAAAAGAGCCGCAGCTATGTACAAACAAATTGATACTATGATATTTATTATGTAACGAAAAGAGTATTAGAGATAGATGCTTACAATAATTTAATAAAGAGGCATGCTTAGCCCTATCTTTTTCATTATGTGTTATCTCATACATATATTTTCCTATCAAATTTCCAACTCTTGCATGGAGGACCCTACTCCCCATTCCTGTTCCTTGCCACTGATCACCCTTCATTTTTGGCAAATTGGTTGTAAATTATTCTGCATAATAATGGCCTACTGTAAATGTAAAGCTTGATTATATAGCTTTACCTTCCATTTCGCTACAAATTATATTTACTCTTTGCACATAAATTAAAAAAAGAAGTATTAGTAAAATAGGTGTTGCGAGTATGAAAAAAGTGAGATACGAGAAATAAAGTGAGGTAAAGAATAATAATTAAAATGTTGTTTTGAGTATAATATGTGGGTTCTATTAATATAAAATTAATAAAACATTTTTCATTTTATAAAGTTTTAAAAAGTGTGTAGTTTGTAGTGCAACACTCTATGAGAAAAATATATATTTTGTACTGGGGGAGTATACTTTATCATATTGTAAACTTGAATACATATATTAAAGTATATGAAATTCGCACTACTACTTAATGGTGACACTCAAGGTAATGATGTTTTTAGCATGTGGAACTTAATTAATAATTATTTCATTCTTTTAAAAGAATAATATCACTCTTTTACCCTGTAAAATAATTTCATCCTCCAAAATAGCTGGTGAGACTATTTTTTCGGAACAATGGGACATCATGCAATAGTGAGTACTATTCTCAAAATTAACTCAGAATAGTTATGATACTATATTAGAGCTGTCAAGTTGGAACGGTCCCGTCCCGCAATAGATTTGGGACGGGATGGGACGGAGTATTTTATTCCCGTTTCGTCTCATTCCGTTCCCGTTGCGGGACAACATGGTGCGGTCCCGCCCGTCCCGTTCCCGTCCCGCATATTTCAAGCCATATGATGATTTTTCAACAAACAAACATAATCTTCTTTACCTTGAATATCAAATTTCTCTAGCAGCTGATCCATGCAGGTTATTTCTTCCTCCAGCTGACTATGCAAAAAGTTGCCTTGACATTAAGTTGTTCATGCTCATGCTCATGAAAAAAAGAGCTACATTTTGTGATTGAGAAAAGCTTATTTATGTTGAATTTTCTGACTTCTGTAGGTGCTTTAGTTCATTCCACATCTGTATGCATAATGGTATGTCCTTTGATCATACTTTCTGCAGGCCATTGATGCAGAACTATGTTGCATATGCTTTGATCAAGTATGTACAATTGACGTCCAAGATTGCGGGCATCAAATGTGTGCACCATGCACACTAGCCTTATGTTGTCACAATAAGCCCAACCCCACAACTGCGTCCCTCAGTGCACCCATTTGCCCCTTTTGCCGAAGTAATATTGCCCAGTTAGTTGTTGTTAAGGTCAAAGTAAACAATGATCTTGATCCAGTTGGCCTTCATTCCTCATTGTCAACGAGTTCCGTATGGGTTTCGCGGGATCCCGTGTCCCGCAAATGAGACGGATGGGACGGAGTATTTTAGTCCCGTCCCGTTCCCATCGTGAGACAACATAATTTCATTCCGTTCCGTCCCGTATTCCCGAATTGACAGCTCTATACTATATACTATATGCAACCATAAATGTCACAAGGCTATAGTCTATTTCTTTACTTAATTTCTTGTGCATTATCTGGAGATGGAAAAAAAAATAAAAAATACAACGTTTTAGATTATTATTAAGTGTTCAATTTCATTTGAACTTGTCACTTAATTAACACTTCCTCACGTGAGCAAGTGCGCGGCTCCCCGTTTCCTAACCTTCTTCAAAATCAAAGCTATGATTTAAGCCACTCATTCTTAGCAAAGGTCACACTTCTGAGCACCCCAAGAGACATTACTTGATTAACTAGTCTTAACACTTTTGTATTAAATGAATAATCAAAATACTTTGATAAATAATATGAACTAAATTAAATTACTATAAATATCTCATTTTATTTGCGTGACTATCATTAGATATAAATAATTATCTCATTTTTAAGTAATTAATATTACCATCAACTCTATTTTTTACATTAATTTGTGACTTTTAAAAATAATCTTTTTTGGTATAATCTTATAAGGTCATAAATCGTATTTTCTAATACAACAACAACAACAACAACAAAGCCTTAGTCCCAAAATATCGTCTTTTCTAATCAATATTATAAAATAGTTTTTTAATTATATTATTGCTTTTATTTAAAATATCCATATAAAATAGATTTCTTTAGAAAAGTATTTTGAAATAGTTAATAAACCAATTATTTATTGTTTTAGCAACAAATAATTTATAACCCCAAAAAAATTAACTTAAATTTTCAATGCAAATTAATTATCCCAATTTTTGAAAATCCTACTTTTTGTTTACCAATTTTTTTATTTGTAAAAGTTCACCTAAATAACACTCATTGAAACTTAAATCTATATTACTCTTTAAAAATATGATTCAATAAGACACTAAAAAAATAAAATCTTAGTTTTTTATTTTATTATTTTCTTGGAGTGTTAGTTAACAAATAAATTATCAATAATAAATTGGAGAATGACCCATAAGTTATAAAAAAGTTTCATAATACCCCATAAGTTACTTTTCATATTATATTATTCTGTAATAATACTGCGTACATGATAATGCATAATATTGTATACTCATATAATGCAACATTAACGATGACAGGTGGCTCCGGCGACCGATGATCGAATTCCGACAGGTTTTCGGTGATCGAATTTCGGTGACGGCGGGCGGTGGCGGCGGTGGGCGGCAGCTACCGGCGGCGGAGCAGGATTCAATATTGAGGATGTTGTATCATAATTTTTAAATTGTTCTTATAGATTGCAGTATAATATAACACTGAATAAGAATTTATGGGGCATTTAAATTAATGAGGAACTTGATTGAAAGTGATTTGTTCCAAAAGAAACTTATGGGCAAAATTCTCATAATAAACTCAATAGTTGTGTCGTTAAAAAGTGGATAAATAAGATTTCAAGCCTATTTTTTTCAAAAAAATTACATTATAACTATTAGCTAAAAAAACTACTTAGTTTGAAGAACTTAATGAAGAAAAAAAAATATTTTTATAAAAACAAAGAATAATTTAAGAAAATATAATTTTAAAAACAAAAATATGTCATCACATTAATTTAATAATATTACTTATTCTTAAACATAATCAATAATTATTTTCATTTAAAAGACACTCCACATTTCAGAATAAAAAATGAATAAAAATATATAAATATCATTGTTATACATGATCAATTACAATTAAAAAAATTAATTAGTTACACATTTTTTTTTTTTTTTGAAATAAAAAACAAACAAACATATATGTACATGTACTAATTAAGGTTTTTCTTTAAAACCTAAAAATACTATTTGATTGAACTTTAACAAAAAATTTATAAAAAATAATTATTTTTATATTATTTTAAAAATATAATATTTTAAGATTTTTTTAAAACCTAAAAAAATACTAATATGTACAATTTGTATCCAAGATAGAATTTTAAAATTTATATAAAGTCAAAAATATCATTTTATCAAATGAAATGATTTCATGTCCAAAATAATTGTTGGTTTGTAGTTTAAGTCTTTCTTTTTTTTTTTTTTTTTTTTTTTTTTTTTTTTTAAAGAGACAATTATTAATATTACCCACTTTTTAAAATAAATTACCTTTTTGTCCCAAGATAAATTATCTTTTTTGTCTCACAATATGTTTCTAAATGTATTTTGACCATTCTTTTTTTTTTTTTCCATATTCCATTTTACTTGCAAAATTAAGAATTTGCAAAGCAATGATATTTATGGATTTGTGAAGAAAGAAGTTTAGGTATAGTGACTAAGAAAAATAAGTAATACTTCATTTGCATTTAATTAATATGGAAGGGAAAATGGTAATTAAATTAATTTAAAGACAGTTAATTATTTTCTTGATTAGTTGATTTGAAGCAAAATCAATATTCGATCTAGAACCATTCATGTTTTGAAGAAAAAAATGGTCTTATGCACTTCCACCTTTATATATATACTAGAGCAAGCCCATGTTCAAGGACACGTTTTTTTTTTAAATTAAAAAAAAATTAATTTAAAAATTTTTTTTTTTTAAGGACAAAATGGGAAAGGGACAACTTAGTGAGGGCAAAATGGAAAATTTGGCTATTGATACTGTTCATTCAACTGTAGCAAGTACAAGTTGCCATTTATACTAGATATATATATATACTAGTACATGCCCGTGTCCAAGGACACGGTTTTTTATTTTTTATTTTTATTTTTTTAATTTTTTTTTTAAGGGCAAAATGGGAAAGAGACAAATGTATAAGGGCAAAATGAAAAATTCGCCGCATGACACTATTCATAAGATCAGAAGCACAACTTCCCCATTTATAATATATATATATATATATATATATATATATATATATATATATATATATATATATATATATATATATATATATATATATATATATATATATATATATATATATATATATATATATATATATATATATATAGATTATACGGGTAAACAACAAGATAATATGATCGTTATGATACCGTTATCTTTAATTTTTTTATGAAAATTATTTTCCAAATATTATTTTCTATCTTATTATCAGAATATAGTTTGTATGAATTAAAAAAAAAAAAAATCGAAATGTTAAACTATAGCATATCTTCTATAGTTCTATGCATCATCCCATTATTTTTCTTCGTTTTCTCGATCCCCTCGATGTGATGCGCTCCTACTTTGAACTTGAAGTTTCTTACTTACACATTTTAATACCTTAATATGGCTCTTAAACATAATTGATGTCTTCTTAAATACACATTTAATACCTTAATATGGCTCTTAAACCATGTGGCGAGTCACTGCAAATTAACGAGTGCATGACCTCAAGAAACTGGCTTTTGGAATTGTTAAAATAATTATTTTAGTACAATTTTTAATGGGTACTCCCAAAAATAATTGAAGGCATATCTAGGATAAATCCCTAGCCTAAAGACTTATCATTTGTTTTTCTACATAATTTATATTGCTAAAATCTGGGGAGAAACGTATTTCTCCGTCGCTTAAGGAGAAACGGGACAACGTTTGTCGTGCGACATAATTAGCCACAACAACTGGATATCACTTTCATCAGTTCTGGATATCCAGAACATTGAATATGGATATCCAGAAGCTTTGGAAAGGATATCCAGAAAAAATATTTGGTTTCTGGATATCCTTTTCAAAGCTTCTGGATATCCATATTCAATGTTCTGGATATCCAGAAGCTTTGGAAAGGATATCCAGAAAAATATTTGGTTTCTGGATATCCTTTCCAAAGTTTCTGGATATCCATATTCAATGTTCTGGATATCGAGAAGCTTTGGAAAGGATATCCAGAAACTGGCTAAGTATGTCGCGCGACAAAAGTTACCCCGTTTCTCTATGCGCGACGGAGAAGCGCGTTTCTCAGACCGACTCATTTATATTTGTTCCTTAAATTGTAGGCATTCTCTTTTAGTCACCTCTTCCTCACTCCTCAACTAACGTCATGCTCATTAGAGGTTCTTAACTAATACAATATCTTCGCATGTTTTACTCAAAGAGAGTTTGTAATAAATTAAATAAAAATTGATTAAGAAATATGTCGGGATTAATTAAACTAAGAATGATCTTAAGCAGACTCATTATTGACATTCAACATGATATTTGAAAGTTAAATTCATCAGAGGGAAGACTTTAAAATTGAACCCTTAAAGGAGACTCCATGGAAGTGATCTCTTAAGTAATCATTTATTATTGAGTACGATTTGGTAGGTTAATCCATATCATATCAACTAATTCATCTATCTCGAAAGAGAGACAAAATATTGCGGATAACATTGACAAGTCAAACACTTTACGGTATTGACAATTTAAACAGTTTACAGTAAATGACAATTCAAACGATCACTACAAGAAACAGGCTTATATACGGCGGTTAAAATCCGCCGTATATAAAACGCGCCCCGCGAAATGAGTGTGGGAAATTTGGGCTTCCCGGTATTTATTGACATTTACGGCGGACGCGTATACAACCGCCGAAATAAGTAACTATTTACGGCGGTTAATAATATACCGCCGTATATAACTTCAACATTTACGGCGGACGCGTGTACAACTGCCGAAATAAGTAACTATTTACGGCTGTTAATAATATATTGCCGTATATAACTTCAATCTCATATACGTATATGCTAAATGTACGTATGTAACATATTTACGGCGGCTTAAACCGCCGTATATAATAAATATATACGGCGGTTGTGTATACCGCCGTATATATATGTATATACGGCGGACGCGTATCAGCCGCCGTAAATGACTGCCGTAAATACCCCACTTTCTTGACGCTTTTTTAATGGCCTATTACATTTTTTTTACCCCGTTGTACTATAGAAGTTTCGGTTTTAATCATCTAAATTCATTTAACCCTTTTAACCACCCTATATGCACTCAGTTTTAATTTATTCCCTAACAACATTCAAAATGGTTTGTTTTTGTTAACGACATCTTAACAAAACTAACAAAAAAAATTCAAAAATTAACGTCATCCAAAAATAAAAAATAAAATAGATTTCCCTTGACAGTAGCCAATGACTCAAATCTGCCATAATCATTCCAGATGTTCACCAAGCTCGAACAACACCTTTCGGCCCTTTCCTTTGATCAAGATGGTTTGTGGGTGAAAAATCCAGTAGAGGTTGCAAGAAGGGCGTCTGCTTCTACAACTTTTATTCTGCTGCGTATTGTGAATGTCCAATCAGTTTTCACTAGCATTTGATGGAACATTCAAATTTCTAACATCTTTGTGTTGTGATTAGCTACACAAAATCTTCAATGTTGAACATGAGTACATGACTAATGACAAGGCGGATTATGTAATTTAACAAAACGATCTACGTAATTTCACAAAAACTGGTATTGATTAGGGACGATAAAACGTAGGATCACGGATCACTAGCGGAGCTACAGTCATGCCAACGGGGCCACTGGCCATTTGATTTTAAATAAAAATATTATGGTGTAAATTTTGTAAGGATTTTTTAAAATTAGAGATCGATCTTGATGTAATAAACGAAAATTTGTCCAAAGAAAAAAATGACAAAAGAAATGTTAATTCGTTTTTGTTAAGTTTTAACATGATGAGCACATGCCTTGAATTTTACAAGTTTAAAAGTGAAATGTCTTAACTTATTTTTTTTTATTATTATTATTGCCTTCGTCGTCCTCATGGTAATTTATTTTAATTTTTTATGCCAGGGCTATTAATTGTGTCAATAAAGCCATAATTTAATCTTCATTGAAAATGACAAAAGAAAGTTTCAGCTAATCAAGTAATGATAATGTTACTAAAAATATTTCGAAAATAAATATTTCTAAATAAAATATTTTTTGAAAATGGAAAACAGACAATAATAATGGGGCGGAAAAATAAAGACTGAATAAGATTTAATCGGAAGTCGAGTCTTGTGTGAACACAATCACCGTAAGAAGAATTTGTCCCGCACTGATGCTAACGGATGTAACGGCAATCATCTCGTAAGATGAAACGACTTTTCGAATCCTGATGGAAGCACTTCAAATCAGGAAACCTACGAACTTAGGATGTTTTGAAACTTCTGAACTTTGAAAGGAAGAAGAATGCTATAAGATGATATTTAACTGAATATCTAATGCTTAAATGAATTGAATGAAGATTGACAAACTGATGGGGACCATTTATAGATAATGAAGAGTTGGGGTGTCCTTTGGGAATAACCACAATTGGCACCTGGTGAATTTTAGTCGTTGGATCTGATCTTGATGGAGAGTGGAGATCATCTGGACCTACCAGCACCTATTTGAACTGGTTCCTTGAACCATTCCAACCCTTCCGTCCATGACCTGGTTCATCGAACCTAGACCAGCACCCTCTACCGAACGGATTCGACCCGTGGTGCAACCATAACCCAGGCGACGACCCATCTTGGACGGGCCTAGGCCCAACCGTTAGCCCATGAACCAGCCTTACTGGATCGAACCAACCGAGCCCAAGTCGAACCGCACCGAGACAACTTTTTTTAAAAGATTTAAGGCTCCAATAGCTCCTAGCGACGATGCGCACGTGCAAAGTGCGCCTCTAAAGCGTCCAATGCGCCCTTCGCGGGCATCGCGCGCTTCGCGGGTGTGGTTCAAATTGAGCTACGCACAAAACTAGCACAATTGGGCTACTTATTCCATGGTTGACCATTGATCCACCTAGGTTGGCCCAAGGAAGAACAACTTGATGACTCCTCCTTGTTTGCATCCATTTATAAACTAGCTTTACTTTCATCTCTAAGTAATGTGGGATTGTTGGTGTAGTGCCCTAGGCGTTTAGTTATATTTGACTTATTATCTAAACCACTATGTAATCATCTTTATAATTTATTATAGAGAAAGCATTATTTGGTTCATTATATGTTTTGCATGTTTATAATATTGAACTGCGTCCCTATTTGTTGAGAACAACTAGTATAAGTTGGTAGTGGATAATCATGGTGATGATTATATGCATGTGATGCACATTACACTTATGGATACTTGCTAGAGAACAAATATTGGACATGACCTACCAATGAGATTTATGACATGGTCAATATTCATATGTATAATGAATAAATCTCATGATAGTCGTGTTATTGAATCCTTAAACCTGAGATTATCATCGTCTTCCACATGACGAAGATCGTGTTTAATATAGTCTAACACTGTCTTTAATCGGATAGCAATAAGGGCTATGTTAGCACGATTGGAATCATGTAGAGAATAATGATAAGTCAAGATGGGATTTGTCCCTCTTATGAGGAGATATGTTTGCTTGGGCCCCTCGATGAATGATGTTGATGAAATGTGTGGCCGCACTCAAGTGATTTGATATAGATCAAATGCATTTGCATTATCAACATATTCGGAATCGAGAAAGCATTGAACAAAATGAGTTGACATAGACCATGACTCATGTTCAATTGGACATCATGGACAAAGGGATTATAACATTGGATCTATTGAGGAATCAAGTCTTGATGTTATATTAATTGGGTGGACATAATGATTTGCTAGAAATCACTTATGTCTTGTGAGGTCGATGTTTCGACTCACTACCAACATAATATAATTCCTTCTGGGTCACACACAAAGAACGAATTTGATTCGGGTTGAAATTATGGATTCTGGACACATGGGCGACCGCCGAGGCTCACCATGGGCGACCGCCCACAAGTCAAACGTTGACTTGGGCGACCGCTCAAATGGACATGAGTGACCGCTCATGTGGGATTTCGAAAATTGTACATTAGCGACTGTACAGGTGGGCGACCGCCCAGCCCCATATGGGCGACTGCCCATGTGGATTTTCGAAGAAGAATAAAACCGCTGTACAACTGGGCGACCGCCCAACCCTTGGTGGGCGACCGCCCAGGTCCCGTTTCAGCAGTCTGTTTTTGCTTCAAAAAGGACTTTTCTCCCTAATTGTTAGGGCTATTTACAAAGTATAAATAGGTCATTTTTCCCCAGTAATGACATACGAATTTTAGGGCCTTGGAAACACAAATTCCTTGATTTTGATTGAGAATCAAAGATCAAAACACCCTAGATTTAATTCCATAATCAGCCATAGATTATTGAAAAATGTTTCAATAATCAAGAGGATCATCTAGCAATCCGACAAGAAGGTGTTCTTGGTTCGTTCGCGTGTGGATTACCATTAGAGGGTGGTTACGTTATCACCTAAGGCTTGGATCAATTCATCACATTGAAGAACAAGGAGAAGATCAAAACCTTCAACAACGATTTTGATATTCGTTTTGAGATTCGTTTTTTCAGATTCAAATTCAAGTTAAACTCCATTGCATTCAAGGTATGTAAATTCTATCTCATATTAATTTATAATCTACTCATGCTAGACGGTTCTTAGGGCTAGGATTTTGATGTTAAAATTAAATCTTTCGCTGCGTTTGTAACCCCAAAACCCAACAGGATAACTCTTTCATATCCCATAAACTCTTCATTTACCCATTCAACTTACATATTTTAAGAATTAATTTCTCATTCACCACAATTTGGTTTCAAGAAAATAAATACATTACATTAATCTACTTCGAATGTAGATTACAAATATGTAATTTATTTTTATTTACACTAAATAAAAATAAATTTAAATATTGGTCAAACCTAATATTTGGAACCAAATTCCAACAATCCCCCACACGAATGACAAATTATGCATCGATGCAGATTCGTTCAGAAGTTCCGGCAAATTATTATTGCATCCGGATCGATAGCTTTTGGCCTTGAACCTTCCCTAGTAAGATACTATAGGATATACTAGCCATTTAGTAGCGCGATGCTTTGAACTAATTGACTGTATAGTGTATACCGAGACAATAGCATTTACACAATAATAATCCCAACATTTTATTGTTCTCACATTTTTGTCCATTTCAGCCCTGGACCGTATCTCATTTATAAGTGTTTCTATTTAGAAGCGGCCCTTATTACTTCTCACTTATATAGGTGATCTCCCATAAAGAGTATCCTGCTACTCCACCACGTAGGTATAGGAATCATTAAAAATTTAAATAACTTACCATCACCACTGTTGCAGGCATATACACTTGAATGTTGTAGGAATGAATATGAAACAGGTTCCAAGTGTTTCAACTGAAGTTTCGAAACTTAGTTGTCTCTTTGAACCAAGGGCTTGAAATCTCCAATTCTCAAGGTTAAGTGTCCGCTAAAAAAAGTTATTTTGTTGTGGCATTTAAACCCATTCCTCTTAATAAAATAAACATTTGATCTCTGATTAAACCTTTGGTAAGCAGATCCGCTAGATTATCCTTTGACTTCACATATTCAACAGTGATAATCCCATTTGAGATCAATTGTCTGATGTTATTATGTCTAGGACGAATGTGTCTGGATTTACCATTATACATACTACTATGTGCCCTTCCTATAGCTGATTGACTATCACAATGGATAGGTACAGCGAGCACAGGTTTACTCCAACAAGGGATATCTTCCAACAGATTCTTTAGCCACTCAGCTTCTTCTCTTGCTCCTCCACCTATCGTGAAAACATATCCACTCATGGACTTGGAGTCTTTTGTGTCAGATATCCAGTTAGCGTCGCATTATCCTTCTATTACTGCTGGATATCTCTTATATAGTATCCCGTAATTCATTGTGTATTTCAGATATCTTAATACTCTTGTTAAGGCTCTCCAATGATCCTTACTGGAATTACTTGTGAACCTGCTTAGTTTGCTCACTGAATATGCGATATCTAGACGTGTACAATTCGTTAAGTACATTAAACTTCCAATTATCCTAGAATATTCCAATTGAGAAACTAGTTCACTTTGATTTTTGACTAAGTGTAGACTCATTTCTACTGGAGTCTTAGCCGGAGGACTATCAATAGCATTAAATTTACGAAGAACGTTTTTTAGATAATGAGACTGTGGTAGGATTATCCCTTCTGATGTTCTAGAAATTTTTATTCCTAATATAACATCAGCTAATCCCATATCTTTCATGTCAAAACATTTCTTTAACATGGCTTTAGTATTCATTATCAATTCATGAGTACTTCCCATTATCAACATGTCGTCTACATAAAGACAGACATTGTTCGGTCAAACTTCTCATGCCATTTTTTAGGTGCTTGTTTTAGTCCGTACAATGACTTTAAAAGTTTACACACCTTTCGCTCTTTTCCAGGAGCTACGAACCCTTCTGGTTGTTCCATGTATATTTCTTCTTCTAACTCTCCATTCAAGAAAGCCGTCTTTACATCCATTTGATGTATCTCAAGGTTATGCACAGCAACAATGGCAATGAGAACACGAATGGAAGAGATTCTTGTAACAGGAGAATATGTATCAAAGAAGTCATACCCTTCTTTTTTGTTTAAACTCTTTGGCTACCAAACGGGCTTTAAACTTATCAATAGATCCATCAACCTTGTACTTCTTTTTAAGGATCCACTTGCAACCCAACGGTTTGCAACCTTTAGGAAGATCAACTAGCACTCAAGTATGATTATTCATAATAAACTCTATTTCGGTGTTAATTGCTTCTTTCCATAATGGAGCATCCAGTCTGGATAAAGCTTCTTTAACAGTCGTAGGTTCGTTTTCTAACATAAAAGAAAGAAAACCAGGACCAAAAGATTTTTCAACTCTTGCCCTCTTACTACGCCTAGGTTCTTCTTCTTCTTCCTTTTCTTGAGAAGAACCATTGGCAGTCTCACAAGTTTTCTCATTAGAACTCATTTCTCTCCTTTTCTTGGAAGGAAAGACATTCTCACAGAATACAACATTCCTTGATTCTATCGTCATTTCTACATTTATATCAGGAATGTCCGACTTGTGCACTATAAACCGTTATGCACTACTATTGTTTGCATATCCTATGAAAATGCAGTCAACCGTCTTAGGTCCAATTTTTACATGCTTGGGCTTAGGTACTTCAACTTTAGCCAAACACCCCCACACTTTGAGGTATTTATAAGAAGGCTTACGATTATGCCATAACTCGTAAGGAGTCTTATCGTTACCTTTCTTGGGTATCTTATTTAGAATGTAGTTGGATGAGAGTATAGCTTCCCCCCCCCCACAAATTGTTGGGTAAGCCAGAGCTGATTAACAATGCATTCATCATCTCCTTAAGAGTACGATTCTTGCGTTCAGAAACTCCGTTAGATTGAGGTATATATGGTGCTGTCGTTTGATGAATTATGCCAGATTCCCAACATAAACCTTCAAACAGAGCAACATATTCTCCTCCTCTATCACTTCTAATCTTCTTAATTTTTACATTAAGTTGATTTTCAACTTCATTCTTATAAGTTTGGAAAGCCCCTAAGGCTTCATCCTTACTTTTTAATAGATATACATAACAGTATTTCGTGCAATCGTCTATAAATGTAATGAAGTACTTTTCCCACCTCGAGTTTGCACTAACTTTAAATAACAAATATCTGTGTGAATTAATTCCAGAGGTGTTGTGTTTCTTATTACTGTTTCAAATGGCCCTTTAGTCGTTTTTTACGCAAACTTCACACTTATCAGTTGATCGGATTTTGATATTTGAATTAAATCTTGATTCACTAATTTCTTAATTGTGTTAAAGTTTACATGACCTAATCTATCATGCCATAAATTAGGACTATCCAACAAGTAAACATAAGAAACAACACTTTTTATTCTTCACTTCAGAGCGGATAACATTCATTACATTCATCTTGAAAAGGCCCTTCTCAAGGTAACCTTTTCCAAGGAAAAGACCATTTTTGGTCAGTACAAATTTATCAGATTCAAACACTAATCTAAAACCGACCTTACTTAACAAAGCCCCAGAGACTAAGTTCTTGCGGATGTCCGGGACATGCATCACATCCATCAAAGTCAGCTCCTTGCCTGAAGTCATCTTCAGAATAACTTTTCCAATGCCTACAACATTGGAAGTAGCAGAATTTCTCATATAGAGCTTCCTTCCGGAACAAGGAGTGTAGGAAGAGAAACACTACTTATATGCACATATGTGACGGGTAGCACCGGTGTCTATCCACCACTCTCTTGGATTATCATCCAACTTAGCCACATTGGCTTCAAATACCACAGCTGGAAAGTCAAGCTCCATATCATCAACAATGTTGGCTTGATTCCTGTTGCCTCTCTGGTCTTCCTTCTTCGGGTGCCAGCAATCCTTAGCTAAATGTCCGGGCTTGCCACAATTGTAGCAAGATCCTTTGAAATTCTTGGCTGGCTTCTTTCTAACATTCCCTGAATGCTTCCTCTTCTTACTGTTGTTTGTGCTAGCTTCAGCAAGGTGGACCTTTGCTTCCATATTGCCTTTGTTGGCCTTGGCTTCAGATTTGGCCTCGTTGTTCCTATTGTTCTCCTCAATTTGGAGACGAATTATTAGGTCTTCTAGTCCCATCTCCTTGCGCTTAAGCTTGAGATAGTTCTTGAACTCCTTCCAAGCTGGTGGCAGCTTCTCGATGATTGATGCAACTTTGAATGGATCATTCATGATCAGCATCTAATCCGTGGAGGATCAGTTGTAACTCATCTAACTGACTGGCCACGATCTTTGAATCAACCATCTTGTAGTCAAGGTACTTGCCAACTATGAATTTCTTCGAACCGGCGTCTTCAATTTTGTACTTGCGCTCCAAGGTGTTCCATAACTCTTTGGCCGTCTCAACGAAACAGTACACATTGTATAGGCTATCATCCAACCCATTCATTATGTAATTCCTACACAAAAAATTACCATGATCCCATGCCTCTTTGGCAACCCTCATTTGATGGTCGGGATCATCGATTGGTATAGCACGGGGATCCTCCTTCAAGAACTTTTGCAAACTGAGGGTGGTCAAGTAAAACAGCATCTTTTGCTGGCATCTCTTGAAGTCCACCCCAGTGAACTTGGCTGGTTTCTCACCATGTGTCGGGTGAGTCGGAGCAGGAGCAGGTGCAACATTCTGATTAGTTGCACCAAGGGTCGGGTTGGGAGTAGCTCCAGAAGATTGAGAGGTTTCATTCTCAATAGCCATTCTCAAGAAAATAAAAAATTCTTCTTACGATTGTTACTAAAAATATTTCAAAAATAAATATTTCTAAATAAAATATTTCTTGAAAATGGAAAACAGACAATAATAACGGGGCGGAAAAATAAAGACTGAATAAGATTTAATCGAAAGTCGAGTCTTGTGTGAACACAATCTCCGTAAGAAGAATTTGCCCCACACTGGTGCTAACAGATGTAACGGCAATCCTCTCGTAAGATGAAGCGACTTTTCGAATCCTGATGGAAGCAGTTCAAATCAGGAAACCTACGAACTTAGGATGTTTTGGAACTTATGAACTTTGAAAGGAAGAAGAATGCTACAAGATGATATTTAACTGAATATCTAATGCTTGAATGAATTGAATGAAGATTGACAAACCGTTGGATCTGATCTTGATGGAGGGTGGAGATCATCTGGACTTGCCAGCACATATTTGAACTGGTTCCTTGAACCATTCCAACCCTTCCGTCCATGACATGGTTCATCGAACCTAGAGCAGCACCCTTTACCGAATCAGTGTGGATCGAACCCACGGATCCGACCCGTGGTGCAACCATAACCCAGGCGACGACCCATCTTGGACGGGCCTAGGCACAACCGTTAGCCCACGAACCAGCCTTATTGGATCGAACCAACCGAACCCAAGTCGAACCGCACCGAGCCAACTTTTGTTAAAAGATTTAAGGCTCCAATAGCTCCTAGCGACGATACGCACGTGCAAAGTGCAAAGTGCGCCTTTAAAGCGCCCAATGCGCCCTTCGCGGGCTTCTTGCGTGTAAGTACCCAAATCCAGATCGTTACAATACGTTAACTGACGCTTTCCAAGTTAACGAGAATCTGTTAAACTTGCACCTTCCAAGTTAACGAGACTTTCCAGGACTGCCCCGTGCATCAAAAATCCAAAGTGTATTCAACCCACATTCGTACACGTGAAAATACCACTTTCCCAGAAATATGCAATTTCCGGGACTTTTCGGGACTGTTCCGACATTTGCTCGGACAGTTATTTAGAAAAAAGTCAAAACCGGGCTTAACGGAGCAAAAATCCAAACTTAGTGACTAAGTTAGGACACGTGGCCAACATGAAAGCCTCCCCAAATCAACATCAGTCAGATTCAAGGGTGAAAAGACTAAAATGCCCTCAAATTGAGTGACTAGCCGGACGACCTGTTCTTCCAGATGAACAAATCAGCCTCAGCAATCTTCAAAATACCCCAAAGGTCCCTGAAAATGAGGAATTGGCCAGACAGTCTGTCTTCCCATTTTCACCCCCTATAAATACAGCCCCTCCCCTTCAGTAAATAAGTTCCAAAAATATTTACTCTCCCTCATATTGCCTCGGTCCAGCAGCCAAAACACCCTCCCGAGCCCCGAAAATGCCTTGATTTGCGTGAAAACCACGTTTTCCAAGCCAAACACGAGCCAAACACACCCGAAACACCTTTCAAACTCCTTTTCATATCTCGTAAATGTCCTCCCGAGCCAAAGAGTCAACACCTAGTCATTGGTAACACTCTCACTCTCAAACTTCGCTTCGTCTCGTTTTACGCGTCATACGCTACTTTCGATCCGATCAAAGTTTCCAAAAATGTAGACGAAACGCCGTCTACGGGTCTTGATACATTTTAGTCCTCTATCATCTTCTCTCCCTCGAGAGAAGTTATTAAGGGTTAAAACGGTGTTCGAGCCCCGTTTTTACTTTTATATCATTTACCGTTCGAACTGTTCGGTTCGTCGACCGTCATTTTCATCGTCCGAACCGTTTGGTTCGTTGATTGCTATTTACCGTCCGGATCATTTTATCCGTTGATATTGCTATTTACTTTACGCACCTTTACAGTCCGAACCGTTTGGTTCGTCGATTCGCACTTTTACTGTCCGGATCGTTCAATCCGTTGATACCGTCAAATTCAATACTGTCATTTACAAGTCCAAACCGTTCGATTTGTTGATAGTATTTACATTCAAACGTCTGAGTGACAAAATGACTTGTCGATCGTCATTTCAAAATCGTCGTTTTCATAAAAAAAAGGGTAACATCATAATGCCCAGTTCAAAACCGAAGTTCTTCATTCGAACTCCTTTTCAATCTCCCTCAAAATCAAAGGTTTGCCACGCAAAACTCCTTTTCAAAATCAACGTTTGTCATTCAAACCAAGATTAAAGTTTGTCATTCAAACTCATTTTCAAAAGTTACATGAACACACACACACGCATACTTTTCGAGAAAGGTAACGTGACCTTCGAACCTAACAATCTCTGTTCAAACAGCCTTTTCCTAAGTTTTGGCTCCCAATCAAAACGACCTCCTTTACAAATAGTCTTTTCCTAAGTTTTGGCTCCCAATCAAAACGACCTCCTTTTCAAATAGCCTTTTTCAAAGTTTAGCCACATAATACAAAAAAGCGTGGTGACTCTCTTTTCCGTGAAATCAAACACCGCTCGCTCGCAGCCCGCGCGATCCGGGTAATTTCAGCGCGCTTTGCGGGTGTGGTTCAAATTGAACTAGTACAATTGGGCTACTTATTCCATGGTTGGCCCATTGATCCACCTAGGTTGGCCCAAGGAGGAACAACTTGATGACTCCTCCGTGTTTGCATTCACTTATAAACTAGCTTTACTTTTCATCTCTAAGTAATGTGGGATAACTCTTTCATATCCCATAAACTCTTCATTTACCCATTCCAACTTACATATTTTGAGCATTAATTTCTCATTCACCATAATTTGGTTTCAAGAAAATAAATACATCACATTAATCTACTTCGAATGTAGATTACAAATATGTAATTTATTTTTATTTACACTAGATAAAAATACATTTAAATATTGGTCAAATATTGGTCAAACCTAATCTTTGGAACCAAATTCCAACAGATAAGTAAGTGGCGAAGCCAGGATTTGAATGGAAGAGAGTCAAAATTATGATATAGTGTCATTTTTTTATGAATCAAAGGGGGCGAAATTGCAAAAAAAAATAGTTTTTAGTACTAAAGTGTTATATTTCCCAATCAAAACGATCTTCTTTTCAAACAGCCTTTTCCTAAGATTTGGCTCCCAATCAAAACGACTTCCTTTTCAAATAGCCTTTTTCAAAGTTTAGGCTCATAATACAAAATGGTGTGGCGACTCTTTTTCGTGAAATCAAAAACCGCTCGCTCACAGCCCGCGCGATCCGGGTAATTTCAGTTGGCGACTCCGCTGGGGAACTTAACATGTTTTTTCAAAACTGCCGTTGTTTTAAAAAAAAACATTCTGTGGGTTAAAATTTCGTTTACCCTTCCTCGTTTTCGTGCGCGTGAGTTTTCTTTATGTTTCGTGTTACTCGATTTTCTTTTCAAAAAAAGAAGTTTCAAACATGCTCTGATTTTCAAAACATTGGACTGTTTCAAAAAAAAAAAAGATGTTTTTTCATCTCTTTCAAAATCATAACATGTTCGTGCGTATTCGTTCATATTTGGTTTTTATGCAATAATCTGAACTGCTCATAAATTCTTTAAAACTCATTCTGAAAATCTCTATTAGTGACCGCACACTACGAGCACTGCTGCCTCGATACACTGCACAGCTGCAGTTTGATTGGCATTCCTATGCCTTTCAAGCGCGCACGGGGTCATCCCAAACAGTCCATCCTATCCCGTGTAACCATGTACCCTTTTGTGTCACACTTCGTCCAAGACCTTGGTTGGTTTTTGGCTTAGTTCGTGTCATGAAGCCTAAGAGTATGCTTTTACACCGATCTCCCTCACAAGTCAAACTTAAAAGTTGAGATCGAAGGTCATTTCTCGACCCGAAGTCTTAGCTTTTCAGCTTTGACTTTGACGCAGAACCGTGTTAAAAACATACCCGAAGGTTCAATGTGACGCAGTGTCATCAAACCCTCAACGAATGAACCACACCAGCCACGACTTGGCCAACGCCAAAATCTAAGGCCCCTAGCGAGAGCGAGTCAAGAGAGGTCATGCCAAAATTTTGGCACGATTTCTGCCTTAACTTAAGGATGTTGACTTCGACCGTGATCCGTACGGCACATACGTTGAAAGTTTGCATGACCGGCTAGCCTTAAGTTCACTTTTCCCTTTGTCGGTGGAATCCGCTTGCCCTATTGGACCCTCGCTCGAGATTGTCCGTCCAGGGAAGAAGATTTACAGGTGAAAAATGAGGGGCCTATAGACGTAGTGGAATCCACTGATCTGAGACCTAGAGTAGTTGCGAAAAAGAAGAGCAGTCTTTTCCAACCAATTAGGACTCTGAGAAAACGCGTTTTAAGTAAACTTAAGAGGTAACTGCACATTGCACAAGCCCAAAGCCTTGAGCCAAATACCCCTTCCGAAACCTAAGCCCTACCTTTCGTTCCCTGCAGCGAACAGAGAGTGGTTCAGAATTTCGGGTCAGTGCCTCGCCAGAATTACAGTTACGCCAGCACAGACAGTTCCTCAGCTCCCTCAGTTCCTATAGCTAGACTCTCTGATATGTCAGATTCACCGAGAAATCATGACGGGAACGGAACCTCACCACCGGTAACCTATATAACACTAGAAGAAGCCATCCGGGCCTGTGAAGTTCACAAGAAACAAAAAGAAGATAAGCAGAGATTTGTGGTACAGCTTCTGAATGAGCGAGGTGTAGCAGCTATCCCCCATCCAGATGGTACTTTCGTTCTAATCGAGGACGACGATCCTCCCCGATCAGCTCCCCAAACCTTCATCCAAGTTCCTCCACCGTCAAACTACGGGAATCCTTCAAATCAAGGAAACAGCCGATCGAGGCTCCATATTGCCACTTCTCAAGGCACCCCTATCATATACGGCCAAGCCAGTTCTACACCCATCACTCAAAACAACCAGCGCAACGCTGGACAATCTCAAACAGATCCTAACATTCTCCAATATCCTCCCGAGTTCAACCCGTTACCTATATACGAATCTCAAAAAAACAGGGCAAAACCCCGATACAACCCAAAAAAGGCTACCATATATCCGCATATCTCAAGCCTTCCACCTTCAATTACTGCATCCCTGATAGCAGCACCCGGGACCGAGCCTCAAAGTCCACCATTGGACCAAACCCTGGCCTGGATGGTCGAACAAATGAAATATCTGAAAGCCAGCATGGGCGGCTCAAAGAAAGAAACACTCAGATCTACAGATCCGGGAATGGTCACACCTCTCCCTGCCAAGTTCAGAATGCCAGAAATGGACAGATTCGATGGGACAGAATGCCCTCAGACACATGTTGACACTTATGTTCTCGGTGTTGGGTTTTACGGGTCCATGCGCAGCGGAATTAAGCATTAAAAACATAAAACCCAAGAAGCCCTAGGATCCGTTCTATACAATTAATTTGAATACCTATGAGATAGAATTAAACCAACCTTGAAACGCTTTCCGGTCTTGAGCTATCGAACGATTTGATTGTGTGATATCGAATCACAAACTTCGTTCTTCAACTTGCTTGAACTCTAGGCCTTGATCGATGAACGAGCGAAGACCCTCTTTTGGTATCCACACCTTTGAATGAATCCAAGAACAATTTCTTGTTGATTGCTAGATCTAAACCTTGAAGAATATTGAGAGAATTTGATTGTGAATTTTGCTTTAAAATTTCGGCTAGGCTCTTAGGTCTCGAGAACCCTTGTATTTATACTACAATAGTGTAAATATCTCTTCTAATCGAATTAGGAGAGACAGGCTGTCAAACCGCGTACTGGCCTATTATGTCGCGCGGTATATCAAGCCATTGGCTTGATATGTCGCGCGGTATATATAGCCAGATACAGAAACTCTCAACTATTCTTCCTCCGGTTTAACCAATTCATTCTAGTTGTGTGTGACCCAATAGGATTACATTATGTTGGCAATGAGTTCGATCATATCGAACCTCATAAGACATAAGCGGACTCTAGCAAGCCATTATGTCTACCCAAATAATGCAACGTAAGAGTTCACGTTTCCAATGGTGTACTTCCATTTATCCCTTTGTCTCACGATGTTATATTTGAACACAAGTCATGGTCCTTGTCAACTTGTTATTGTTCAATGCTTTCTCGATTCTTGAGTATAATGATAATTCCAATCACATTGGGGTACGGCCATACACTTTCATCATTATTACTCATCGAGGGCCCAAGCATAACATCTCTCTTCCGAGGGACAAATTCCTTCTTGACTTATCATCCTTCCCATCATGACTCCGATCATGCCAATGATAGTCTTTATAGATATCGTGTTAAGATATCGTTTGACTAAAATCAAACATGACTTTCATCATATGTAAGGTTACGATAATCTTAGGTCTAGGAAATAAATGAAGTAACCGTATGAGATTTAAGTATGACATTTGACCATGACATAAATCTCATGCGGGTCATGTCGATCACTTGTTCTCTAACAAGTACCCATAATTTCAATGTGCATCTCTTATGCATATAATCATCACATGATTATCCATTGACAATTATACTAATTTATTCTCTTAATAATTAGGGAGAGATTATTATAAACAAATATGCAAACTATATAATAATCAAATAATAAACATAAACGATAAAGATGATACATAACGGTTTTCAGTTAAACATAACTAAAGCCTAGGGCATTACACCAACAGTCTCCCACTTGCACTAGGCTCCATTTATGTATCGAATACTCATGGATCTAACATGCCCATCATGCTTCGCCTATGCGAGTGTCTTTGTAAGTGAATCCCTTATGTCATCATCGGCTGATACTTTGTATATTTTAACGTCTTCTCATTCTTTATGAATTCCTCGAAGAACGTCTAAGTGAGTGTTTGGATCACTGTTGTGACCTTGGTTCCATTGTTTGCACAAGTGGCACCACTATTGTCATAACAAAAGTTTCACCAATTAGTGATACTTGGAAAAACACTTGAAGTATTTCCAAAATACTAAATGAACTTTTGATCCAAAGCGCCTCTTTCGGCTACATCATATGTTGCTAAAGTATGGCCTTAGTAGTAGAATCGGCTACAATTTCGCTTGGAACTCTTCCAATCAAAAGCGCACCTCTAATAAGCACAAACACAAATTCTAATTGCGATTTTAAAATAACTTTGTCAGTTTGGAAGCTAGCATCTTTGTAACCCTTACAACAAGATTAACTTTCAATCTTTCAAATCCCAAGAACGTATCCTTAGTTCTTCTTAAGTACTTAGGATCATCTTGATTGCCATCCATTGGTTCTCAACAGGATCAGATTGGTATCGACTCATCATGCTTATAGCATACGAGACGTCGAGTCTAGTACAAATCATGGCATACATGACAGATCCAAATGCCGAAGCATATGGAACTTCATTCATTCCCTTTTGCTCATCAATTGTCATAAGACAATGAGTATTGCTTAAGAGAAAATACCATGATCCATTGACAAGCCACTTTTCTTAGACTCTTCTAAGAACCTTGTCAATGTGAACACTTTGACTCAAACCAATTTATCCTTCTAGATCTATTTCTATAGATCTTGATGCCAAGGATGTAAGCGGCTTTACCCATATCTTTCATTGAGAAACCTTTCCTTGACCAAGACTTAACAGTCTTAAGTGTCGGAACTTGTTTTTCAAATGAGTAAGATATTATTGTAATAAACAATGGAAATAATACCATGCTCCCACTGAATTTCATGCATACACAAGGTTCATCTTTGTACTTGATAAAGTCAAACTCTTTGACCAATTCATCAAAACGAAGATTCCAATTCCTTTAAGCTTGCTTCAACCCATCTCATGGATCTTTGCAACATGCATACTCTATTAGAGTTTCTTGGATCGTCAAACTATTCGGGTTGTGTACTATACACATCCTTAATAATCTTTCCATTTAAAGAAAGTCGTTTGACATCCATTTGTCATATCACATAGTCACAATATGTGATAATGGCAATTGAAATTCTAACAGACTTCGACATTGTAATCGGCGAAAAGGTTTTAACATAGTCAATACTATGAATTTGCCTAAATCCCTTTGTTACAATCCTTAGTCATGAAAGTATACACCTTCACATCCATGTTGGTCTTTGAAGACCTACTTGCACCCTTTAGTTTTTACATTTTTAGGTAGCCCAATCAAGTTCCAAACTTGATTGTTAAACATGGATTGTAATTTGGATTCCATGGTTCCTAACCATTTATCCAAATTAGGAGAGGACATCGCTTCTTGATAGCAAGTAGGATCGTCATTCTCAATGACTTCCACTTCATCACTTTCCGCAACGAGAAATCACTATTTCTTGAGTTCGGATCGTAACCTATCCAATCCACGATGGACTTGTGCATCTTGAACCGGTTTCACAACTCCTTTGTGAACTTGGTTCTGTCTCTACTCTTGGTTCCATATTATTTTCGGGTTCTTGAACTTCTTTCAAGATTAATTTTACTCCCACTAGATTCTTTATTGAGAAACTATTTCTCAAGAAACAAATCGTGTAGAGCAACAAACATTTTGTTCTCTTTGTGATTGTAAAATCAATATCCGAAAATAACCTTGTCAGATTTGGTGCTAACTTATAAGAGACAAGTCTCTTTACATAAGATTCGCAACCCCAAATCTTCATGAAAGACAAACTAAGTTTTCTTCCATGCCACATCTCATGTGGGGCCTTAGGAACCGATTTAGTAGGGACTCGATTCAGTGTAACCGCATTATTTCTAATGCATATCCTCAAAAGGAAATAGGAAATAGGAAAGTCTAATTGACACATCATCGAACGAACCATGTCCTACAAGATTCAATTCCTCCTTTCAGACACACCATTCATAGTGGTGTTCAGGGTGGAGTCAACTTTGAAACGATTTCATAGTTTTAAGATGATTGTCAAATTCTTGGCTCAAATATTCATTACCTCGATCTAATCGAAGTACTTAACAGTTTTACCAAGTTATTTTGTACTTCATCTTTGAAATGTTCAAAACATCTCAAACGATTCACCTTTGGACTTTATCAGATAGACATAGTCTTATCTAGATAAGTCTTTAGCGAAATGTGATGAAATACCGAAATCTTCCCCTAGCAATGCTTCTTAATGGTCCACATACATCTCATGTATAATGACCAATAAGTCACTAGCCCTCCCACTACTTTAGTGTAGGGTGGTTTGGTCGATAATCTCAATAAATAAGATCCACATTCCTCAAATGATTCATGGTCATATGAGTCTAAAAGTCCATGTTAATGGAGTTTAGATATATGTTTCTTATTTATTTGACCAAGTCGGCAATGCCATATAAACGCTTTGTTCATATTGTTCGGTTTAGATTTCCCATTTATATCATAGATATCTTCAATATTATTTTGTTTCTCATCATCAAGGATATGAAGATCATTTAATGACATATGCATTACAATAAGACATATTATTAAATAAATATAAAACTTCTTATTGAAAATAAGAAAATTATATCCTTCATCATCCATTTAAGAAACAAATAATACTCCTACTCAAATCTGAACGTAGTCATACTTGTTCAAAACAAGTACTACTTCACAAGGCAAAGTGACTTCATAAGTCCCTTATGGCTAATGTTGCAACTCTTGCTCCATTCCCATGCTTAGGTTTAATTTACCTTATTTGAGTAGCTTTCTATTCTTTGTTCCTTGCACATTTAAACAAATGTGAGATCCAATCCGGTATCATATACCCAAGAACAAGAAGTCGAAAGGAAAATATCTATCATATAGATACTTGAAGTAGTAGCAATCATATTGCCCTTCTTCACCTTTTAGGCCTTCCTAATAAGCCTTGCAACTTTGCTTCCAATGACAATCTTATTGCAATGATAGCAAATTGCATCCTTTTGAGACACTTTGGGTTTAGCCTCTTCGGTTTTGACAACTTTTGTCCTAGGTTTAGCAACTTTTGCTTTACCTACTTTTCCTTCCTTTGTGAACCCTTTCTTGTGTTAACCATTAACACAATTCGCGGATTGCTCCTTCTTTCATCATATGAATTAAGAGCTTTCACCACAACATATATCTTTTGCCTAGCTTGCACTTGGAACATTTCCTTTTTGCGTTATGCTATAACAAAAAGAATAGTTATCATGTGCTCAAGGTTCTTCATAAGAGCCTTCAACCATGGTGGCAAATACAAGGCAAGCAACATTGTCAGAATCATCACTATGTTTCTAATGTTGCTTCCTTATTTGCCCTTTGCAACATTTGCTATGGGTTCAGTAGGAACGAATTCGTCAAGAACGTACACATTTACCCAAGAACCATTCTTTAGGCTTCGATCCAATCGAATTAAATGTATCGTTCCTTTCGAACTTTGTCCTTCATAAGGACGAATCGCAATTATCATTATGTAATGCTATTTCTACAACAAAATATACAAATTATATGAACACATATCAATATCAACACATTTATCATTTAAGAGCAAATAATGTATTTTACAAATACTCCCACTAAATCATACACCTTCCAATGCTAATAAGCATAATATGCATTTAATGGGCTAAGATCCAACTTTAATTTAATCTCAAGTACGCTATGGCGCACCGCTCAAGATTAAACTAATTAGGTAGAAAAACATCAATCATATCGTATATGACTCTTAGGACTAAGATCCATCTTTAATTTGATCTCAAGTAGGCTATGGCGCACCGCTCAAGATCAAACTAATTAGGTAGAAAACATCAATCATATCATATATGACTCTTAGGATCTTTTATGAGATTTATTTAAGACATCATATGTCTAAGCATATTTTAATCTCATCTTATGCCTTGGGTCCCAAAACCATTTTGATAACCCAATTAAGTTCATCCATTTTAAACGTATAGGAACCACCATTTCCTCATCTTGCTCGCAAACGGAATAGAATCAAAGCACCTTGCTATGGCAAGCCCACCCAAAACTATCCGAGTGGTCTCAAGTGTTTAAATCATGGATTGGCATAAAGAACTTAAAAGTTAAATGAAGGTTCTTTAAGGCAGATTATAAGCATATCAGCAAAGATAGTCATAATCATGCACCGGGTAAGTTCCCAGAAGATAGGTGAGCCACAAGGACTACTTAAGTACCAACTCTTCCTTAGACGTAACTCTCCTAGTCATGCACAATTAGAAATCAACTCGATTTGGCAACATAATCACTACCTTTTATAAACAATTAGTTTCCTTTTAAATTTCGCGTATTTATGACTTGTTTCCATAAACAATCATAAGATCCAAAATTTACAATGTCTAAATCTAAACATATTAGGAAACTAAATATCATGTTTCAACTAAACATTTTAGGAAATCACAATTCAATGTTTCAACTAAACATCTAATAAAATTCTTAACACTTAAAAACAAATAATTCATGCATCGCAATAATTATTAAAATCATATTTTAATCAATTAATCATGCATATCAATGAATCAATCTAGCATGGACTTATAAACTCAATTTTATAACATCCATTTTCATATACATAGCAATAATTATTAAAATCATATTTTAATCAATTAATCATGTATATCAATGAATCAATCTATCGCGGACTTATAAACTCAATTTTATAACATCCAGATTTTCATATCAACATATCGATTGTAAACACAATCACAGAATAGCGAAAAATTGAACAAACCGATTACGCCGGTTTTGGCTTATTATGTCGCGTGACAACATCGGCCCGAGGCTTGATATGTCGCGCGACGTAACAGCCGATTAACTGAAATCCACATGGCTCAACATGTCGCGCGACATAAGCGGCCAAGTAACGGGATTTCCGTATTCGAACCAATACAGATTACATGTAATTAAATCACGTAAAACATCCTTTTACAGATTTAATTCAAAGATAATTCGAAAACGATTTTCACATTGTTTCACATAAACAATTAAAAATTCTATCACATTCAAAACATGCAATAAGCATATAAACAATTTATATCTTAAATCTAGCATGTTAATTCAAACTTAACCATACGAACGGGGCTCTGATACCACTGTTGGGTTTTACGGGTCCATGCGCAGCGGAATTAAGCATTAAAAACATAAAACCCAAGAAGCCCTAGGATCCGTTCTATACAATTAATTTGAATACCTATGAGATAGAATTAAACCAACCTTGAAACGCTTTCCGGTCTTGAGCTATCGAACGATTTGATTGTGTGATATCGAATCACAAACTTCGTTCTTCAACTTGCTTGAACTCTAGGCCTTGATCGATGAACGAGCGAAGACCCTCTTTTGGTATCCACACCTTTGAATGAATCCAAGAACAATTTCTTGTTGATTGCTAGATCTTAACCTTGAAGAATATTGAGAGAATTTGATTGTGAATTTTGCTTTAAAATTTCGGCTAGGCTTTTAGGTCTGACAGAACCCTTGTATTTATACTACAATAGTGTAAATATCTCTTCTAATCGAATTAGGAGAGACAGGCTGTCAAACCGCGCATCGGCCTATTATGTCGCGCCGGTATATCAAGCCATTGGCTTGATATGTCGCGCGGTATATATAGCCGTATACGTAAAACTCTCAACTATTCTTCCTCCGGTTTAACCAATTCATTCTAGTTGTGTGTGACCCAATAGGATTACATTATGTTGGCAATGAGTTCGATCATATCGAACCTCATAAGACATAAGCGGACTCTAGCAAGCCATTATGTCTACCCAAATAATGCAACGTAAGAGTTCACGTTTCCAATGGTGTACTTCCATTTATCCCTTTGTCTCACGATGTTATATTTGAACACAAGTCATGGTCCTTGTCAACTTGTTATTGTTCAATGCTTTCTCGATTCTTGAGTATAATGATAATTCCAATCACATTGGGGTACGGCCATACACTTTCATCATTATTACTCATCGAGGGGCCCAAGCATAACATCTCTCTTCCGAGGGACAAATTCCTTCTTGACTTATCATCCTTCCCATCATGACTCCGATCATGCCAATGATAGTCTTTATAGATATCGTGTTAAGATATCGTTTGACTAAAATCAAACATGACTTTCATCATATGTAAGGTTACGATAATCTTAGGTCTAGGAAATAAATGAAGTAACCGTATGAGATTTAAGTATGACATTTGACCATGACATAAATCTCATGCGGGTCATGTCCAGTCACTTGTTCTCTAACAAGTACCCATAATTTCAATGTGCATCTCTTATGCATATAATCATCACATGATTATCCATTGACAATTATACTAATTTATTCTCTTAATAATTAGGGACAGAGATTATTATAAACAAATATGCAAACTATATAATAATCAAATAATAAACATAAACGATAAAGATGATACATAACGGTTTTCAGTTAAACATAACTAAAGCCTAGGGCATTACACCAACACTCGGCAGGAGAGCAAAAGGAGCAACCCTCCAGCAAATGGCCGACCATTTCGAGCACACTCTCAAGAGTTCAGCATTACGGTGGTTCCTAAGGGTTAAGCCCGAAGATCGCCATACTTGGGATCAAATCAGCAACATCTTCCTTGAACGGTACCGGTCCAACCTGGAATGGGAAACAAGTCGTGAGGACTTAATTACCACCGAACAGAAGGCCGACGAAAGAGTTGGGGAGTTCTACAAAAGGTGGATCTGGAAACTCTCTGAAATCATGGTGCCACTCTCCAAAGACGAACAGATGCGGATCTTCAAGTCCTGCTTGAGGCCATCCATCAGAACCCTCATCAGCCACCACTTCTTCCCAGATCTCCGAGCTATGGTCAATGCGGGTTCCCAGTTCGAGAAGGACCTAAAAGAGAAGATGGCTACAATTTCGTCTTACAGATACAGAGCAACAACTGCATTCAACCCTGCACTGGCCCCCGACAAAGGAAAAGACACTACTGTCAACCACATCCATCAGGGACATCAGTCAAGCAACGGGAGCATAACCCTATAAAGCAACGACTCTTCCAGGAAGCAACCTTCCATGCACCTCGACAAGCTAGATATTCCTCTGAGCAAGATGCTGGAGGGGCTAGTCAAAGACGGCCTACTCAAGCCTGTTGAAAACTACAAACCAAAGAATCCTGCAACAAATGCCAACAGAAGCAAGTACTGCACCTTCCATCAATACCATGGGCACACAACTGACAACTGCCTCGGGTTCCGGTATGAGATCTAGAAACTGATAGAAGAAGGAAAGTTGGAGTGTCCCCGTGGACCTAATACAGTCGGGAACCCTTTTTCGAACAACAACAGTGTAAACTCCATCGAGTGGGTGCCAAAGAAGATTGCCGCAGAATGCCTTGAATACGAGTTCCAGGACATGATCAGGGGTGATTCTCCAAGAAAGAAGAAGAAACAGTCCTCTAAGCAGAAACTTAAGCAGAGATTCAAAATCGGAGACACCAGCGTGGGTACACTCGGAGAGCCCTCTGAGAAGTTCGATTACTATGTACTCTACTCCGGTAAGTCTTCTCTTCCTTCAAGCAGCACAACTTTAGAACATACAGGCGTGGGAAAGCCGAAATATCCTGCTGACACTAAAGTTCAGGCCTCAGGACATAAGAAGGTCTCAAATCCTGACAGCCTTACTGCCAGCAAGAAGCATAATCCCCAGAAGGATCAGCCAAAGTTTAACTTATCAAACTTCAGAGCACGGACCGGCAAAGGAAAGTCAAAGCCAACCGGGCATTCGCACTCCATCAACGTGCTGACAAAGGGAGGCCACCGCCACAAGCAACCTCAATGCAATATCGAGGCACCACCAAAACCTCTACCTCTCAAGAGAAAGACAGGAAATGGATGGCAGGATGACTCCCCCTCCCCAGAAAGAGATCAAATCTACGATTCCAGACTGTACGGCAGCATGCTCACATTCTGTGACTAAGACCTGCCGAAAAGGGTTACAGAACACAATGAAGCTTTGCACATCATCGTTCGGCTCAACACTATCTCCTTTTCGGGAGTCCTGGTAGACAACAGATCAGTAGTCAATGTCCTTCCCCTCAGCATGATGCGAGCCTTACGCATCGATGAAGGCCATATGATCCCATCTGCCCGAACTATCAAAGCATACGACAGCACCTCTCGTCCTATCCTGGGGACTGTGACTCTGGAACTCTGTTTCGAATTCCAAATGGTGCCGATAAAGTTCCAAGTGATGGACATTTTGTCTAAATTTACAGCTCTACCGGGACGCCCATGGCTACACCACATGAAGGCCAAAGCCTCCACTCTCCATCAGTGTGTCAAGTTCATAAACTGCTAAGGAGACCTCGAGGTCATCAAAGGAGACAATTTTCTCATAGGCAACGAAGCCGAAGTGCCAACCAAGCGCGCCCATAGCCGCGCACATGTGTTACCCCCTGCAAACTGACAAAAGGACAATCGGGGCAAATATCACCAGAATCCCTCCGAGTCCGGAGGTGCCAACTACGTCAATACCCACGAGTAGGAGGAGCCTGGAGCAATCAGATTCATCAGGTTCAATTGACGTTTCCGAGACTTGGATCCAGAATGAAAGAAACCTTGGACACCGCAATGACACAGGGACACAAACCCCTCATCTCCGATCGAAAGTTCGTAAGCATCCTTCGAGCAAACTCTCTGGCCCAACCAGACGAAGAAATCTTCACAATAAAGGTCAATAGACACCGGCACACTTGTGAAGAATGCATGGCAGTCGTTTGGGATATTTTACATATGGAATTTCCCATCAAGTCCCTCTGCTCAAGCAGAGGACATGAAGTTTTTCTAGTAGTACCAGTTTCACAACATGGCACGAGACGTCCTTTAATATGGGTTGAACCATCTGGCAGAGATGAGTCAAAATTCTCTGAGGTAGAAGACGTGACAAATCAGCAGGAAGATTTTTGCGTGAACATGCTCAGATTCGAGGATGGCACCAGTTCAGATGAGGTCACTTTTGATGAAGGTTCAAATACCATGGAAATCGTCAAACTTAATGTCCAGTACAGACAGTTATTCGGCGAGTGGAAATAAATGGTTGACATGACAAAGAACCCTTCTGATCATATAACCGATGACGACTTCGTCAACATCATCTTCTCCAGATATCCCGACGAGACTAAGGATCCATTCCTTATTGTCAGATTCTGCGATGTGGAAGTTACCCTCGACGATTGCCTGATCATGGTAAATGAGGTCCTTGCCAAAAGAGCTCAAGGCTCATCAACATCTCCAAGTACCTGCCCCAATGGCAACCGGCCCGTGCCGTCAGTCAAAATCACAGCCAAGAGCGCCGCCAAGGCTGAAGGCATCAACAAAGGAAACAAAACTCCTCATGCAACTACAAGCCAGATCAGCCTCAGGAATGCATCCAGCAACAACCTTGAGAACATCTACAAAAGTGCTCCTGATGAGACAGTTCGAACTTCCAAAGAAAGGAACGATCACCTCAGCATCAATATGCTCAAATTCGATCCTATTCCCAGCCTCCACGGCAACGGATCCAGACAACCCGCCACCGAGCTACTAGCACTGATAGATTTGTCTCTTGACCTAGATCACGAGGCCATCAGCATCGTAGAATTCAACACGCCCGTCAGTTTGATCAAACAGATGTGGGCAGACTTCTTGGTGACCGAGATCAAAGAAGGCCGCATGGAATGTCCGAATATGACTTCCTTCGTGAGCATAATCCAAGTGTTTCCGCCATTCGGAGACTTGGATGTGATAACAGTTCTAGACACCAATCAGACAGCGCGCACCTACAGAGACTGCTTAACTCTGGCAATGAAAGCCCTCCTGGAACTAGTTGTGCAAGAAACTCACCTCTGGGATGAAGACAAAGCTCGGAAGACTCACAGGGACCAAGCCCTTAAAGCTTCACAAGCCGCTTCAGACAGACAACTAGAGGCTACTCTGGATCAATTCGACCTCAAAGGCTTTGCCCACGGCAATTTCCTGGATTACCATCACTTCTCAGCAAACCCCCTCTGGCAAGGGAGGGCGGTCAACGGTCCAAACGACCTAGGAGATGGAATGGCACAACACAAAGAATACCTGGCCCAGCAGCATGAAGAATACAAGCGCTTATCTCCCCGAGAGAAGCAAGCCCTTTGTGAAAGCGACGACGAAGACAATGAAATCATACTCTTCCAAGCAACTCACAACATCAACAAAACCGGAATCCCAAGGGTCCTGGGAGGATGGGAACGGATCATTTCCGTTCTCAAGCTAAAAGGCCAACTGAAGAAGGAAGGTCTATTCAAAAAGAAGAGAAAGATGGAAGTACACCTCCAACAGATGCTAAAGGAGATTCCACAGACTACGACGTTCATTGCAGAAATGATCAACTGGGATAAAGGCCAGTCACATGGGTAGATGTCCGGGAAGCAGTAAACTCACCTTCCAGCATGCATGCCACTTAGTCAAAGCAATAAAGGAAACTCTCCCCATTGGAAGTTTACCTAGACTGCCGCATACGGTTCAAAGAAGCATTGGCTATTCTGACTTGTGAAGAAACGCAAGCGCTATCTCTCGACGAAGGCTCAACTACAAGAGAGCAGATTTGGGCGAAAAGTGGAGGAAATTTAGAAACCATGATTACTGTTTGTCTCAACTCAAGAACGCCATGAGCCTGCTCAGCAAGAAAGAGAAAAATGAAGTATACCGCGAAGAGATCAGAGAAACAATTCGCATGAATCAAGAACTCTCTAGCCTCCCACGAAGGGTGAACGAGACAAAGCTCAGTCCCAGCAACCACTGCTGTGCAATAACATTCGAACAACTACATCAAACCATAGGCTCCCTCCCTACAGAGGCACCTAAACCCGTATCCTGGGACAGAATCTGAAGAGCTGCTGAGGCCCCGGGGAAGACATCAACAGTCAACGAATTGAGAGAGGACATATGGCCCTGTGCTTCAAAAAAATCCTCCAATGACTATGGATCAACTCAAAGAAACCTGTTCGAAAGAGACCAAGCCTGAAGTCAATATTATGACCCGATCCGGTCAAATCTATGTGCTACCGCCCAAGGCCAGCAAAAAGCCAACAGAGCCAGAGCCGCAACCTGGTCATCCCGTGCTCGAAGAAACAAGTTCCGAAAAGGAGGACCCGATCCTCACTCAGCTCAAGCAGACCCAGGCAAACATTTCCCTGTGGTCTCTGCTCACATCTTCATACCCTCACAAGCTCAAGCTAGAGGAAAGTTTAGCCCGTTCCATGATCCCCGTGGACGCAACTCCAGAAGAAGTAATCCAGATGATCGGCAACATCTACTATGGAAACATCATCACCTTTATAGATTTGGAGCTGCCAAAATTTGGGGGTGATCGTAATGAGCCGCTTTACATCACTGTTTAGTAGGATGAGCGTCGCCTTCCCCACGTACCGGTAGACGGAGGCTTCGGAATGAATGTCTTGCCTGCCAAGATGATAGACCTGCTCGATAACAAACTCACAGACTTGAAGCCTTCAGTCCACAGTGTCAAAGCTTATGATTCCACTTCCTGCACAGTTCTCGGGGTTGCTACCTTAAACATTTGGTTCGGTAAACGGATGATGCCTATCGAATTTCAAGTGTTGGACATTCCTATCACTTTCACAGCTATCCTGGGCAGACCATGGCTGCATCAAATAAATGGCGTGGCATCCACCCTTCACCAATGTATCAAATTCATGCAAGGCAATGAGCTGACAACAGTCTACGGCGATAGCGTCACCATCGAAGGGACCTGCACCAACGACATTCCAGTGTTAGAAATCAAGCATGACGACGTTATGGCATTAACTGGATTAACAGTGGAAACTTCCAAAATCCAAATATGCAGCGTGGACCTTCCACTATTCTAGGATAAGATCCCTCCTGCCATGAAGATGATGAAACTCATGAACTTCATCCCAGAATAGGGGCTTGGCAAACGGTTACAAGGCCAACACCAAGTCATCGAAGTCAAGGACCACAATACAGTCCAGAGGCTCGATTATGTGCCTACACCAGCTGACATCAGTGAAGACAAGAAGCTCGCGAGCACCAAAGCAGCAACTCGCAAGAGGGGAACCTTCTATGGCACACCCAACCTCCGACCTTACAGCTTCGACCTCGCTCGCTACTTCGTCAAAGGGACCGACAGAGGAACTGATGAAGATGAGAAAGGAACTGGGGGAACCGACAGCAAAACTGAGGGAACCGACAGCAGAACTGAGGGGACCGACATTGGAACCGATGAAGATGAGAAAGGAAAAGGGGAAGTCGGTACAGAGACTACAGAAAAGATGGGAAAGCTGGCACAGAACCTCAAGCGTTTCAGAGGACTCAAGGCTAATCCGATAAGGGGAGCATTCCTCGACATCACTGCACTACCTGGACCAGTTGCCACCACAATTCAGCATGAGTACTCATTCAAAAGGATCCCGAACATAGAAGAACAGCTCGAGACACTCTTCTTGGGAGATAGGCTGTTCGGTTCAGCCTATAAGGCACATTCGAAACAGTGACTCCAAAGCAGAAAGAACCAGAATTCGTGGAAGATGCTCTAAGTGGACCTGCTCTACAGAATCTTTTCGAAGAAGTCACATGGAGGTTCCAAGCCTGGTTGATCTGGGCTCCGAGGGCAGCATGATTGCCATGATCGGGACAGCAGAAGCCAAGCCTCTCGACCCCCGAACCCTCACCAAATATCCTTCAATGCCACTGGAAAACTGGGTGACTTTCACCGAACCAAGGGCAAGAAAGAGCGAGATGGAAGACAAACTGGGGCTACTCCCATATCCACCTAAACCTAATCTCAAACCCTCCAAGTCTGTCATTGTCAAAGTCAAGTCCTCTGAGTCGTCTGACGGCCTCACGCCAGAAGACTATGATTGTGTAGCCAACAATGTATTTCCCTTCGTCTTAAATGAAAAATTCAACCTTTCGGAATATCCCCTCATTGCCACTTTAACAACTGATATGTTAACTAACAACTTAAAAGAAGTTAATAATGATTCACTTGACAAAGAAGCAGACACACTAAACGAATAATACATTAAAGAGGTTCTCCAGCGTGTAGTTGACCGAGAGGACAATCGGGCCCAAGCTGTCGAAGAGGTTATGACTAAAGTGAATCGTGGTCAGTGCAAGAGCCTAAAGAGATACAGGTGGGCAGTTTCTTCGCTGGTGCAGAAAAAGAAGCCTGATAAATCTCCTCAAAGAGTATGTTGATGTGTTCGCCTGGTCATACCAAGACATGCCAGGACTCGACCCCTCAATCGTGGAGCACCGAATTCATCTGGATCCTGAGTCCAAGCCTGTCAAACAGAAACTGCGCAAGATCAAGCCAGAATGGTCCCTGCAAGTAAAAGAAGAGATTGAGAAAATGCTCCGCGTCGGCTTCATCAAAGTCATTGAGTACCCAGCTTGGCTCTCCAACATTGTAACGGTCACCAAGGCCAATGGAAAGGTCAGATGCTGTGTAGACTTTCGAGATCTCAACAAAGCCAGCCCGAAAGACGATTTCCCGCTGCCCAACATCGACATGTCGTTCGACACCATGGCAAATTTCAAAGGAAAATCCTTTGTGGACGGTTTTGTCGGATACAAAAGATGTCCGAAGAAGATTAGGCCAAGACTGCTTTCACCACTCCATGGGGGACATACTGTTATACGGTCATGTCGTTTGGTCTAAAGAATGATGGGGCTACTTATCAAAGGGCTGCAACTGCCCTCTTCCATGACATGATTCACAAAGAAATCGAAGTGTACGTCGACTATATGATCATCCACTCTAAAGTATCAGACATGCAGCACATGACATATTTGAGAAAGTTCTTCAACAGACTCAGAAAGCACTCCATGAGACCCTGCAAAGTGCACCTTCGGCGCAAAACGAGGCAAAGTACTGGGGTACATGGTCACAGAAAGAGGCATCGAAGCAGATCCCAAGAAAATCAAGGCCATCATCGACATGAAGCCACCGCAGACACTGACAGAAGTAAAATGTTTCATGGGTCAACTTCAATACATCAGCCGCTTCATCAACCAGCTGACATCTCTCTGCGAGCCAATATTCAAGCTTATGAGGAAAAATGTTAACATCGAATGGGACTCCGAGTGTCAAGAAGCTTTCGAGAAAATCAAGACATACTTGGTAAATCCCCCAATCATGTGCCCGCCACATGAAGATAAGCCACTCCTCCTATACCTGACTGTGACTGATACGTCAATTGGGGCTATGCTAGCGCAAGAACAGAAAGATTCAAGAATTGAGAATGCAATCTACTTCGTGAGCCGAAAGCTTCAGGGAAGTGAACTCAATTACTCAGCATTAGAAAAAACTTGTACCGCCTTGGTATGGGTAGTCGGGAAACTGAAACACTACATGCAGTCCCACTCAGTGCTCCTGGTCTCCATGATGGACCCCGTCATATATCTCTTCAACAAGCCATCACTATCAATGAGATTAGCCAAATGGTCATTCTTCCTATCTGAGTTCGACATCAACTACTTGACCAAAAAATCAACAAAGGCTCGAGTAATGGCAGATCAGCTGGCAGACTTCCCAAGCAGTGAACTCAAGGGTCCTGATCCACAGTTTCCAGATGACGGAATCTTCTCACTCGACAGCGAAAACCTGTGGCAACTCTTCTTCGAGGGGGCAACCAACAAGAAGGGAAATGGTATTGGAATGCTCCTGGTCGATCCTAAAGACGAGCACACTCCCATAGCCATCAAACTGAGTTTTGAAGCAACCAACAATGCAGCAGAATATGAAGCATGTGTAGCCAGTTTGGAAGCCGCTCTTGAGCGCAACATCAAAGAACTGGAAGTATATGGAGACTCAGCATTGATCATCAATCAAGTGTCCAACAAATGGAAGACAATAGACTCTGGCCTCTAGAAGTACCATGCATATATGGAGGAGCTCATAGCTCAGTTCAAGGACATCTCTTTCCACTACTTGCCAAGAGACAGTAACCGCTTCGCTGATGCCCTGGCCACCCTAGCATCTCTTGTTGAAATTCTCGAAGGGAAATCAGTAAAACCCTTCAGAATAGGAAGACGGGAAACCCCAGCCTACTGCTGTAAGATCGAAGTTGAACATTAACTGATCGACGAACCCTGGTACAATCAAATTTACCAGTACCTCCAAAATGGAGAAGCTTCCTTCACAAATGAAGATGGAAAATACAAAGAAGGGATCAAAGCCAAAAATATGATGGCTCTAAAATGCCTGGCATCCCCCTTCGTCATTCTGGGGGGTATATTATACAAGAAGCGCCACCAAGGACCACTCCTCCGGTGTGTAAGCGAAGAAAAGGTCAGCGAGCTGATGAACGAAGTTCACAACGGAACCTGCGGTTCTGAACGCTCGAGCATTGACACAGATCATCCTCTGTATGGGCTACTACTGGGTATAAATGGAAACAGACTGCATCTAGTTCGTCAGAAGCTGCGACAAATGTAACCGATTCTCCAACCTTAACCATATTCCTCCTCACGAGCTCTACTGTATGACTACACCATAGCCTTTCGCCATATGGGGAATTGACATCATCTTCAAAATCACTCCACCCGGGAGCAACGAACACGAGTTCATATTAGTCGCTGTCGACTACTTTACCAAATGGGTGGAGGCCAGATCATATAAGGTACTGAATTCCAAGAAGGTGGCTGAGTTCTTCAAAGAGAACATCATGTGCAGATACGGAGTGCCCAACGAGATCATATCCGACAATGGGACCCACTTCGAAGGAGACTGTGACCAGCTATTGACCGAGTTCAGAGTTACACACCACAAGTCTTCTCCCTACAGACCACAGACTAATGGTGCAGTAGAGGTAGTAAACATGACTCTTACAAGAATAATAAAAAAGATGGTCGTACGAGGTTAGGATTGGCCCGAAAAGCTACATCTAGCACTTTGGGGATACAGAACATCAGTCAGAACCGCCACAGGGGAGACTCCTTTTGCACTGACATAGGGAATGGAAGCAATGTTACCAGTGGAACTAGAAATTCCATCCCTCCGAGTCCTCTTGGAAAACGAAATCAATGAAGTCATATGGCTCCAAAGCCATCACGACGAACTGGATCTACTCGACGAGCGAAGATTGAAAGCCATGGAATATACTCGTGTCTACCAAAGCAGAATGGCCCGAGCATTTGATAAGAAAGTCAAGATTCGAGACATCATAGAAGGCGAGTTGGTGCTTAAGGAAAAGCCTCCTACACAGATCAATCCCCTCAAAATGTGGGAACCTACCTAGATAGGCCCGTTCGTGGTACAGAAAATCTTCTCCGGAGGAGCAATGCAGCTAGTAGATTTGGATGGGAACCCTTTCGTCAACCCAGTAAACGGAAGCAAGCTCCGCAGATACTACGTTTGAGGAAGAACTCGAGTCAACACTCTCTCCCCATACATCCCTAATCAGTAAAATCAAAGTGCTAAAAGAGTAATACACAACTAGATACATCCTCAAAATGATCTAGGTAAAAAACAGGGTCGCACTTTTTTAGCGATGGTGAATTTTTAAACATATTTTGAGTCGCCACTTATCATTTATTTAGGAAAACAATAAGAAAAACCTTTTCAATTTAAAAGAGATTTGAGGGTTCGGGGGTTAAGTTATGGAATGGGTAGGTCAAGGATCATCCATTCCACCCGATCCGAAGATCGGTCTTGCCAATTGAGCATTATCAATCTTTTTAATTTAACAATAAAATAAAGGAACAAGAAAATCCTAATCAATTTATTGATTAGAAATGTCGGATTGTATGCTTCGAGATCCCCTTCATCGATTGAAGGGACTCTATGCTAATCCTTTTGATGGGATTACACCAGTCTAAAAGTCAATGGAGAGAGATTAAGAAGAAGAGAGTAAAAGTATAGGAATTTACCTAGCATTTGGGGAGTATTTGATTTATAACGTGGTTCTAAGATGTCTTCTCGATCGAGAAGTGATTTGGGCAGAGTTTTGACTCAATATGAGAATCAAATCTTGATGCGGATAGAGCTTCGCCTCGGTTATTGATTTGGGCTTTGATGTTTGTTGATCAACAAGGTTGACAAATAAACTTTAGGTGATTTTAGGATGATTTTGTAAGTGATTTGAAGGAGTCTTTCGTGGAAAGAAACCAACAAATTGTGTGTGTTGTGTGTTTTCGATCGTGGATCGGGGACCCTTCAATCTAAAACTGTTAGGGTGAAATACTGAAAGTCATCAGGTATTTATAGGGGTTTAAGAGGTAGAGGTGGAGAGGTAAAACACTCCTAGAAAGGTTCCAGAACTCAGATGTGATAGGAGAACCGGATGGGATAAGATTTTATCAAGAAAAGAGTTTGAAATGGAGAAGGATTGTGATTCTGCACATCCTGTCGAGAAGTTGTCTCGCGCGAGACACGCTATTCCGCGTGAGATTATGCAGTCTGTGGACAATTCTGCCCTCTTCAGTTATTCCGTTAGTCAGTTAAGTCCAAAACTAACGAGGTTAGTTAGAAACTTAACGAAACATGCCGAAACTGATATGCTTTCATCAAAACATAAAAGAGAGACGAAGAGTAGTGTAATCATGAATTATTGGTTCAGAATGGGGTGTCTACAAAGCCCCTCGGCGACAAGACTTATGGAAGAAGTCATGTCATCGATAGAAAAGACATCATTCTGAACATTGGGATGGTCGTGCCGCATGGCTGCCTACGTATCTCTAAGAGAGAATCAGACCAAACGTAGTTCGACTCCAAAACACTAAAAAGGCTATTTTAGGTATTTTGAAAAGCATTTTTGAAAATCGAAGAGGAATTTTTTTTGAAAAGGTAAGATCATACTGAGGAATCAAGGACTTGACCCAATTCTGATGATACCCGGTTTGTTGATGAAGTTGTTGAAGTGCGCCGCCCGAGGTTACTGACGTTGCCGTTGTTGCCGAGGTCACGGACTTTGTTTGTCGTTGCCGAGGTCACGGACTTTGAAGTTTGCTGCAGTCACAGACTTTGAAGTTGTTGCCGAGGTCACGGACTTGAAGTTTGCTGCCGTCACAGACTTTGAAGTTGTTGCCGAGGTCACGGACTTGAAGTTTGCTGCCGTCACAGACTTTGAAGTTGTTGCCGAGGTCATGGACTTGAAGTTTGCTGCCATCACAGACTTTTTTTATGTTGCCGAGGTCACGGACTTGAAGTTGTCGGTTGAGATGGAGGTTCTGTCGGCCCCTGTAATGCAAGGATATATGCACGATGGTCTCGGATAGACCCGAATGATTCTTACCTTTCTGCAACTGTCAGCACATAAGGATTCCAAGTAGATTTTTTCAAATTTTAGTTGTTTAACTGGACTTACGTGGTGGTGCTCACGTCTGTTCGTGTAAATGGCCGGTTGGTCATTTTGGTGGTGAGTTTATGGATGAGTATATGGTATATGGAAATGCATAGGGACATTTGTATGGCTTTATATTTGAGATGGGTAAACTGTATGAGTGAACTTGTGTTTGACAAGTTGGGACCAAATCAGGTTTTGCAGAATCTGTTGCTAGTCAGCGAGGCTGTACTGTTTCTTCATTGTTGTAGAATTTTGATGAGTAATCTTGTGTGAACACGTCTAGGCCTGTTGAGAATCTTCATTCTTACTTCTCCTTTGAGTTGTGTCTCTAGGAGGCAAACGACTGTAAATCTGTTGACTGTCGTAATGGCTCTATGTCCAAGGCCCTTTGGTGTCTCAAGCCCCAAGTTGCTTGCAAGTGGTAGATGACTTTGTGAACAGGCTTTTGAAGCTGCTCTCTTGATTTGAAGATGATTGAAGAAGACTCTCCTTGTTGATTTGATTTGAAGAGGATCGAATGACGTCTGATGAATAAGTACTCTCCCTTTATCCTTGATTTTTTTTTCTTAGTGACGCACTCTGGTTTTTGCCTAGATCGCCATTTCGGGTTTTCAATCTAGCGGGCATCTCTTTTGCGTCTTTTGTTTTTTCATTTTTTTTACGTAGTATGTTAACTCGAAGAGAACTCAGAAGAGAGAATCTTATTGAGGAGGGAGAAATGAGATCTCAAGTTAGTTGAGGAGAGACGGACTCGTTTCTTTGGAAGGTGATCCAAGCATTGACTCTTTTGGAGAAGTGTATTCTCTAATGCTGAGAGTGAGAAGCAAATAGAAAATCTCTTAATGCAGATTTGATTCTTTTGAAGAGTTGAAGTAGAGATTGACTGGGGGAGGAAAGGTTAGGAAGCCCCAGTTTTAATGCTTAGATTTCAAGAGTGTGTATGAGAGTGGCTAAGAGGAAGCCCCTAGACTCAACAAGAAACGCTTCTTAGCTCAAAGATCTAGAAAAGTTATTCTACCTTTTAATGGACCGTGTATCATCTGGAAGTTTCTAAATAAGTTTGAGAAGGAAGCCAATCATTAGTATGACTTAAGGGTAAACATTTTTTCTTGATACTGAAAGTCTTCTTCACTTGTTGTAAGAGGATGTTGAGTAATCTTAATTTCTTTTGTTGGTGCTACTTGACTCTTCTTCTTTGTGGGAGAGTCCTTCTTGCCTTTGTTAAAATTCCATCCTTGTTGTGGGGGTGATGAAATCTTGAGAGTTTTTTTTTTTGTACTCTCAAAGCTTTGAATTGAGTAGCCCCCACTCTTCTTGGAATGAGAGTTAACAGCAGCACCTTTGGCTTTCTTCTTTTGTTGACCTTTGACTTTCAGTAGGGGTAATGTTTAGCCCTTAAGCTTTCTAAGGATAAATTCTTCTTAAACTCGCTTTAGAAGTCTCTATTTTTTGTGATGATTTAGGGAATGGAGGGTCCATTATTTTGTATGAATTAACTGATATTCATGAGGTAGAACAACCTTAGGGAAAATATTTAGGAAAAGAAAATTTCTTTGATTAATTGGAGAAATTGAAAAACAAACTCGATAGTTTAGATGACACAAACTAGAGGAGGTGAGAAGTACTAGAACGACTCTTCGAATTCATACTTGAAAATTTAAAACCTAATCTACTTCTATCAAAGGAGAAAGAGGGAGAATAGTGGTAGCCCCAAAGCGGTAAGTGTAGATTTCTTCTTGGAGCTTCATCTTCTTCATGGAGTGCGAGGGAGAGGATTGGTGATGATGTTGGGACGTTCTATGTAACGACCCCAACCCTAGGCACAAATTTTGATTATTATATTATATGCTTTTAATAATTATGTTAGCTTTATGTGTTCAATCATGTCTTTAAATTCTTAAATTAAGATAAATTGGGTGAGTAGTAAGATTAGAATCTTTTGAGAATTTATTGGATATTAAATAAAGAAATTTGGGGAAATAATAAAAATGGAAAAATGATAAATAGTACAAGAAGGTAAATGGGTAGGATGAATTATTTGAGTAAAGGTTAGTTTTAAATTTTAAAAAGGGAAGCCTTAGTTTAATTTTTGTGGGAGGGGGGCCAAATTGTCATACTTCCTCCTAAAGCCAAGTGTCCCTCCTCTTGCTCCCTCCTTGGCCGGTCCCCCCCCCCCCTCCATTATCCTCCTTACATTCCTTCCTTCTCCTTCATTCTTCCTTCTTCATCCTAGAGAAAGTTAGAGAACCTCCATTGAAGCCCTCCTCCTAAGCTTGAATCCAAGGCATTCTTCCACCATTTTCAAGTCTAAGGATAGTTTTGAAGTTGGATCATCTTGGGAAATTCATCTAGCTAGAAAGATCAACCTCCCATTGCAAATCCCAAGGTGAGTTATTATGACTTCCTTTCTTTGTATGCTCATCAATGATTTGATGTTGTGATTGTTATTGTAATGGTTGTTAATGCTTTAGAAACCTTCTTGAAGGTTGAAGAATTGATGTATGAAATGGGTGGAGTTAAATTAGGAGATTTAGCTTGAAATGAGATAATGAAATGGTTGGGAACTTTAAAGAGTTGAGTGCTTGGTTAATGATATAGAAAGAGGTTAATGTTCTTGGAAGATGATCTAGGATGTAATAAATGGATGGAATTTGAAATTGTTGAAGTTAGGTTCAATGAAGATGAGTTAAAAGGGTTGAAATGGGTAGAAATAGTAGTGATAAATAATCTAGGGTTACTTGGTTTTGGAGTTTACATGTTTGTTTGGGATTTGGTGAAATGAAGGTGTTCTTGGGTGTTCTTGAATAATCAATGGTAGAGGGAAGGAAGAACTAGGGTTAAAGGGGTTAAAAACCTAAGTTTGGGCCGAGGAGGCTTGGGCGGTCGCCCAAGGGGGCCGAGCGGCCGCCCATGCCGGCGTAAACTCTCATTTCCTTGAAAACCCTCTTGGGCGGTCGCCCAAGAGGTTTGGGCGGTCGCCCAAGACCCCAGAAATCCTAACTTCAATTTCCGAACCGAATTCCGTTTAGCAATCTTGTGATGGTCATAACTTAATCATATTAAATCGGAATTGGATGGTTCTTGGGTCTAAATTGGGTGTTTTTCTGAGTACTTTCTGAATATGATGGTTTCATAGCTAAAGAAGTTATCCTTATGTCCCAAAAATCTGATTTGGTTACAGCAGGTAGTATTGTACGTTAGAAGTTGAGTGGGAATTGAATAAATCATAGTTAATTCATTCGGACTCGAAATTGGATGGTTCAAGAGTCCAAATTGAGTATTTTTAGGTGATCTCTCAAATGGAATTGGTTTTATAAACTAAATATGCAATGATCATTTCCAGATATTCTATTTTACCATGTGACTATATTGTTTATCCCCTTTGTGGATTATTTGGCAAGTGTTATGTGGCTCCCCAAGTGTGGAATATTTGACAAGTTGTTATGTTATCCCAATGTGTGGATATGTTTACCATGTAGTGGTGTGGTTATTCCATTTGTGAATCTATTTGTTATCATTCATATTTGTTGATGATGCTATGCATAGTGTATTACTTAAATGTTGCATTATGGCATTGATTGGCATGAGTATACATTACCATGTTGTTATATTACTATCCCGGTTTGTGGATTTATCTCAAGTATCTATCATGTGCTTGAGCGTGTTTATGTTCGGGTGGGTATGATGGATGCCAATCAATTATGGATTTGTTCTATAAGTGATTGAAGGTACATCATATCGGTGACCCTTCCCCACTCGCGGCCACGGGTGGGGTCAGAACGATCGTATTGACCCAAAAAGCTTTACAGATCTCGTTGCGATAGTTGTAAGGAGGGACGATATTATTTTTGGGATATTCTAATATAGGTATCCTTTCTTATATGGATGGTCTCGGGGGTATGAGTCCTATAAGAGGTGAATGCGTCGGGAGGCAATTCACCAAAGAGTGGAGTTTTACTCCCACGTTGTACGACTTATTGTTCGAGACGGGAAAAGGTAAAATGAGGTAACGTAAGGTGTTTACCGCTTTCATAATGTGTTAAGTGTTACCATGCTACGTGTTGCATCTTGTATGGCATCTTGCTGCATTCATAATAGCTCATTGAGATTTATTCTCACCCCTCTCCCTTTACTGTTTTAGATTCCGAGACAGGTGGACCGACCGAGTAAGAGCGGAAAGGAGTTAGAAGTGGTATTTTGGGAATTGTCGGGTTATGTTTAGATTGGGTAAAAAGGGTTGGTTAGCATAATTCCTTTAAAAGGTTGTATTCATAAACTTTAAATTCCATATTATATTCGATACCTTTTGTAACTAAAACAGTTTATTATTTTCATGGTTGGTCAACTTTTCATTCAATGTGGAAGGAGTAGAATTATTTTGAAATGGTTGTGTTTATGTTGGAAGTTAAATCAAAGTTTTTAAAGTATTAGGAGTTTTGGGTTAGTTTGAGGACGCTCCAGCTCGGGACACGTGTAGGTTCCGGGTCGGGGTCCTCACATTCTAACTCTCCATTGTCAAAGAGATCTTGGATGATGTCCTTCAAGTGATGGAAGGTGTTGGTGTCGTGGCCGGTGAAGTTGTGGTACTTGCAGAATAAGTGATAAGCATGATTCGGACCCATATCCTTCCGGACTCATGGAGTTCATTGAAACTAGGAAAGTAATTACCGGCGAGCTTCTCTTGAAATTCATCACGAACGCATTGAAGGAAGATATGGATTTGCTCTTTGAGGGTAGGCTGTGATGTACCCGATTTTTGAAATCAAACGGAGTCGCCACGCCATTTTTATTTTGAGGGCCAAAACTTTGAAAAATGCCCGAGATTAGATATTTAGGTTCGGAGGTCACGTTACGCGTCGGGAAGGACGTTAGTGTGCACCCGGCGCGCCTCGCAAAACGAGTCTTCCAAACATTTGAAATCCTTTGTTGTGTGTGTGTGTGTGTTTTGACCAAAATGAGTTGAAACTGAGAAAAACAAAAATGGGAAACTCTTTATAAGACTTTGAACAATCCCCAAGATTTTTGGTATAATTTTTGGATTGAGTCTTGGCACTCAAAAGATTTTTGGATTTGAAAAACAATTCTGCCAGAATGAAAGAAGGCAGTTGACCCTTGACTTTGAAATGGACTTAAAGGCTTCAAAACCTCAGAATCTGGGGAAAGTCCCAGAATAAAAGTTGCTTAAAACACCCTAAAAAGGGTTTCCTCAAAGGAAATTTCCATTTTTGAAGTAATTTGAGGGGTCAAAACCTTCTGGAAATCTCAGATGTGAAATCTGGATTTCCAGAAGCTGATGAACTGGCCTCTAAAAGAAAAATTGAAAAAAGGAGTTTTACTCACTAAAAAAATAAAATAAAAATATGTCTGGAAAGATCTGGATGTTTGTTACAAAAAGTATTTTGTAGTCAACACCCAATTCCAAGTTTTACTTGGTCCAAAAAATAGGAAAATGGACTGAGGTCTCAGAACAATGCTACTGGACAGCAAGATGTTCTTGAGGGAAAATGTGATTTTTGGGGGATTTGCATCTATGTTCACCCCATTTTCATCCCTAGACTTGATACCACTACTTTTTTTTAAGTGGTTATCATATTCAAGTCATCCTTGGGGAATTTATGGGGTTTAAACATGTCCTTTGCAAAGGGAAAGGGGATATTTTGTAAAGATGAATTTAAAGAGAAAAAACAACTAAAGATTTAAAATGTGGACCATTTGAGATGGTCATTCATGAAGATGAACTTCAAGATGACCATCTTGGGTCAAAACTTAAGTTAAACTAGACATCAAGTAGATCCAAGTAAGAAGAACAAGATGATCAAGAAGTTAAAAGAGGATTTTAGGGTTTTGAGAAGGAGGGCTTTACCAATGGTGACACCCTATCTTCCTAGGCTTGGGATTTGACTTGAGGAGTATCAAGATTTGGTGTTTGACTTGAGGAGTATCAAGGTTTGGTGTTTGGATTTGTGTTTGGAGTGAGATTGGGAAATATTCAAGAGAAAATGGTGGCAATCTAGGGATTCCCACTGTTTTCTCTCTATATTTCGCCAGAGTTTCGTTGCTGTGATCCAATTGTGTTCTGTAAACTGAGAGAGGAGGGTTCAATTTATAGGACACTGTGAGTGTCAATCATATCCGCGCGGATAGGGTTCGACGCGTGCACTGTTCATCTGCTACAGTGTAGGCTGTTGGACAGGAGGAATATTTTCAGAAAATTCAAACTGATTGCTGTTTTTCAACTTTCTTAATTCGGATTTTTCCAATTTCTTTTGCTTTTTGAGATTCTTTTCTAGGTTTAACCTTAAATGGCAATGCCCACTTTACCCTCACTTTGTTAGAGAAGTTAAGAATTGTTAGAAATGCTAGTAATGTTAAAACTTTTGTTAATTTTCTAACGAAAATACTAACGACTCAAATTGGAGCACTTACAGTAGCCCCTCGGCGACGGTGCTTTCGAAGGAAGCGGGGTCGTCGATAAGAGTAAGGCTCCAAATTTGACGGGATGATCAAGTGATCGAGTGATCAAGTGATCGAGTGGCTGAACCTAGCGATAGGCTACCTACGTATCCCGAATGGGAATCAAGCCGGCCGTAGTTCGGGCCTTTGACCCTGGAGATGATGGCGTTTTAGGTGCCTCGAACCTGATGAGCGAGTTCTGCAGTCGATTGCTGGAAAGAAACTCTGCTGGGGATAAGAGATGACCATTTTCGGTCGGATGGCTGAAATTGTGTGTCCGCTCTGCTGGGGATATAAATGACCATTTTCGGTCGGATGGCTGAACCTAATGATAGGCTACCTACGTATCCTTAAGAGGAATCAAGCCAGTCGTAGTTCGGGTCTTTGACCCTAAGATTTGACTATTTTTGGGGAAGTCGCCCTAAGATCTGACTATTTTTGGGAAGTCGCCCTATGGTTTGACTATTTTTGGGAAGTCGCCCTATGGTTTGACTATTTTTGGGAAGTCGCCCTGTGGTTTGACTATTTTTGGGAAGTCACCCTAAGGTTTTGACTGTTTTGGGGAAGTCGCCCTAAGATCTGACTATTTTTGGGAAGTCACCCTAAGATCTGACTATTTTTGGGAAGTCACTCTAAGGTTTTGACTGTTTTGGGGAAGTCGCCCTAAGATCTGACTATTTTTGGGAAGTCACCCTAAGGTTTTGACTGTTTTGGGGAAGTCGCCCTAAGATCTGATTATTTTTGGGAAGTCACCCTAAGATCTGACTATTTTTGGGAAGTCACCCTATGATCTGACTATTTTTGGGAAGTCGCCCTGAGATCTGACTATTTTTGGGAAGTCACCCTATGATCTGACTATTTTTGGGAAGTCACCCTATGATCTGACTATTTTTTTGGGAAGTCGCCCTATGGTTTGACTATTTTTGGGAAGTTGCCCGGGTAATAATTTCGGTTTGTCGAATTAGGGGATGATTACGATTTGTCGCTTTCCTCGTGTTGTGTGTTGAAATCGAAGTGATAGCGTTTTAGGTACCTCGAACTTTGATGATGGCGTCTTAGGTGCCTCGAACCTTGATTTGAAGGGATCGGTCTTACTTTTGCTGCCGAGGATAATGGGAAAAGAAGCGGGATTCCGTTAACTTCGCTGGGGATTTTGTTAGACTAAGTTGGAGTTTAGTTCAGGAGTATGAACCTAAATGGGGACCTAGTTCAGGAGTATGATTCTAAGTCAAGGTTTAGTTCAGGAGTATGAACCTAAATGGGGACCTAGTTCAGGAGTATGATTCTAAGTCAAGGTTTAGTTCAGGAGTATGAACCTAAATGGGGACCTAGTTCAGGAGTATGATTCTAAGTCAAGGTTTAGTTCAGGAGTATGAACCTAAATGGGGACTTAGTTCAGGAGTATGATTCTAAGTCGAGGTTTCAGTTCAGGAGTATGAACCTAAATGGGGACCTAGTTCAGGAGTATGATCCTAAGTCGGGGTTTAGTTCAGGAGTATGAACCTAAATGGGGACTTAGTTCAGGAGTATGATTCTAAGTCGAGGTTTCAGTTCAGGAGTATGAACCTAAATGGGGACTTAGTTCAGGAGTATGAACCTAAATGGGGACCTAGTTCAGGAGTATGATCCTAAGTCGAGGTTTTGTACCCGAGGGAGACTGTTTGAGGGCGTTCTCGCAGGGGAAGATTAGAGCTTACGATGATCATCGGGGAAAAGGGTGACCGTGTCGGTCAAGCGGCTGGACTTAAGGTAGGCTACCTACGTATCCCGAGTGGGAGTCAAGCCTGGACGTAGTTCGAAAACTGCTGGGGATGGTTTGACGGTATTTGGGAGTCACCCGAGGTTTGACTGTTTTTTTTGGGAAGTCGCCCTAAGATTTGACTATTTTTGGGAAGTCGCCCTAAGACTTGACTATTTTTGGGAAGTCGCCCTAAGATTTGATGATAATGTTCTTTTAGAAAAGTAGTTGACTAAGATATGCTTTCATACCTGTGCTGTGCTTACCTGTAGCTGCCGGAAGGACTGAGGCTACGGCTGATGTTGATGAAGAGTTGTTAGGTTGCCGTTCGTGGGACGGTTTCTGCCGACGATTTGCTGTCTTTGGAGGCATTTTGACCTGAAGGAGGAGTTTGGTTGAGTCTGTATCTTGCTGGTGATCGTCAACCTTGTAGAGGTTGTTGAGCTTGTCTTCACATTGGGACTTCTTGCTTTTGAGAACTTGGTGTCTCTGACCGCATTGTATTTGAGAACTTGGCGTCCCTGACCGATTTGTATTTGAGAACTTGGCGTCCCTGACCGATTTGTATTTGAGAACTTGGCGTCCCTGACCGATTTGTATTGGAGAACTTGGCGTCTCTGACCGATTTGTATTTGAGAACTTGGCGTCTCTGACCGAACTGTGTTTGAGAACTTGGCGTCTCTGACCGATTTGTATTTGAGAACTTGGCGTCTCTGACCGATTTGTATTTTGAGGATTCGGCGTCTCTGACCGAACTGTATTTGAGAACTTGGCGTCTCTGACCGATTTGTATTTGAGAACTTGGCGTCTCTGACCGATTTGTATTTTGAGAATTCGGCATCTCTGACCGAACGGTAGACACTGGAGGTGGTCTTCATTGGGGGGCTGTTTTCATCCATTTGTGGACATTGGAGGTCGTCTTTAGCAAGTTGCAGACGCCGGAGCTTGTCTTTGCCAAACTGTAGATGTTGGAGGCTGTCTTCATCCATTTGTGGACATTGGAGGTCGTCTTTGGTGAAGATCATCCTTGCCGAAAAGGGGGATTTGATTTCACGTTTGAATTCCTGCATTCGTTAGTGAAGAGGAAGATACATATATAACATTCACGATGACAGATGCATGCATAGGGCCAAAAATGATTGTGATGATGCATTTACTTGCTTTCGAAGATGTACTTAGCCTAAGCTTTTGGCAGGGAAATTATGATTTATGATCTTCAATCACTTAGGATTTTTCCTATTGATTCAAATTTTGTGCATGCTACATGAGCCCTTGGGAGGTTTTTTGGCGGGGATTCATGGTGATGAAAGGGGATGCGTCGGGATGTATGTGTTTGGAGACTGTTTGGGACAGGCTTTGAGCAAGTGGGGGAGGTGAGAGCCCTCGATCGCAGTTTAAACAGCGGTTGTTGATGAGGTTTTGTTGACAGTATCACATGGACCTCAATTTTGATGAGATTGGATTCGGATCCCGGGTTTTGGTTGAAATTTTCCCTCTCATTCTTGGTCATCTGAAGCTGATGCTGACAGGCTCTGGGGCACGTCGATATGAGCGACGCTTCTTTCATTTGGGTGAGCTGTGACTTTGGCCGAAACCGTGTTCGGAGAATGATTTGATGGAATTGCTAATGCCGGGAGAAACCCTGATCTTGAATTCCGATGCTACGGGAAGCTGCCGTGTACCAAGTTCTGAAGCTGAAATTCTTTCTTGATAAAATTCGGGTCCAAAAGACCATCTTGACAAAGCCCCCGGATCCTGAGTAGGCAAAGTCCAGATTTTGAAGAAGCGACTTGGCGAGTCTATCTCGTAGTGAAGAACCCAATGTGGACCCAAAGATGACTATAGAAGCCCCAGCTTGAAGAGCTGATACAGAAGAACCTGGGAGAACCGCTTAGCAAGCCCCAGCGTGAAGAAATTCATAGCAGTCTTACTGTAGACAGAGTCGTCATGTGACCAGGGAGGCACCCATTTAGTCAACCAGTCAATGGACAAGACTCAGAAATGTTTACGTGTGAAATTACCCGGATCCGAGCAGGCCTCGCGGCCCCGGCATCTGGCATTTTTTCCCCGCTTTGCAGCGTTTTCAGGTTGGAGGTGTCTCGCCGTTTGTTTTCTCATTTGTAGAGTCGCCACGCCGTTTTTATTAAGCCCAAAACATTGAAAAAGGGCATCAGTTTAAAGATAATTTTAAACTGTTTTTGTGTGATGAGATTTTGAGTTCGGAGGTCAGATGACTCCCGGAAGAGAATATTAGAATATTAGAGCTCACCCGAGTAGCCTCGTAAAACGAGTCTTTCTGATACCCCTAATATCCTTTAAATGTTGTGTGTGTGTGTGTGTGTGCTTTTTAAAAATGCATGTCAGTATCGGATGTCTACATTGTATGCTATGTATGGAAATGTATTGAAATAGTATAGGAAGGAAGCCTTACCAATGTTGGTTCGTGTCCTGTCTTCCGCTGGGGAATGGTTTTTGAGGTCGGAGTAGCGTTCCGGTATGGATCGGGATTGCTTCAGGAGATGCCGGTTGTTCGAGGACAGAGTTTCGGCGTGAGGTGAGGTTGCAGGCCGCGTTCGGGCAGAGGTTCGGCGTGCGTGGGGATCGTCGGGATCACTCTGCAGAGGTTCGGCGTGCGTTGTGGTGGCAGGAGTCACTCGGGCAGAGTTTCGGCGTGGTTTGGGATCGTCGGTTTGACTCGGAAAGAGCCGGACACCGTGGAAAGACCGAGCAAGGCCTCGGAGTACCACGAGGGGCCTCGAGTACCTCGAGAGTGCCTCGGGCAGCGCGGGAGCGTCTCGGGAGCGCTCGGGGAGGCTTCGGAGCACCACAAGGGGCTCTAAGGCCTCGGAAGGATCCGAAAGGGGCCGGGAGTGCCTCGAGAGGACTTAGAGGGAGCCAAGGCTAAGGGAGGAAGAGAGAAGAGGGAGGTGTGTGAAAATGAGGAGGGTGAGCCCTCTATTTATAGTAAAAATTTCGGAGCAAAGAGGTCGTACGGACCTTCTTGGTTATCCAATTTTGGATTTCCTCGATTTGAGGGAATCTGCAATGATGGTGAATATTCGGAATGATGGTGTTCCTCTGAGCAATAAGGTCCGTACGGACCATCTTGCATGCAAAGAGGTCCGTACGGACCAACTCTGCGGAAGTAATCATTTTCCCCGGATTTGAGGGAATATTGTGGACTTTAAGGGGATTTAGTAATCATTGAAACAAAAAGGTCCGTACGGACCTTAATTGCTTTTCTGATTTCCTGAAAATTCCCAAAAGGTCCTTTTGTCCCTTTTTATCCCAGAAAGGCTCCTCCCTTGGTTTGGTTGGGGGTTTGAGAGGGTTTTGAGAGGGTTTTGAGAGGGTTTTGAGTGAGAGAGGTCTTCGAGACTACGTTTGATGAGTCTGCGGTGTTTCCCGTGTGTTTGAAAGGGGGTGATCCAGATTGGGGTACTTACAGAAGCCCCTCGACGACGTCACTTATGAAAGAAGTGGGGTCGCCGATAAGATAAGGGTCCTAATCTGGATCGCGTGCTGGGAGAGGAAGTGACCGTGAGGGTCAATGTGAGGACGTGGTGGTGTCCTTTTGTGTGACCGTTTAGGTCAATAGGCTGGACCCTGTGATAGGATTCCTACGTATCCCTGGCGGGAATCAAGCCTGGTCGTAGTTCGGGTGTGGGGTGAGTGTTTTGTGAATGCGGGCGTGGTGGTGCCCTGGAGTGTTGTGTGACCGCCGAGGTCAGTGGTGAGGACGTGGTGGTGTCCTAAGATGTGGTGACCGCCGAGGTCAATTGTGAGGACGTGGTGGTGTCCTGGGATGGAAATTTTACGATTTTCCGAATCGGGTGGTTTAAGGCCTTCCGGGCCGGAGATAGAGTGAGGACCTGAATCGTCTTCTGATTGCGGTTGGTGCCACGCTGGAGGACTTTGAATCGTCATCTGGCGGCGGTTGGTGCCACGCTGGAGGACTTTGAATCGTCATCCGGCGGCGGTTGGTGCCACGCCGGAGGACTTTGAATCGTCATCCGCGGCGGTTGGTGCCACGCCGGAGGACTTTGAATCGTCATCGGCGGCGGTTGGTGCCACGGCCCTGGAGGACTTTGAATCGTCATCCGGCGGCGGTTGGTGCCACGCCGGAGGACTTTGAATCGTCTTACGGCGGCGGTTGGTGCCACGCTGGAGGACTTTGAATCGTCATCTGCGGCGGTTGGTGCCACGCCAGAGGACTTTGAATCGTCATCTGCGGCGGTTGGTGCCACGCTGGAGGACTTTGAATCGTCATCTCGCGGCGGTTGGTGCCAGAGGACTTTGAATCGCCATCTCGCGGCGGTTGGTGCCACGCTGGAGGACTTTGAATCGTCATCTGTCGGCGGTTGGTGCCACGCCGGTGTGATGATGTTGCCATTCGCGGGAAAAATTCGATTTTGCGTTTCTTTGAAAAACCAAATAAAACCGGAAAACGGAGTCGCCACGCCATTTTAATTTTGAAGGCCAAAACTTTGAAAAAGCCCGAGATCAGAGATTTAGGTTCGGAGGTCATGTTACGCGTCGGGAAGGACGTTAGTGTGCACCCGACGCGCCTCGTAAACGAGTCTTCCAAGCTGAAAATCATTTTGTGTGTGTGTGTGTGTGTGTGTTTTGGCCAAAATAAGTTGAAACTCAGAAAAGTAAAAATTGGGATATCTTTTTAAGACTTTAAACTGATCCCATGATTTTTTGGAAGATTTTTGGATTGAGATTTGGTACTCAAAAGACCTTTTGAAGTTGAGAGCCATTTCTGCCAGAATGAAAAAGGCAGTGGACCTTTGATTTTGAAAGGGATTCAAGGGTCTTAAAACTTCATAATCTGGATAAACTCAGAGAATGAAAGTTGTTCTAGACACCTTAAATAAAGTTTGTGCGAAGGAATTTTCCATTTTGGAGAATATTTGAGGGGTCAAAACCTTCTGGAAACCTCAGATATGAGATCTGGATTCCCAGAAGCTGATGAACTAGCCTCTGAAAGAAAATTTGAAAAGAGGAGTTTTACTCACCCAAAAAATAAGATAAGAATATGTCTGGAAAGCTCTGGATGTTGGCTACAAAAGTATTTTGTAGTCAACACCAAATTCCAAGTTCATCTGTGTCCAAAAATTAAGACCATGGACTGAGGTCTGAGAAAATTGCTACTGGACAGCAACTTCTCAAGAAAGAAAATATGATTTTAAGGGGGGTTTTGCATCCATGCTTGTCCCCATTTCCCTAGGTTTTGGTTAGTGATCACTAGACATTTTAGTGGTGAATCAACTATACCAAACCATCCTTGGGGTACATTAGGACTAAGCATTTCATTTGCTTGGGAAGGGGAATTTTATCCTTTGAAATCAAGATTTAGTGCTTGAAAATGGTTTTTTAGGGTTTTGAAAGTGCATTTTTGCAAGAAAATAAGAAAAGCTTTGAAAATAATGTTGATCTTTGTAGAAGATCATCCATGGAGATGGTCTTCCATGGTGATCTTCTTAGATCTAGAGCAAGAAGATGAAAGAACTACATTTTGTAGTTTGAAGATGCATGCATGGATGAGATTTAGGGTTAGGAAGAGGAGGGTTTACCAATCTTCCTTGTGTTCTTGAGTGTTTGGCTTGAGTGTATGAGTGTTTAGGGCTTTAATATGAGAGTGAGTGGATGAGTATGAGTTGGGAAAGATTGGAGAGAAAATGGTGACAATTCTTGTGAATTCTCACTGTTTTCTCTCTATATTTCGCCAGAGGTTCGGTGCAAAATGTGTTCTTCCTCCTTATTTTTGTGACTGGAGGGCTCAATTTATAGCCCTCTGAAATTGACAATCTCATCCGCGCGGACAGGTCCAGCACGGCGTGCACTCATTAAATGCGGCTTGACTTTGGACAAGAAGAATAATCTTTTTCAAAATTCAAATTAACAGCCAGTTTTTGTGTTTCCAGCCATTGCCATTTTTGGTTTTCTTCTTTTGTTTTGCTTTTTGAGATTCTTTTTAAGGTTTAACCTTAAATAACAATGCCCATTTTACCCTCACTTTGTTAGAAATGTTAGGATAGTTAGGAATTGTTAGAAATGTTATAACTTTCGTTAATTTTCTAACGAAAATTCTAACAAGCTCAAATTGGAGCACTTACAGTAGCCCCTCGGCGACGGCGCTTTCGAAGGAAGCGGGGTCGTCGATAAGAGTAAGGCTCCATATTTGGCAGGATGATCGAGTGATCGGGTGGCTGAACCTAGCGATAGGCTACCTACGTATCCCGAATGGGAATCAAGCCAGTCGTAGTTCGGGTCTTTGACCCCGGAGATGATGGCGTTTTAGGTGCCTCGAACCTGATGAGCGAGTTCTACAGTCGTTTGCTGGAAAGAAACTCTGCTGGGGATAAGAGATGACCATTTTCGGTCTGATGGCTATCCGCTCTGCTGGGGATAGGAATGACCATTTTCGGTCTGATGGCTATCCGCTCTGCTGGGGATAGGAATGACCATTTTCGGTCTCTGCTGGGGATGATTGCGATTTATCGCTTTCTAGTGATAGCGTCTTAGGTGCCTCAAACCTTGAAGATGGCGTTTTAGGTGCCTCGGACCTTGGAGATGGCGTTTTAGGTGCCTCGAACCTTGAAGATGGCCTTTTAGGCGCCTCGGACCTTGATGATGATGGCCTTTTAGGCGCCTCGGACCTTAATTTGAAATGGCCTTTCGGTGGACTTCGTCTGCTGCCGAAGGAGAGGGTGACCGTTTTGGTCGAGGGGCTGGACCTAATGATAGGCTACCTACGTATCCCTAGTGGGAATCAAGCCCTTTCGTAGTTCGAGTACTACTCGAGATTCCGTTGGCTTTTGGGATTCCGTTAACTTTGCTGGGGAAAATCAGACGTACTCGTCTGGGAAATCGGTCTTACGTTTGACTGCCGGAGATGATTTTGATGAAAGATACGGGATCCGTTATCTTTCTCGGGGCACTCGGTCTTACGTTTGACTGCCGGGGGTAATTTTGATGAAAGATACGGGATCTCGTTATCTTTCTCAGGGCACTCGGTCTTACGTTTGACTGCCGGGGGCAATTTTGATGAAAGATACGGGATCTCGTTATCTTTCTCGGGGCACTCGGTCTTACGTTTGACTGCCGGGGGTAATTTTGATGAAAGATACGGGATCTCGTTATCTTTCTCGGGGCACTCGGTCTTACGTTTGATCCGGGGCAATTTTGATGAAAGATACGGGATCTCGTTATCTTTCTCGGGTCACTCGGTCTTACGTTTGACTGCCGGGGGTAATTTTGATGAAAGATACGGAATCTCGTTATCTTTCTCGGGGCACTCGGTCTTACGTTTGACTGCCGGGGGTAATTTTCTTGACAAGGGGCTGTCTTTGGTTAACTTTGGTTAACTCTGTTAAGTTGGAGACTGAATTGCAGAGTCCTGAAATTTTAAGGGGCAAAAGGGTCATTTTGACCCTTACAATCCTGTCCGCGCGGAGAGGACTTGAAATTCAGGGGTATTAATTAGGGCCAACGCCCTCTTCTTCTTCCCCATTCAATTTTGCAGTTTGTCGAGAGCAGAGAGAGAGAAAGTGGCAATTCCGCCATTTTTGGCCATTTAAGCTTCAAAATTCTTCCGATTTCTTCGATTTTTTGAGCAATGGAACACGGGGAAGGCGCTTTTCAAGGCCAAGGACGTGGCCCGGTAGCGGAGAGGCGATTGGAGCTCGTCCGGATGAGGAGGCATTACAATCTTTCGCAATCGGTTGAGGAGGAGCATTACCCCGATGCTTGGCAACATTGGGCTTCGGATCCGCATCTCCGAACGGTATACTTCGAATCCTCTTGATCCTCTTGTCGATTTCTTGTTTGAAAATTTTGGGTGATTTTTGAATTTTTTTTTTTGAAAATTCGAATGATTGATGTTCTTGGCTTTGAATTTTAATTTTGATGCTTTGCATGTTGTAATGAGTATATGAGTAACCCAAAATGTGCATTTTGCTTGGGAAAAAGAATTGGCATTTTTGCCACATTTTTTTTTTTTTTAATTCGAAAATTACATGTGAAAATTCGAAGAATTGTGATTTTTTTTTTTTGAAATTGAATATTGCATGTTCTTGATGATGATTTTTTTTGAAATTGAATTTTGATATTGATGAATGATGATGCAATGCATGCATTTTGTTTGGAAAGAATGGGCATTTTGCCAATATGAGATGTATGTATGTTTAGGATTTTTTTTGAAAAGTGGGACGGATTTTTCCTCCCGTTGCATGTAAGATGGATGATATGAATGTATGCATTTTTTTTTTGTTGAAAATGGGACGGAGTTTTTACTTCCATAGGAATGCATCCTTTTTTTTTTTTTTTTGATGAATGCATTGGGACTTGCTGAAAACTGTTTTCTTTTATACGAGAAAAATGGGGTTATGCTCATTGTATGCTGTTATGCTGTCAAATTTTTTTTTTTTTTAATGTAAATGCAAATGCAATCTTTTTGACATTTTCTCTTTTTTTTTTTTGCAGGGCGGAAACCGTTTTGTGACGGAGCAGCTGAACAAGATGAAGACTCGAGGATCGGTGGAGTCTGTGATTGACTTGTGGGATCGGCTTCCGGATGCGGGTCGAGGAGCTTTGCCGAGTCCGAGACAGATTGTTGTCGAGACGGGGCTCTGGGAGTTCGTCGAGTGCTTGAGGGGACTGGTCAAGTTCCCTAAGAGCAAGGGCTTGATGTTTGCTCGGCGCAAAGATCGGTGGGACACGACCCACACCTTCCACTTCTTCTAGGGCGAGGCTACGGTTACGCCCTCCGACTACGCTGCGATCACGGGCCTGTCCTTTAATGGACGCAGCATTGAGTGGAGAGATGGTTACAGTGACGCGGACCTGCAGGACCTTCTTGGATTTTCCCCTATTCCCAAAAAGGGAATGGGGATGGAGTATGCCGTGGTCTATGGTAAGATTGTGGAGACCATCGCGAGTTACGAGGCTGGGGAGGATAGGTTTAGCGCCGAGCAGATTGCTAGGTCCTTCCCGTGGTTTACTTTCTCGAGCACGCCTTTGGGCATGCCGAGGGGACGGCAGCTTTGCCTTGCCGAGATCCTTGGAGGACATGGAGACGGTTGGAGATATTTCCCGGGAGAGGCCGGGTGGCCGAGCTGTACTTTGCTCTGATAGATACAGCGGAAGGCCGTGAGCTCCTTTGTCGCTTCGAGTTTGCTCTGGAGGTATAAGCTCTCTTTTTGCTTTCCCTCTTTCCTTTGAGCACGCACTTCTCTTTTTTTTTTTTGCACTTGGATTGATTCGATCTTTGCCTTTCGCAGGTATGGGCGCTGGAGTTCTTCCAGGTCACGATGTGGAGGCAGCCTGAGGCGTACGTCGGGGCGTATCCGGCCATGCGCTCCTGGTCCAAGCATGCCCGAGAGAAGATAAGCTCCAGGGGGCGTACGACTCTCAGATACGCGGACTGCGTTCCTTTGGTGAGGGCTGACACGGACGAGGGGATGATGTTCTATCCCTGGGATCGCTTTGAGGTGGCGCAGCTGAAGGGCGCTGAGGTCTGGACCGTGCAGCGGAGGATTCTGAGGGGCCTGACTTGCGACGTCTACTATCTGGGAGAGAGGGTGACGCGTCAGCATGGCGTGAATTCGCCATTGTTGACACCGGTGGAGCCTCCTGCTGATATGATGCACCCGAGTGATCGGTCCGTGACCTGGGATGATTACAGAGCCGGCCAGCACTTCTCGGATTTCGTGGCGATTGAGCCATATGGGACATTTGTCTTGAGGAGGCTGAGGACGCCCTGCTCTGGATAGGCAGGGGATTAGGGATCCCACAGCACCCTCGGACGAACTTCTCCTACGTCCAGATGGGGTTAGATTGAGGGTGGAGATCCCCACTCGAGCGACTTCCGCGAGCTTTCCGCCTCGTCCGGGTATGAAGGTATGGCTTTTACGTTTTCGCCTTCTTCCTTTCTTTCTTTCGCTTCATCATCTTTAGCATTATATTTTTTTCCTTGACACTTTTGCTTTTGTGCGCTTTACGGAGGTGGTCGTCGAGAGGCCGACGAAGCAAGTGATCTGGCTAAGAGATTCATACGGAGGATGGTTGCTTGCGGGGCACCTCGTGCTAGGGCGAGGAGACCACGGCCGGCACTCCGTCCGACGGGAGGCTTCTCCTATTCCCTGAGACTTCTTCCGAGACCCCTCTTTCTCCTCTCATTGATCACCGCGCGGCACCGCTTCGGATCATGTCATTCTTGGGGATCCGTACGGTGGACACGTCCGGCGGCATGGTGGGTCGTCTCCGTATGTTCAGAGTCTGACGCCTTCACCTTCGGATTCGATTTCTTCGTGGATCCGGGTTTACCCTATCGTAGTGTGCCGGTTGGTCCCGACGAGCCTCTTTCTCGGGAGATGAGGACGATTCTGAGCCCGAGACTTTCGTGGCTCCCGACGAGGCGGGCCCGAGCCGCAAGAGGGACCTGGGAGACACGTGCGCCGGGGATTCCTGATTGATTATCTTTTGGGATTTTTTTTTTTTGAGATTGTACTTGTTTAGACAGATGCACACTTTTTTTGTAATAATTTAGGATTATTGATGCTTTTTTTTTTTTTTTTTTTGGAATGTAATTATTTAGGATTATTATGTAATGCAATGTGAATGCAATGTTGCATGAGCCTTGTTTTTTTTGCAAGGGTGTTAGTGTTTGACCGGTTTGGGAGGTTTTTTTTTTTTTTTGCACCGGTTTCGAGCAACCGGGACAGAATATTCCTCTTTTGGTGTAGCAACTTGAACCGTTGCAGATTTTTCGATGAAAACATACATGTCCGCGCGAGGGGACTCGCGTCTCGACACTGTCCTTTGATTTTGCTTTAAATCAAGCTTTGCTTTATTTCAAATTCAAATATCTTCTTCAACCTCCAAATTCAAACAGCCATTTTCGGGAGGAAGAGAGAAAAACCATGGAAAACCTTAGAAAAGCTCCCTCAAAGTTATCCCAAGAATCCCAAATGTCATTTTTCAACAAGTTCAAGGATTGGTCCCGGGAAATTATGCATGAGCGAAGGTCTTTCTTTGAAGAACGGTACAAGGTGAGGTGCTTGTGGTCTCTCAAAGAATTGGATCCGGATTATGACCTCTTAAGAGCTTCTTCTTCGTTTTGGGATACTAGAAGGCATGTCTTTTGCCTTTCCTTCAACGAGATTGTTCCGACCGTCGAAGAATTTCGGGCCTTGCTTGGAGGTCCTGAGGTGGAAGAGATAGCGGTCCCTTTGCCCTAGGGGCTTCTTTTGAGCCGATCAGATTGTGCGCGTCCTCCTTCATCTTTCCCTGAGGAAGCGCAAGGTATGATCCGCGGTCCCGATCATCTCGATATTTCCGGTCTTCCCGACAGATTTAGGGGCCTAGGCTTGGTGGATGATGCCTATTGGGATGCCTTTGCACTTTGTATGTTTGGCACCCCGTTCATGGTCTATTCCTTCGGGATCTGCCATCGGTCTTGCCGGATGTCGTCGTTCACCGTCGCCCGGCGTAGATGTCGTTCCTTTGATTCTTGGGGAGACTTTTCATGCTCTCGACAGATTAGCTACCGGACGGCGGTACATGCACGGGGCAGCCCGTTTCTCTTGACCCCGCGGCCGATGGAGCGTTTGGGGGTTCTTCGGAAACCTCTCGATATGATCGTGCCTTGGACTTTTGCCAGAGAGGTGTTGATGTAGATTTTGATGATCGTGGCTCGTGGGAGCGTTGGATGGCGGGTCGCCGCACCGAAGATATCGATGGTTGGTGCCTCATTGGCGGGTGGAGACTCGCAGAGTGCTTCAGACGGGTCCCATGTGGTTATGCTTCCTGGGGCTTTCTCGGTCCAGCCTTCTACATTCCGGCCCGGTCCTTAGGCGCTTGGCTTGGAGCAGTTCCTTTGGAAGGGTTTGATGATGTAGCCACCAGGTGGTGGCTCCCGCTTCCATGGATGATCCCTCGGTGTTTCCATTTCTTTCCCGAGCATGGAGGTATGATGCCTTTCCTCCTCGAGTCATTCTCAAAGCGTCCGAGACCGGTGTTCCCGACCACTTGGTACCTGGATTGGTACGAGAGGCATCCGGGAGAGACTCAGTGGCTATTTTGAGGCGGCGTGAGGCCATTATGGGTGCGGAGGACCCGACTGCTTCGAGAGGAGGAGGGCCGAGGCGAGGGCCAATCCTCATGACAGAGCGGAGACGCCGTGATCGATTATGAGGCTTACGTCAAGAGACAGGAGAGGAGGGCTCCTATGTTACCGCCTAGGTTACAGGAGATGAGGGATGACGCTAGTGGCTACTAAGGCCCCGACAGAGGCCGGTTTGATAGACCCCGTTCCCATACCGTAGCTTGGTAGGAGGAATACCGACATTTTTCCTGGGCTCGTAAGAGAAAGACTCTGAGGGGGAAGAAGAAGGGAGAGGCCAAGCATGAGTGGCTTGGAGTGACTCGAGGTTTCCAAGTATCCCTTTCTTGCCATGACAGACACATTAGTTTGATTATGTATCTTAGTTTTCTTTAGCAAAGTTGCCGCTGTAGGAATGAATCGGGCTTAGACTCATCAAAGAGCTTTTAACTTGTAATGAATATTTGAATTGCTTTAGAGTTTTTCGAGACGCTTTCATGGTCTCGATCAATTGTATTGATGCCAAAGTATGGCTTTTATTTGTGCTTTAGACCGAACCGTTTCCGCCGCCTACGTTCCTCATTTTGAGGAGCTCAGTCTTCGTAGTTCAACCCGGTGAACTCTTTTTTTGTTTTTTTTTTTTGTTTTTTTTTTGGTGCAACCTCGTTTTTACCTAGGCCGCCCTTTTCGGGTTTCTAACCTAGTCAGTATTACTCTTTAGCACTCTTTTTTTTTTGTTTTTTTTTGTTTTTTTTGTTTTTTTTTTTTGGTGCAACCTCGTTTTTTACCTAGGCCGCCCTTTTCTGTTTCTAACCTAGTTGGGTATTACTCTTTAGCACTCTTTTTTTTTGTTTTTTTGTTTTTTTTTTTTGTTTTTTTTTTTTTTTTTTTTTTTTTTTTTTTTTACGCGTAGTATCTCGCGCAGCCTTGTCACCATTCACCGGGTGTACAAAGGGATTCCCGTCGAGGTCCGCGAGTTGCATGGCTCCTCCGAGAAGATCTTCCGGACGACATATGGCCCGACCCATACAGCTCCCATTTGCCGAGAGGGTTGATACGGACCGGGGCTTTTCTTTTAGAACGAGATCACCTTCTCGGATCTCCCGATGCTTTACTTTCTTGTCGAAGGCTCGCCATTCTTCCTTGGTAGGCCCGGATGTGTTCCATGGCCTTCAATCGGCGTTCGTCTAGTAGGGCCAATTCATCATGGCGACTCGGGAGCCATTCGACCTCGTTGATCCGGCTTTCCAGCCAGATACCTGAGCGAGGGTATTTCCACTGATTGGGAGTACGGCTTCCATTCCGTATGTGAGGGCAAAAGGTGTTTCCCGCTTGCCGTTCGACCGATGTTCTCAGAGCCCCAGAGTGCTGTGTGTAACTTCGGGCCAATCTCTCGCCTTGGACACCATTTTCCGGATGATATTTTCCAGAGTCTTGTTTTGCCGCTTCGACGGCTCCGTTGGTTTGGGGCCCGTAGGGAGATGACTTGTGACGGGTTATTCGAATTCCGCCGCCAGCTTTTTCACATTCCCCTTCGAAGTGGGATCCATTATCTCGAGATGATTTCGGCCGGCAACCCGTATCTCGCACATGATGTTTTCTTTGATGAAGAGGGCAACTTTCTTTGAATTGAGGATTTTGTAGGACTTCGCTTCAACCCACTTGGTGAAATAATCCACGGCTACCAGTGACGAACTCGTGGTCATATCGCTCGATGGTGTGATTTTGCCTATGACATCAATTCCCCAAGTGACGAAAGGCCAAGGGGTTGTCATGCAAGATAACTCGTGAGGAGGCAAGTGATTAAGATTTGAGTATCGCCGACATTTGTCGCAGCCTTTTGACAAACCGGATGCGCCGGCTTCCATGGTGATCCAAAAATACCCCATTCTCGCATGATTTGCATCGTAGCTCGAGCATTCATGTGAGGGCCGCAGTACCACCACGTATTTCTTTCATGAGTTCGGTAGCCTCTTGTTTGCCGATACATCGCAGAGGGGGCCTTGATAACGTTTTTTGTATAACATGTTTCCCAAAAGAACATAATGGGAGGCGAGCCGCTGTGTGGCCGAGAGACTTTTTGCTTTGATTCCTTCTTTATATTCCCCATCTTCGTTTTTGAAAGAGGCCTCGCCATCCTTCGTGCACCGGTAAACTGAGTGTACCAGTGGATCATTGATCGTTCGGCTTCCGCTTCAATTTCAAGCTAATAGGCGGGGTTTTCTCTTCTCCCGACTCGAATGGTTTAACAGACTTTCCTTCGTGTATTTCGACAAGAGAGGCTAGTGTAGCTGTAGCATCTCGCGAACCTCGTTTCGGTCTCTTGGCAGTAATGAAAGCCGATTTCTTTGAATTGAGTTACTAACTCTTCCATGTAAGCATGATACTTCGCAAACCCGGATCCACGGTCTTCCATTTGTTAGAGACCTGATTGATGATGAGGGCAGAGTCACCGTACACCTCCAATTCCTTGATATTTCTTTCAAGGGCGGCTTCCAACCCAGCCTATGCAAGCTTCATATTCAGCAGTCATGTTGGTGACTTCGAAGTTCAAATTTATCAAGCATGGGGGTGTGTTCGTCAAGAGGGATCGACCGTAAGCATTCCTATCCCGTTCCCCTTTTGTTTGACGCCCCGTCGAAGAAGAGTTGCCGCCGATTTTCTCCTTCTAGAGCGAAGATTCCATCATCGGGAAATTGAGGTTCAGTGTCCTCGGGACTCATCACTTGGGAAATCGGCCGATGTTCCGCCATTATGCGTCCTTTTACGGATTTCCTTGAAACATAAGCGATGTCATATTCGGCCAAAAAGAACGACCATTTTGCCAATCTCATGGAGATGGAAGGCTTGTCGAACGTATATTTGATGGGGTCTATCCTTGAAACAAGATGTATCGGGTGAGACCGCATGTAGTGTTTCAACTTTCCCACTACCTGCACCAAACCTCGCGCAAGTCTTCTCGCAAAGCGAGAGTAATTGAGTTCGCTTCCTTGGAGCTTTCGCTACGAAATAGATGGCGTTTCGACTTTGGAATCTTTTTTCTCTTGAGCTAGCATAGCCCCAATTGCCGTATCCGTGACAGCTTAGATATAGCAAGAGTGGCTTTTGCCGATGTGGTGGGCAGAGAATCTGGGATTCACAAGGTATGCCTTAACTGCTCAAAGGCAAGCCGACATTCGGGGTCCATTCTGTAGGCATTCTTTTTCATCAACTTGAAGATTGGCTCGCAGATCGAGGTCACTGATTTACAAAGCGGCTTATGTATTGCAGCCTTCCCATGAAGGATTTCACTTCGTCGTTGTCCGTGGTGGCTTCATTTCAACTATCGCCTTGATTTTCTCGGGGATCTACTTCGATTCCCCGTTCGTCACCATATATCCTAGTACCTTGCCTCGTCTTACACCGAAAGTGCACTTGGCCGGATTCGGCCTCATGTCGCGGTCTCTGAGGCGGCCGAAGAATTTTCTCAAATCAACAAAGTGCCGCCATCCGATCCTCTCGGAATGTATTATCATGTCGTCCACATAGACCTCAATTTCTTTGTGGATCATGTCATGGAACAGCCGTAGCCGCCCTTCCGGTACGTAGCCCCAAAGATTCTTTAGTCCGAATGGCATGACCGTGTAGCGCATGTGCCCCAAGGGGTTGTGAAGGCTGCTTTTGGCTTGATCTTCTTCTCGCCATTTTGATTTGGTTGTAGCCGGCAAAACCATCGACGAAAGATTTGACTTCGTGGTTGGCCGTGGAATCTACCAAAATGTCGATGTTCGCAGGGGGAAATCGTCTTTTCGGGGTCAAGCTTTGTTCAAGTCTCTCAAGTCTACGCAAAGATCGGATCTTTCCGTTGGCCTCGTCACCGTCACTATGTTGGACATCCATGTTGGGTATTCAATGACCCCGATGAACCCCGCCCGAGCATCTTTTCTATTTCCTCTTTCACTTGTAAGGACCATTCGGGCTTAATTCTTCTTAGCTTCGCTTTACCGGCTTGACTTCCGGGTCGAGCGGTATTCGGTGCTCAACTATGGAAGGATCGAGGCCCGGCATATCTTTATAGGACCATGCGAACACATCCACGAATTCTTTTAGCAACTTGATTATGGCAACCCTTTCAAATTCCTTCGAAGAAACTACCAATCAAGGCGTCTCTTTAGGCTCTTCCGCAGCCTCCCAAATTCACACTTGTCAAAATCTCTTCGGCAGCTTGGGCTCGATTTTCCTCTTTCCTGACAACCCGCTTAAAGATTTCTTTGATATATTGTTCATTTAATGTGTCCGCTCTTCATCTAGTGATTCGTTATTAACCGTTTTTAGATTATTAGTTAATTCATCATTAGTTAAAGTGGCAATTAAGGGATACTCGTAAAGGTTCATCATTTCATTCAAGACGAAGGGGAATACAACGTTCGCTACGTATTCGTAGTCTTCAGCGTAAGGCCATCTGACGACTCGAGAGACTCGAACTCAACAATGAGAGACTCTGAGGATTTTACAAAGGTTGACACGAAAGGACGGGGACCAATCCAAGCTTGGTGATCATTTCCTCTTTGGTCGCGGACGGGCCCGAGAGAGTTTCCCAATTCTTTAAAGGCATCGCCGTCGGTGGCTTCAAAACCCGGAAAGGCATGGTCTCTGTGCTCCCTCTTCGCCGTTGCTATCATCTCTTTGTCCGAACCGTAATCAACCGTGTTTGGCATCCGAAAGCCGAGCATGTGGATGTAGGGATCTTCCTCACCCGGGGACTTCCGTTTCGTCACAATCCGACCGCTCAATCCAGATGTAAGGACGCATTGCGTCTCGGTGAGCCGCTAGAAAAATCTCATGTCCCATACTCGAGCGGAAAGGCTTGGCAGTGTAGTTCGCCAAGGAGGACGTCCCACACGACGTTCATAGATTCGAGCCGAGTCCGTCGGTGTTTGCCGACTTTTATCATGAAAATCTCCTCGCCCGGCGAGGCCAAAGAATGGGTTTGCGTATCGACAAATCCGTGATTGAGGACCGGACTTGTCAGGTGCCCGTATCATGGCGGCGCTTCGCCGTTTCCTTCCAAAGCACGACTCCAAGTGTTGGAAATAGCAATTAAATTTGATGAATCGAACTTCTTCTGAGTCCGCTTGCTTGAGTGTGTCGACATAGTTGGCATCGCTAGATTCCAAAGGATGCCGGCGAGACTTGCCTCTTGAAGGATGTAGCCCCTGTTTCGACCGTGGGTGTTCTTGGCTATTGTTTCAGCTCTTCGTTCCCTATGAGGAAACCGTCACCCCTTATGACTTCAAGGTCTCCCGCCGGTTGATGAATTTGACGCATTGGTGGAGAGTGGAGGCTATGGCTTTCATGTGATGCAACCAAGGGCGCCCCTAGTAGGGCCGTGAACTCTGAGGGGATATCCATTACATGGAACTTTGCGGGCACCATTTGGGTTTCGTACCGAGTTCCAGAGTCACCGTCCCCTGCATGGGACGAGACGAACCGTCGTAGGCTTTGACAAATCCGGGTAGATGGGATCACGCGCCTTTCATTTATGCGGAGGGCCCTCATCATGCCGAGGGGAAGGACATTTACCGATGATCCATTGTCCACTAATACCCTGTGGAGTGACATGGTGTTGAGCCGAATAGTGATGTACAAAGCTTCATTGTGTTGGGAGACATCTCTTGGCAAATCTTCATCGCGTAAGGTGATCATACTCCCATATAGGTGAGGATCATAGATTTGGTCCTTGTCTCGGGATGGAGAGTCATCAAGCCGCCACTTCGTGCCTTTTTCTTGCGAGGCGTAGTCTTTGCCGAAGCCCCCGGGTTATACTCGATGCCTTTTGTGGCGGTTGCCATCTCTAGTCAACATGTTGATTGAGTGGGAGCGCCAGATCCGGCGTCGGTTTTTCTTCATCGGTGTATATTCTGAGCCGGACAAACCGAACTCGCCGACCCCGAGGGGGCTGGACTTCGTTCGCAGCACTGCATCCGAAGGTCTCACTCGTCGTTGGCAAGGCTTTTCTCGTTCTTTCACCCCTTTTTGCTTTGGGGAAGACTGACCGGAGTAGAGTACATAATAATCAAATCCCCTGCATGGCTCCCCGAGCGTTCCCACACCGTTATCACCGCCTCGAATCTCTCCTTCAATTTTTGCCGGGAGGAAATTTTCTTTTTCTTAGGAGGACGGTCCTCGTGTATCCAGTCCCGATAGTCCCTTTCAAGGCAATCGGGACAAGCCACAAATATCCCACCAAATGTGTTCTACTACGCGGCGGATTTGGGACCTCGTGCCGAGCGTGTGCCGAATGACTTTGAGTGGAACTGTCCGGGGATTCGCCGGACTCATCTCGGTAGCGAGTGATTGGACTCTCGCCGGGTAATGAGAGATATTGAGGTCCCTGGGAACGGGCACATGTTTGTCTTTCAAGGTAGCCCTGGCCGCTTGGGATATTGTTAAGATCCCGAAGTGGCGTGTGGCCTCTTCAATCCAGCTCGCCGTCTCGTTTCCGGCGTTCTTCCAGACTTTGATGGCCGACCATATTCCTTCAATCGTTCCTCGATTTTCATCACTCAGCCGATATTTGTGGGATCATCACTTTGAGAGGGGACAACCGACAAGATACCGAACTCTTTCGTCCCCGATCGTCGTTGGGGGCCAGCTTGCCCCGTAAGTCGGCGGGCAGAGTCCCGCGGTGGAAACATAGGAATCTTGGGGTAGCATCTTGATGTATCCGGACTGTTAAGAAGAGGAGGAGAACCCTTCTTCGTCTTTGCGGTAAAAGTGCCATCGGAATTGAGACTCGATAGTCAAACCATGACTTGCGACTACCCCCGCAGAGGTCATCAATTTGAGCCTCATGTCGAAGTCTCATTTGTTCTACCAACTGGATCCACACGGTCTGTTCGAGGGATTTTGGAGGACGGAGCAACGTTATCCCCATCATTACCGGCCGATGCGTACATTCTCAAACCCGGAGTTGGAACAAACGGCGAAGCCGATGACGCGCTTGACTCTTCCCAACCGATCAAACGGTGACCCGGTGCCCGAAACCAAGCTTTGTGCGGAGTCTGGGAAAGGACACGAAGGTTCGATGTCCGGGAATGGAAGGAGGGTAGGTGTTTGGGCTTTTGGCTCATGCAACATGCGCTATTTGTTCACGTTTACTTAAAACATGTTTTATTAACCTAATCGGTTGGAAAAGATTGCTCTTCTTTTTCGCAAACTACTCGATTCCCGGATCGGGCCCCGTCACTACGTCTATAAGCCCCTCGTATTCCACCCGTATTTCGACCTCCCAGTGGTGGACAGCCCGGGCGAGGGTCCTATAGGGCAAGCGGGTCCCACCGACCGAAAGAAAAACGATCCTAAAAGTCCGGCGGGTAATCGAGTCTTAACGAGCATTCGATGTAAATTACGGACAAAGCCGACGTCGAAAGTCAAGATCATGTCCGAGGGCTCGACAAAAAGTCGGCATGATTTGACCGATACGCGTCCACGATTGATCTTGACTTGTCGTCGCTAAGCCGTAATTAGGCATGGAATAGTCATTAATCCTTGATGACTCGGTGTCAATGCCGGGAGTCGTTGTATAATTTGTGCCGCCGAGCCGAAGTCAAGGCGCCGGCCAATATCTTGGTCAAAGTCTCGCGGCGGAAAACCGGCGTAACTTCGACCGATTAGGGACCCGAAAGATATTGAGTCGGTATGCCGACAAAGGCTTGAAAGGAAAGGTCTATACACGGACAGGCATGACACGTACTGCACTAAAAACCAACCGGGTCTCTGACAAAGTGTGTCACGGACAAGTGCATGGTCGACACGAGGCTCCATGGGATGTTTGGGTAGTCCCGTGCTCATCCGAGAGGCGTAATAAGACCAAACGGACCGCGACAAGGATTTCCCGGTTAAGGACGTAGTGTGCAAAGTGTACGGTCACGTGCGCGTAGTGTGCAAGCAGCCTATATTCTTTTTCGAGTAAAATAGAGATTTTTTATGTGTCTTAAAAATATGATGCATGATTTTTTTTTTTTTGGAAATTTTCTTTTTTTTGAAAATCCTTTTTTTTTTTTGAATTTTTTTTTGATGAGCACATAAGCACGTAAGCACGGAAATTCCGACAGCTTAGGGACATTATTCCGACAAATAAAATTTTGACTTTCTCCGAGGCGGCCAAAACAACATGAAAACCGTGCAAAAATCAACACACACACAAAAATGATTTTCAAAGCCGGACGGAAGCTTGACCCTCAAAAGCTTTTTTTTTGAAAACGGTGATACCGGTACGTGGGATTGTTAGACCACAATTTATCCCCGACTCGTGTTAGGAGGCGATAACGGGAAATTTAGTGGTTTCCACCAATATACCGAATACCATTTTTTATTAAACACCTTAGTCCCCGCCGGAGTCGCCACCGTGATGATGTTGCCATTCGCGGAAAAATTCGATTTTTGCGTTTCTTTGAAAAACCAAATAAAACCGGAAAAACGGAGTCGCCACGCCATTTTAATTTTGAAGGCCAAAACTTTGCAAAAAGCCCGAGATCAGAGATTTAGGTTCGGAGGTCATGTTACGCGTCGGGAAGGACGTTAGTGTGCACTCCGACGCGCCTCGTAAAACGAGTCTTCCAAGCTGAAAATCATTTGTGTGTGTGAGTGTGTGTGTTTTGGCCAAAATAAGTTGAAACTCAGAAAAGTAAAAATTGGGATATCTTTTTAAGACTTTAAACTGATCCCATGATTTTTTGGAAGATTTTTGGATTGAGATTTGGTACTCAAAAGACCTTTTGAAGTTGAGAGCCATTTCTGCCAGAATGAAAAAGGCAGTGGACCTTTGATTTTGAAAGGGATTCAAGGGTCTTAAAACTTCATAATCTGGATAAACTCAGAGAATGAAAGTTGTTCTAGACACCTTAAATAAAGTTTGTGCGAAGGAATTTTCCATTTTGGAGAAGATTTGAGGGGTCAAAACCTTCTGGAAACCTCAGATATGAGATCTGGATTCCCAGAAGCTGATGAACTAGCCTCTGAAAGAAAATTTGAAAAGAGGAGTTTTACTCACCCAAAAAATAAGATAAAAATATGTCTGGAAAGCTCTGGATGTTGGCTACAAAAAGTATTTTGTAGTCAACACCAAATTCCAAGTTCATCTGTGTCCAAAAATTAAGACCATGGACTGAGGTCTGAGAAAATTGCTACTGGACAGCAACTTCTCAAGAAAGAAAATATGATTTTAAGGGGGGGTTTTGCATCCATGCTTGTCCCCATTTCCCTAGGTTTTGGTTAGTGATCACTAGACATTTTAGTGGTGAATCAACTATACCAAACCATCCTTGGGGTACATTAGGACTAAGCATTTCATTTGCTTGGGAAGGGGAATTTTATCCTTTGAAATCAAGATTTAGTGCTTGAAAATGGTTTTTTAGGGTTTTGAAAGTGCATTTTTGCAAGAAAATAAGAAAAGCTTTGAAAATAATGTTGATCTTTGTAGAAGATCATCCATGGAGATGGTCTTCCATGGTGATCTTCTTAGATCTAGAGCAAGAAGATGAAAGAACTACATTTTGTAGTTTGAAGATGCATGCATGGATGAGATTTAGGGTTAGGAAGAGGAGGGTTTACCAATCTTCCTTGTGTTCTTGAGTGTTTGGCTTGAGTGTATGAGTGTTTAGGGCTTTAATATGAGAGTGAGTGGATGAGTATGAGTTGGGAAAGATTGGAGAGAAAATGGTGACAATTCAAGTGAATTCTCACTGTTTTCTCTCTATATTTCGCCAGTAGGTTCGGTGCAAAATGTGTTCTTCCTCCTTATTTTTGTAACTGGAGGGCTCAATTTATAGCCCTCTCGAAATTGACAATCTCATCCGCGCGGACAAGGTCCAGCAAAGATGCACTCGTTCATTAAATGCGGCTTCACTTTGGACAAGAAGAATAATCTTTTTCAAAATTCAAATTAATGCCGCTTTTGTGTTTCCACCATTGCCATTTTTGGTTTTCTTCTTTTGTTTTGCTTTTTGAGATTCTTTTTAAGGTTTAACCTTAAATAACAATTCCCATTTTACCCTCACTTTGTTAGAAATGTTAGGATAGTTAGGAATTGTTAGAAATGTTATAACTTTCGTTAATTTTTTAACGAAAATTCTAACAAGCTCAAATTGGAGCACTTACAGCTGGAGGACTTTGAATCGTCATCTGGCGGCGGTTGGTGCCACGCTGGAGGACTTTGAATCGTCATCTGGCGGCGGTTGGTGCCACGCTGGAGGACTTTGAATCGTCTTCTGGCGGCTGTTGGTGTTATGCGCGAGGACTTTGAATCGTCTTCTAGCCGCGGTTTGATGTAATGCGCGAGGACTTTGAATCGTCTCCTAACCGCAGTTGATGTAATGCGCGAGGACTTTGAATCGTCTTCTAGCCGCAGTTGTGGAGGCATGGCTGCCTTGTGCTTCGAGAGGCGTAGATGCCTTTGTGTTTTTGCATATTGAGCAGAAGGTTGGACTTACGATGACTGCCGGTGCTTGCGCTGCCGTTGAAGTGGGCAAGGATGACGGTCGGTGATTGCTTCCCCATTTGGCGTTTTGGGAGGCGCTTCGTGCCTTGGGACTTGTACTCGGAGGTGTTGGCTCCTTCTTGTGCTTGTTTTGCCGTTGAGTGGGCAAGGATGATGGTCGGAGCTGGGGATATGCAGTCTTGCATGACTTCCCTTTGACTTGTTGGGGAGGAGCTCGGGCTTACTTTGATGGCCGGTGCTTGCGCTGCCGTTGAAGTGGGCGAAGTTCGGGCTTACATCTGACTGCCGGTGCTTGAATTGTTGGGGATGCGTGACCTTGTAGGGGCCCTTTTCTGTTGGGAAGATGACTTCGGACCTCTTTTGAGGGCCAGTGGTTGAGTTGTCGTTGAGCGTTTGGAGGCGTCTTGCGCCTTGATATTCGTGCTGGGAGGTGTTGGCTCCTTCTTGAATTGCCGTCGGGCGTTTTGGAGGCGTCTCGTGCCTTGGGATTCGTGCTGGGAGGTGTTGGCTCCTTCTCGAATTGCCGTTGAGCGGGCGGTGGTTGAATTGCCGTTGAAGTGGGCGAGGACCGGTCTTACGCTTGACGGCCGGTGGTTGAATTGCCGTTGAAGTGGGCGAGGACCGGTCTTACGCTTGACGGCCGGGGATTGAATTGCCGTTGAAGTGGGCGAGGACCGGTCTTACGCTGACGGCCGGGGATTGAATTGCCGTTGAAGTGGGCGAGGACCGGTCTTACGCTTGACGGCCGGTGGTTGAATTGCCGTTGAAGTGGGCGAGGTCCGGTCTTACGCTGACGGCCGGGGATTGAATTGCCGTTGAAGTGGGCGAGGACCGGTCTTACGCTTGACGGCCGGGGATTGAATTGCCGTTGAAGTGGGCGAGGACCGGTCTTACGCTTGACGGCCGGGGATTGAATTGCCGTTGAAGTGGGCGAGGACCGGTCTTACGCTTGACGGCCGGTGGTTGAATTGCCGTTGAAGTGGGCGAGGTCCGGTCTTACGCTGACGGCCGGGGATTGAATTGCCGTTGAAGTGGGCGAGGACCGGTCTTACGCTTGACGGCCGGTGGTTGAATTGAAGGGTTAGGGACCATTCTGCACTTGGATTTGCTGGAAAAGGCCTTAGGACAGCCAGGGGCAAAGATTATAAGGGCAGGAAAGTAATTTGGCCACCCCTTGCAAAGAGGTCCGTACGGACCAATTGGTGTGCAAAAAGAGGTCCGTACGGACCACTTTGGTTTTTTACAGCCTCCTGTGTTTTGACCGGCTTAATTTCGAGGCTCCTCTTCATTTCCCATTTCCAAGGCGTGAACCAGCGAGAGAGAAAGAGAGAAAACTCCATTTTTGTCCAAAATCTTCCATTTTTCTTAGCTTGAATTGCTTGCAATGGCGGAGGGATCTCGAAGGAGTCGTCGTCAACGCAGTCAGGAAGTGGTTGAGCAGCGAATGGAGCTTCAAAGAAATTGGATCTCGTTCGTTCCATCTTCGAAGAACCCGGATGTTTTGTATCCGAATCCGGAGGTGGACAATCGTCGCTCCATGAACGTCGGGGAGGTAAGAAATCTGTTCCGTTTTGATTCCCTGCTCGAATTTGTTGAATGCTAGAACTAGGTTTTAGTTTTTCGCATTTTTTTGAATTTTTTTTTTTTTATTATTTTATGCCTTTTTGTGAAATTCTTGATGAATTGTTGAAAATGGACATGTAAAAATTGTGGGTATGTGTATTTTGTGCAGAAATGTGTAGATTAGCTCTTATTTGTGAAAATAAAGTGCCTATCTAGTGAATTGCATGCTTTGGTGTTTTGTACCTAATGCTATTTATGTATGTACATTGTGAGAAAATTTGTCGTGTAGTGACAAATTTTGTGAAAAATGTGACATGTGCCGTATTTTGTGACGGGTTATATGTGAAAGTGTGTGCCGTGTAGGGACGGATTTTTCTTTTAAAAATGTGCTATATAGTGTGTGCCGTGTTTTTGGGTGACGGACTCTGTGGGGAAAATATGTGCAATATGTGCCGGGTTATATGTGAAAGTGTGTGCCGTGTAGGGACGGGTTTTTTTTTTTTTTTTTTTTTGAAAAACGTGTTATGCATATGTGTCGTGCCGTGTGTGCCATGTTTTTGGGTGACGGACTCTGTGGGGAAAGTATGTGCAATATGTGCTGTGTTGGGACGGATTTTCTTTAGAAAATGTGTCGTGTAGGGTTTAATCCCCCCCCCTTTTTTTCTTTTGAGAAAATGTGTACAGTGTGTGCCGTGTTTTTGTGACGGACTGCATGGGAAAAATTATATGCATGATATATGTGAAAATTATGTGCAATATGTGTCGTGTTTTGTGACGGGTTATATGTGCCTTTATATTAAGTACTGTGATTGACGTACCTTTGCTGTGTTTACCTGCAGGATGCGGGGCTTATGGCCGGGAAGGCCAAGAGGATGAAGACTCGGGGATCGCTCGAGGTCATTGTGGAGCTATGGCGGCGGATGCCCGATATTTCCGTGGACGGTAGGCCGAGTCCCCTGAGGCCGGTTTATGCTTCGGCCCGGGTGTGTTCGTTGAGAACCCGGGCCGGAGTGTCGACACGAGGAAGAACAAGAGTGTCTTCCCGGGTCTATCCGAGTATTGGTGGGATACCACCCACACCTTCCACCCGAGCCGGGGCGAGGTGACAAAGTGACGCCCACCGATTTTGCCGCTATTACCGGCTCTCCTTCAAAGGGGGGCTCGTGAGGTGGAGAGACATGATCTCCGATGTGGTGCCGACCGAGCTCGGGCTTTGAGCCTCGTCCTCGCAGGGGCCCGGCATGTTGTATAGCGACGTGGAGCTGAGGATCACGTCCAGCATTGGGGCCTACATCCGAGGTACCGGCCAGGTGACAATGGAGCTTGGCGCGCTCCTTCTTGTGGTATGCGCCGTCCGAGACTTTGTTCTCGAACCACGCGACCGCGGCTCCCTTTGCTCGCCGGGAGAGCTTCGACTGATTCGGGATAGGGTCTCGCGACATTGCTTGGGGCGAGGCGTGCTTGGCCGAGCTCTACTTCTCCTTGGACCGGTTTAGCCGGGGTGGCTGCTCGTTGGCCCGCTTTGACTTTGCTTTGGAGGTATGAGTTTATTGTCTTTTTTTATTTAGCAACTTGTCTTTTCTCCGTTGTCTTTTGCACCGAGCTTTCTCTGTTTTGTCACAGTGTGTGGTTTTATGAGGTTTTCCAGTGCTTCCCGTGGGATAGGGATCCGGCCGTTGCCGCGTACCCGCTATGCTAGCCGGGCTCGTACGGCGAGGAAGAGGAGGACCGCAGGGAAGCTCACCATCGCCTACGGGGATGTGCGGGAGCGTCCGGAGAGAGATAGCCGTGAGGGGTTTGTCTTGTTCCCGTGGACTCGGTGATGAGGGAGATGAGTTCGAGGGCTCCCGAGGTGACAGCGGCGGAAGATGCCGCGGGGCTTGACTTGTGATGTCATGTATCCGGGAGAGCGGGTCTTCTCGGGCAGATGGCCCTGGTGTGCTTCCCGTGGCTCCGAGGGACCCTCCCTTTGGGATGCTTGAGTCCCGGGACATGGATGTGCTTGATTTCGAGAGGTACCTTGGCGGTGTCTGCGCCGAGGAGTTCATTTTATAGGGAGAGGAGTACGGGGCCTTCGTGAGGAGGAAGCCGAGGACGCCGCAGTACCGGCGCGGAGAGAGAGGCCGGCCCGCAGCTCCCCTGCAGGTTCCGATGCCGGGACCGGATTTCACGTACGTCCGCGGGGACGGATCGAGGAGGAGGGTGTCTCGTACTGCCGTTCCCGAGCAGCTCCCGCCGCATACCGAGTGGATCCCGACAGATCGGTGAGTGTGCCGACTCTTTTCCATCTTGGCATCTTTTCGCATTTTCTCTTTTTGTTGTGGAGTATAACCGCATTTGATGAGCGTTTCCTTGGCTTCTTGTTGGTGCAGTCCCGGGAGAGCCTACGATATGCCGACTCGCCGTTACGTGGCGATGCGCTCCTTCGCTAAGAAGATGGCGTCGAAGATGTCCCGCCGGTCTTCGCGTCGCGTGCCGGCGCACGAGCCTATGCCTTCGAGGCATTCTACAGACGTTCCTCCGCCTAGAGCCGAGCCTGAGCCGCAGCAGAGGGACCTTTGAGGGCGGCATAGCATGGATGCCGGACATCTTCGTGAGCCGCAGTGGCCTTCGAGGGAGCAGCCCTTTTATCGCTCATGCCTCCGCACGGCGCACGTGGCGAGGGTTCCTCAGAGCCTTCTTTCTTTGATCCTTTCGCCGGATTTGACCCTTCTGAGTACTTTTCGTTGGAGCCTCCGGCGGGTGCTCGGTGATTCCGACGACGAGGATGTGACGGGCGAGTTCGCTGGGATGCCCGACTTTTCTTTGGAGGACCTCGGTGAGGATGATGATGCTGAGGATTCTGATTAGTATTCATTTGCTTTCCCTCTTTTCATATCCCTCCCCCTTTTTTTTTTTTGTTTAGCAACAGACATTTATTGGTACCTGTAATAAAACACATGTATTTGCACGGCAAACAGCATTTTATTTTAAGATGTAATGTCATTTTGTGATTCCCGGGATTTGTCCTAGAAATGGTTGCTATTATTATTTTTTATTTTGTACATGCCACGTGAGCCGAGAGTGCGTTGCGGGTAGTGTATGTTTGCCGGGAATGGCTTTGGCCGTTGTTTGGGCGCTGGAGCAAGGTCCCCGAGGACAAGTGGTTGTTATCTTGTTCTTTGGGAAAATGGTGCCCACTTTTGAGGATTTTCGGGCTTTGATTGGAGGACCGGAGGTGGAGGCCATCTCGCTACCTTTGATTGGTGGTGCCGCCTTTGTGAGCGTGAAGCTTGCGTGCTTTCTTCGTACTTCGTTGGGAGAAGTGCAGGCATGATCCTTGATTCGGGTCATATCGACATTTCCGAGCCGCCTGAGCGGTTCATGGTTGATGACGAGAGTGACGTCTCTTGGGATGCATTCGCCTTGTGCACGATAGCGACGCTTTTCTCGGCCGCCTCTGGGCATTTGTGATGGCGCTTTGCTAGATGTGGTAGGGCACCGCAGAGCCGGAGAAGATATTGTCCCGTTGGTGCCGGGGAGACTCTTCATGGTATCGACCGTCCGGCGACCGGGGATCGTTTTATGAGAGGGGAAGCCCCGCTTGCTCACCTCGTGGCCGCGAGAGAGACTTCAGCCATGCCCGAGGCTCCGACGTCGTTTAGCCCGTGGTCATTTGCTCGCCGACCTCTTGTGTTGGATATGGATCACCCGCCCGGGAGAGATGGATGGCATGCTCTGGTACGCATCGATCCGCCGGTGGGTTCCGCACCGGAGGATTGAGACCAGGAGGATCTTGCAGAAGGGTCCTACGTTGTCGAGTTCCAGTTTGTCTTGGTCCTCCTTCTATATTCCGTCGCTTGTTTCCCGGCAGTTTGGGATGAAGCAGGAGCCTTTGTTGGGCTGGGATGACCTTGCTATCGCGGAAGTAGTTCCTCTTTGTGTGGCCTCCGGTGCCTTCTTGTATTGTCTCGAGGGTATGGAAGTATTCCGCTTTCCCTCCCGTGGTACTCCTTAGACGTCTGGGAGCGTTGTATTGACGACTCGCATCCGGCCCGGTATGAGCGCATGTCAAGGGCGTCCCAAGTGGTCTTGGAGAGCGGCGTGCGGCAGTGCAGGACCCGGTTGCCGTAGTAGCTATTGCCTTAGGAGTTCGAAGCCCGGTCTCGACCCTTCGATGTGACGGAGACGCTTTGTTTGACTACGAGACTAGAGTTGACCGACCGACAGGAGAGGTCCTCTTTTGCACTCGCAGGAGGAGATCCGAGCCGAAGCACGGGCGAATGAAGCCCCGAGAGCTACTCGGATTATTTGACTCTACTGGGAGGACCCCGCATCTCGGGACCGAGAGACGCAGAGTTGGTTCACGTGGAGCGAAAGAAGACTCACGGGGACGAGGGAAGAAAGGGAAGAATGGCGAGGGACAAGCGCAGATGGCGCGGAATGACCTCCTAAGTATCCATTCATTGCATTGCAAACACATTATTAGTTAAATGTATTAAGTCAGTTTTTTAGCATGTTGTGAACTTGAGAGTAGACCGTGCTTGAACTCATCAAGAAATGTTGTAACCGTTAGTGATTTGTGATTTACTTTTAAAGCTTTGTCGAGACGCAAGATCTTCTTGTTCGCCTTTGCTTCGTTGTGCACTTTGTCGGCGTCCATCTTTGGACTTTTCGTTGCATCCGCGGACCGAAGGGCCGGCCCCGACGGCAATCCCCACGAGGCTTTATGCTTGGCCGAGAGGTTGAATGCTCCTCGACAAGTCGTTTGACGGTCTTTTTCGTAGCTTCCTTGCCGCTTGTTGGCGTCGGGCTCTTGACCTCAATTTCGCAGCTTCTGCTTGAGCTTCTTTTGTTTTTTTTTTTGTGAGCCCTTGCTCGAGCTCTTTTTTTTTATATATTTTTTTGTGAGCCCTTGCTCGAGCTCTTTTTTTTTTTTTTTTTGAAGCGCGTGAGGGCGAAGACAAGCCCTCGGCTTGGAAACAAGCACGAGTCGGGCCGTTTGATGCCGAGTGATTCTCGGATGTCCTTTGATGTTGCCGCCGTCGTTTGACTTGGTCAAGGTGGATCACGGGGCGTGTTCTTGAAAAGTGCGTAGCTTGATGGAGGTCTTGATTGACATTCAAACTTTTGACTTTTTTGTGTATTTTTAGACCGGACCAATTAAGGTTGCCTACGTTCCCAGGACTAGAGGGCTCAGGTATGCGTAGTTCGACACTACATGGAGTGCCAAGAGATGCACAACTGTTCTTCTTTAGGCGAAGTATCTGCGAAGTTTGCTTCCGTTGACTGGATTCATAAAGGGATTACCGTCTAGGTCCGTCGGCCTTCATGGCGCCTCCGAGAAGATCTTTTGAACCACGAAAGGGCCGATCCATGTGGGTTCTCATTTTCCCGGTGGGTTGGTTCGAGTGGGAGGCTTTTCTTTGAGTACAAGGTCACCTTCCCCGATGTCTCGGGATTTGACTTTCTTGTCGAAAGCTCTAGCCATCCCGCTTTGATAGGCTCCGGACGTGTTCCATGGCCTTTAGTCGTCGCTCATCTAGCAGAGCCAATTCGTCATGTCGGCTTCGGAGCCATTCGACTTCGTTGATGTCATTTTCCGAAGACTGAGTGAGGGAATTTCCGGCTCGATGGGAAGGATCGCTTCCATCCCGTATGTCGTGGCAAATGGGGTTTCTCCGTGGCTGCCGACCGATGTGCGGTAGCCCCAAAGTGCAAGGTGAAGCTTCTCGGGCCAATCTCGTCCTCGGGTGGTCATTTTTCGGATGATCCGTTCGAGGGTTTTGTTTGCCGCTTCCACGGCGCCGTTTGTTTGTGGCCGGTAGGGAGAAGATTTGTGACGTGTGATCTTGAATTCAGCCAGCCTAGCAGCCGAATTCTCCTTCGAAGTGTGAGCCGTTGTCTGATATGACCTCATTTGGGATGCCGTATCGGCAGATGATGTTTTCTTTAAGGAAATGCGCGACCTTCTTGGAGGTGAGTACCTTGTAGGACTTGGCTTCGACCCATTTGGTAAAGTAGTCGATGGCTACTAAGATTTAACTCGCACGTGGCCGTCTTTGCTGGCGGAGCGATTTTCCCGATGACGTCAATTCCCCAAGTGGCAAAGGGCCAAGGTGTAGTCATGCGGTAGAGATCGTGGGGTGGCGGATGATTGAGGTTGGAGAACCGTTGGCACTTGTCGCAGCTTTCGGACAAAGTGGATGCAATGCCGCTCCATGGAGATCCAAAGAGTAGCCCATCCCGAGAATGATTTGCATCGTGGCTGCGGCGTTCATGTGGGGACCGCAAGCCCCATTGTGGACTTCTGTTCATGAACTTGCTTGCTTCTTCTTGGGCCGATGCAACAGAGAGTGGCCCATGGTAGCGCTTCTTGTATAACATGTCCCCGAGGATGACGAAGTGAGAGGCAAGGCGTTTAGGGCCATGATGCTCTTGGCTCGACCCTCCCGTGTGTGGGTCTCCCTTGTTCATGAAGGTGGTTTCCGCTCTTGAGGTATTGGAAAATCTGGTTTGTGTCTGAAATGGCGTCTGACTTGCGTCTCTTTGGCTCTTCAAGAATCTTGCAAATCGTTGTGATTAAAACCTTCTCGGCAGCTTGGGCCCGGTTTTTCTCTCGTTTGACAACATGCTTAAATGTTTGCTTGATGCATTTATTTAATTAATGTGTTTGCCTTTTGTATAGATGAATTGTTTTTAACTTGTTTTGATTAGTTAATATCATCATTTGTTAAAGATGCAATGAAATGGTTTTTTAGGAAGGTCGGACCTTTTATTGAAAGCGTGAAGACTGTACATTGTTGATCAAAGATTCACAATCGTCAGGCGTAAAGCCGTCAAAAGACTCAAAATATGTGAATAGACGTACAACAAGACTCGAAGCTAGACTATAGGCGACGAGGGATTGGACCAGCTTCATTACTCTCGGATGGGCCGTAGCTCTAGAGGGAGTGGTGCCGGTTCGGTGGCCAATCTTCCCTTGGCATGAGTCCCGGAAAGTAGCTTGCATGCGGTTCCGATTTCAAACCAGTATCGCGGAGGTTTTTGGCGGCTCCCCCGATGATGTCCCTCCATTAGTGTTGCCACCACCCTTGGGGGTTTTTGATGATAGAAGTCGCCGAGGGCTACTTCTAGGAGGGCGAAGCATTCGCCGATTCGGAGTTGATTCTTGCCGATGTTGATCACTTTCATAGAATCCGCCTCTTTATCCGGGATCTTTGCTTGGACGACGTTTACAATGTCTCGATTCGAGCGGGCATGATATATCTCCTTCCCCGATTAAGCCTCGAGGAGGTTGCGCCACTGTCTCGTCCGTGCCTGACACCGGAATGTTGAATTGAACTAAGCCGTGATGGCCGTCCCCATAAGATCCGAGAGTGTCGCTGTAGGGTTGTCTTGTACCTGGGGATCGGTGATGAGCCGCTTGCAAGAGGGTTTTCGAAGTAAGGGTCTACTCTCGATCGGCCTCCATTAGGGCACCCATCTCTTGATCCTCTCTCAAGCATTCTTCACAATGCATATATCGAGTTGTCATCCCGACCCATGAGTTCTTCAATTTCACTGTCGCGGCTTAGAGCGTGGATGTAAGGATCCACTTCAGAAGCGGACAGTAGGAGAATCATCTCGAGAAGAGTATTCGGTCATGCTGACCTTCTTCTTCGGGTCATAGCTTGCCGGCCAAGCACTTGCCATTGCACCGCTTCCGCGGATCACTTCGATCGCTCCGTTGGCATTGATGAATTTCACGCATTGGTGAAGAGTAGATGATACCGTTTCATCCGATGTATCCAAGGTCGTCCCAACAAAGCAGAAGGTGGGTTTGATTTCCACGACTTGAACTCTACCGACTCCGCTTGTACGTCGAATTGGATCCTCGTATTGATGACTCCTACGATTGGTCGTGCAGTGGAGTCGTAGGCTCGGATTACCCGAGGTGAAGGCCTTATCGAGAACGGTCGATGCGGAGTCGCTTCAGCTTTGCTTAAAGCGATGATGTCGATCATGGAGTCGTTATCAATCAAGACGTTCGGGAGGAAGAACATCTCTATTTTTATGAGGATGAGGAGGGCTTCGTTGTGCCGATTCTCACATATTGGCAAGTCATCGTCTGTGAAGGCTAAACCGCTCCCGTGCTACCGCTGACTCGCCCTTCTGGGAACGTTCGATCCAATCATTTGTATGCCTTGGGCTGGGCAAAGATCGTAGGGAGACAGCTTGCCCTTGGGCGTTCTTGTCGGAATTCCTGGCCACGAGATCTCTTGACTTCGGTTTCACGCTCCCAGCGTAGCGGGACAAAGATGCCGACGGTCTCGAAAATTGCAGGGGGTCTGCCTCGCTTGGAGTTTCGTCAAAGGCTATTCGAGTTTACCCTGGCTGCTTTGGGAATGGATTTCCGATGGTATCGGGACCACGAGGGCGTTCCAATTTTCCCTCCTCAATGAGCCCCTGGACCACCCGCTTGAAAGTACGAAGCAATTGTCAGGTGGTGTGGCCGGGTAGTTGTGGAAGGCGCAAAGTGTTTGCTCATATCCATGTTGGGCTCGAGTCTTCTATTGGAAATTCTCGAGTGGTTTCGAGAAGATTTCGCTTCACCAAAGCTTCAAATACTTGACTCCAAGGGCATTTCCAAAGTTATCTAAATGTCGGAACCTGTGGGAAGCGAGGGGGCTGTATTCTTTGGGCCGCTTGATGGTTTCAAGGCTCGCAAAGCACCTCCTCCATTGTCCGGAGATTCCTTAGTGGCGGGTTCCGTTTCCTCACCGTTATCTCGTCGATCCCGCCGGGGGAGTATCGGATGGTGCGGACCGTGAACCGGGAAGCGGCTATCGGACCTTGTGACCTCGATATCGAAAAGGCGGCTCCTGGGTATTCTCAACCACTCTCGGTTGGCCGGAGGGGGGTGACGGGCAAGGTTTAGACACAGGAGTGGCCTAACGGGATAAAAAGGGGAAAGCTCACGTGGCATGCGGTTTCCGTTTCTTTTATTTTCTGATTTTTTTTTTTTTTTTGTTGTTTTAATTTACTTAAAACATGTTTTCTCGTAATCCTAGGTAGGTTGGAAAAGATTGCTCTTCTTTTCGCAACTATGCTAGATCCCGGGTCGATGGAGACCATCTCGTGCGGCTATAAGCCCCTCGTTTTGCACCCGTATTTCGACATCCCAGTGGTGGACACCTGTGCGAGGGTCCTATAGTGCAAGCGGTTTCCACCACTTAAAAAGAAAAATCGAACCTAGGGACCGAGCCTGTCATGTTCGTTTTGATGCGTTAGCCATGTGAATAGTGAACCGAGCCGGCCACTGAGTCAAGATCAGGTCAAGAGTTCGGCATGACCTCTCTTTACCTTGCTTGCGCAAGGGATCTGTGACGTTAGGCGTTGGCTGGGTCATATCGTCATGGCTGACGTATCAAAGGCGTGATAACATGGTGTCATGCAAGCATGGATGTATATCCGGACGGAACATCGTGCGGGTGTAGCTTCTAAATCAAGATCGTGTCAAGATTTTAGCATGACCTTTCATCGCTTTGCTTGCGCAAGGGATCTTGAGTTCCGAGCCTTGACTCGAGAAAATGGCCAGGCATGGTATATGTATCCAGCCGTATGACACCGGACCGGGTAAAACCAACCGAGTCCGGGACAGAGTGTGACCCAAGACTCAAACGTGCGTGGTTGACGCTTGGCTAGGATGGGATGTTTGGAATGATCCCGCGCGCGCCCAAGAGGCCTAGGAAGACCAAACGGATCGCAACCGAGACCACTCCAGTTAAGGTTTGTAGTGTGCGGTATCCGAGGCAAGCGTGCGCATAGTGTGCGGTGTAACCGAGGCAAACAGCAGGAGTAGAGCGCGGTGTAACCGAGGCAAGGCGGTGCGCGTAGTGTGCGGTCTCTAAAATTCTTTTTCCGAGTAAAACAGAGTTTTGAAGAATTTTAAATGTATGCACGTATGTATATTAATGCATTTTTTTTTGTATTTTTATTTTTTTTTGTAAAATAAAAACGAAGCACGTGCACACATACACAATGCTTAAAGGAAGGGGTAAAATGAAAGTTTGACCCTCATCATCGTTTTAAAAATCTTTTGTTTTGTTTAAAAGTTTTTAAAACAAAATGTCCCAATGAGTCGCCAACCGAAATTACCCGGATCCGAGCAGCCTCGCGGCCCCGGCATCCGGCATTTTTCCCCGCTTTGCGCGTTTCTGTGTTGGAGGTGTCTCGCCGTTTGTTTTCGCATTTGTAGAGTCGCCACGCCGTTTTTATTAAGCCCAAAACATTGAAAAGGGCATCGCTTAAAGATAATTTTAAACCATTTTTGTGTGATGAGATTTTGAGTTCGGAGGTCGATGACTCCCCGGGAAGAGAATATTAGAATATTAGAGCTCACTCCGAGTAGCCTCGTAAACGAGTCTTTCTGATACCCCTAATATCCTTTAAATGTTGTGTGTGTGTGTGTGCTTTTAAAAATGCATGTCAGATCGGATGTCTACATTGTATGCTATGTATGGAAATGTATTGAAATAGTATAGGAAGGAAGCCTTACCAATGTTGGTTCGTGTCTGTCTTCCGCCGGGGAATGGTGTTTCGAGGTCGGAGTAGCGTTCCTGCATGGATCGGGATTGCTTCGGGAGATGCCGGTTGTCCGCGCGGACGATTTCGGCTTGAGCTGAGGTTGCAGGCTGCGTTCGGGCAGGTTCGGCGTGCGTGGGGATCGTCGGGATCACTCGGGCAGGTTCGGCGTGCGTTGTGGTGGCGTGAGTCACTCGGGCAGTTTCGGCGTGGTTTGGGATCGCTCGGTTTGACTCGGAAAGAGCCGGGACACCGTGGAAAGACCAGGCAAGGCCTCGGAGTACCACGAGGGGCCTCAGAGTACCTCGAGAGTGCCTCGGGGCAGCGCGGGAGCGTCTCGGGAGCGCTCGGGGAGGCTTCGGAGCACCACAAGGGGGCTCGGAAGGCCTCGGAAGGATCCGAAAGGGGCCGGGAGTGCCTCGAGAGGACTTAGAGGGGAGCCAGAAGGCTAAGGGAGGAAGAGAGAAGAGGGAGGTGTGTGAAAATGAGGAGGGGGAGCCCTCTATTTATAGTAAAAATTTCGGAGCAAAGAGGTCCGTACGGACCTTCTTGGTTATCCAGAATTTTGGATTTCCTCGATTTGAGGGAATCTGCAATGATGGAGAATATTCTGGAATGATGGTGTTCCCTGAGCAATAAGGTCCGTACGGACCATCTTGCATGCAAAGAGGTCCGTACGGACCAACTCTGCAGGGAAGTAATCATTTTCCCCGGGATTTGAGGGAATATTGTGGACTTTAAGGGGATTTAGTAATCATTGAAACAAAAAGGTCCGTACGGACCTTAATTGCTTTTCTGATTTCCTGAAAATTCCCAAAAGGTCCTTTTGTCCCTTTTTATCCCAGGAAGGCTCCTCCCTTGGTTTGGTTGGGGGTTTGAGAGGGTTTTGAGAGGGTTTTGAGAGGTTTTTGAGTGAGAGAGGTCTTCGAGACTACGTTTGATGAGTCTGCGGTGTTTCCCGTGTGTTTGAAAGGGGGTGATCCAGATTGGGGTACTTACAACGTGCAGGGGCACATCTTTCAAAAAGTGGGAATGAATCCCGATTTTGTGTATACACACTCGCTTTAGGTTTGACTCTTTTGAGAGAGTATAAGCATCACAAGGTGTGGAGAAGTGTATGGAAGCCCCCGCCGACGTAAAGACAAGGTTTGGCTCTATTTTCCTATGATATAGAAAGAGAAGACTTGTCGAGACACTTGAAAACTTGTCTTATTCATGATGATCACAAGGCTGCTTAAAACCCTTTGTTAATGTTCGGGTTATTCAACTCCTAAATCTGATATGAACAAATATTTTGATTAATCACAAGGAGAAAACCAACTGATATCGAGGATCAAGCTCGGAAAGTGTATAGGGACGATCCTTGATGAGACCGGATTTTTTTTTTGAGATTTGTTTGTGATTTCGACCGGACCATTTCTGGTTGCCTACGTTCCCTCCATTATGAAGAGCTCAGGTCGCCGTAGTTTGGGCTTATCCCGAATGAAAAGAGAACGAATGTTGAAGTTCGAGGATCTGAGGACCTTTGGGGATTTTGAGGATTTGGAGGATTGAATAACATATCCCCTTAGAGTGTCCATGAAAGACACGGATGCGAAGCCCCAGTGGGACATCCACGGCAAGTGTTTGTGGAGTAGAAATGAATTATGCTCACATCAGATTTGAATTTGCACAATCTTTGATTGATGATTTTGAACCAAGATGAATTAGATTCCAATTTTAAGCAAGCATTGAAGCATTAATTTGATTTAGATCTTGAAGATTTTACGATGAAATTGCTATCCGATAGGAATTGCAGCTGGATTTCCGGGCTTCGATCGGCCATCGGGTGATTTGGGGAATTATGACCTCTTGAGATGAGAGGTCGGCTAGGCCTTTTACTGACTGAACCTCTAAAGATGAGAGGTTGGCTTGCAGGGATGTGTTTGGAATTTCTAAGGTAAGGGAATTGATTGCCTCTAAGAATGAGAGGTCAGATTTTGACTTGGCCAAGGGCAAGGGTAATGGTAATGGTAATGGGAGTATCCTCTAAAATTGGGAGGATGGCTTGGGATTGGTTTAAGGTAATGATAAGAGGAAGTCCAAGCTATCGAGAACTTTTGTGAACTTGCGAGAATTCGGGCTCCTCTTTTTTTTTTATCATTGAAGGGCCCCCCTTTTTTTTCTTTTTCTTTCTTTTCTTTCTTTTCTTTTTTTTTTTTTTTTTTTTTTTTTTTTTTTTTTTTGGGATTTTTTTTTTTGCTTGGAAGGCCTCCTGAGGAGTTGAGGATTGTCTTTGTCCTTCCCTCATGGCTTGGGATATTTTACGCATTGCCGACTCTCGAAGCTAACTTCTTGGCCTTGCTTGGATTTCTTTCGATGGGGAGCAGAGGTGATGGCTAAACAGGGTTTCAAAACATGTCGATCTTGAAATGAAAGGGTAGTGTTTAGTGAGGGTGAGGTAATGGCTTCCCTATGGGTGTAAGGCTTCAACCGCAATCCCTACCGGATGACCTAAACGGGATTAACTCTTCATTGCTTGCTTAAGCTTTAAATGAGAAAAGATTCATGCAAATTCATCGAGCAACGAGATGATGATGATGATGAAAGGGATGTGAGCATATGAGGTGCAAGATGGGGAGTTGGTAAGTCCCAATTTGAGAAGGTTATCAATTGATTTTCTCACTTTGATTAATTTAAATATTAATCATTTCAAAGAATTAGTGGTTGAGCAGCACAAGTGATCATTTTGGATAAAACCATTTCAATTAAGTGTAACGTGGGTGCGCAAGTGATGTCTCGTGTCTAGCAAGAAAAGAAAAAAGACTTATATTAAAAGTTAGACATTTAACCACTATGTCCAGAATGGACTACAACGACAAATGTCTGGGAAGGACTCAGGTGAAAGAAAAGTACTAGAACCTACGAAGGTTGACTCAAAAGACTATTTTAAAGATAGGTAGCCCCCAGTCTAGCTGCTCTTTGCTATTGGACCATGCATCTATTCTTCGACGCTGGAGATGGGGGCTATTGCAGATCTTTCCATCAGGATTTCTTTGACAATCTCTTGCTTAACCCAACCATTTTCATCATCTGCGATGGTCGGTCCACCGACCTCACAAAGGGGTGAGTCAAATTCCATTATGCCCACAAGTCTTGAATCACCAAACTCGACCATGTTGACATTCGGGTTGTTGTTTCTAGGGAATGGGTTACTGATAGTATTGGGCCCTTCAGGCACCTCTAACCTCCCTTGTTCAATCAAACTTTGGATTGCCTTTTTCAGGGGGACGCAATCATCTGTCAGGTGCCCATGGTGCGATGAAAGGCACAATGCTTGGAGGTATCCAAAGGAGCATTGGGGTTTCTAGGCCGATAATTTTCCAAAGGCCGGAGCAAACCTTCTCTCACCAAACCTCTGAAGATATCACTCAAAGGCATCCCAAAGTTTCTCAAATCTTGGAGCCGGGATCTGGATGCATCAGGTTTCTTGGGAACAAAGGAAGTGGCATTGTTACAGTCCTGTCCCGCATAGCCGATCGCCTCTTTGCCTTTAGCGAAAGTGAGAGTAGTGTTGGAGGGAGGAGCCCGATATCTGTAGGCGGGTGCGGCAGTCGGCTGCTGATTGTAAGCCTTTTCAAACTTAGCCCCGGAATTAACCATTGCACACAAGTCAGCGTAGGGGAAGTGGCTGAGGGAAGCTCTCAAATGCGGCTTCAAGCATGACTCGAAAGATGTCTAATCGCTCCTCGTCGAGGGAGGAATGGCCATTTCACCGAGCTTTAAGTTCCACCTCTTATAGAAATCCCCAATATTCTCATTAGGAAATTTGTTTGCATCGTTGTTTGCGAGGTCAACTCTATTTGTCTCCCATTCCAAGTTGGCTTTATACTTATCTCGTGAAAGTACCGGTAACTGTTCCCAAGTAGCCCTAGCTTCAGCCGCAATCGGAAAAACCATTTCAAAGCCCCCGACTTCAAAGAGAGACTAAAGTAATCGGCCAACCGCTGGTTTGTGCATCCCTTAGCCTTCATTGCCAAAGTATAGGTGTCTAAGTGAGTTTTAGGGCATGCACTCCCGTCAAACAATTCCAGAGTGGGCATCACAAACTTGTGAGGCGGGGGACAATCGAGTCGGGATCTCGTAGGCCGAAGAGCGGTGTTCTTTTTGGAAGTCAATTCAGCAATCTGTGCTTTCATTTCCTTGTGTTGCTCCATAAACCAAGCCAATTGGGGATCCAAAGGTGGAGCGGGAATTCTGAGCCGATATTTGAGCTAGGAAGAGGACTAGCTGTTGGTGGTGCATTGGTGGAAGGAATACCATATCCGGAGCATAGGTGAAAACCCGTCCTTGGCCCAAATTTCCCTGGGGAGTGTAGGTAGGAGCTTGGGCAAAGGGATAGAATCCGGCCGACTTCTTTGTTGGCTTCCAATCGGCAGGAAGATGGAGGCAGATTCTGAGGTAGCCGAGATGGCTTGGATTTACGGAGTGAGACCCATAAGTAGGCTTAAGTGCGGGCCGCCGTCCCTGGTTGTTGAATTGCATGGCCGGTTGTGGCGAGGATGCGTAACCGAGAGGATATTGTGGTCCCGGTGATTCGATGAAACCGGGATGGGGGCTTGGCAACCCATTGAACCCCGAGTGAGAAATGGGTTTGCGGAAGCTGTGTGAGGAGCAGAGCTAGCATCATTCCGAGGAGAGGCTCGACCGTTGCCCCGAACCAAACCGCGGTGGCATTCCAAACCGTTGCTGCAAAAGTCCGGATTGATTGGTCCCAAACCGAGGCGGGATCCCAATTTGCCGTGGCATTCCGGGGTATCCCCAACCATGTGAAGGCATTCCGTACCGACTTTGTCCCCACCGAGGCATTGCGAACCGGCTCGTCCCGTCAGCCGCACGGATCCAAATGGGTTGCGGTTGGGGAGCCGTCGACCTAGAGATCGAGGAGCATGGGCTCGTGGTAGTACCGTGGGAGGCCGGTGGTGGCATCCCTGGAGTAGTCGGGTTGACCAAGAGCGGGATTGAGGTCTTCCTCTTCTTCCACAAAGTGAAGGGTGCCATCCGGGTTGAGGCGGCGGCCAACCCATAGGCTTTTGATAGCCTCCATAAGGCCGTTCAACCGTGCTTCCCGGCGCACTCTCATCTGTTCGGCTAGCCGATTCCACTGTTGTTGTGTACGAGGAGTCCCGGGAGGCGGAGTGACGTTGTCCCCATCGTTACCGGGCGATGCAGACATTCTTAAATTCGGAGTCGGAGCGAGATGATGAAGGCGACGATGCGCTTGACTCTTCCCAACTGATTAAACGGTGACCCGGTGCCCGAAACCAACCTTTGTGAGGAGAGGCGGGGAAAGACACGAGGTTTCGTATGTATGGGAATTGAAGGAGGGCAGTGTTTGGGCTTTGGGCTCATGCAACATGCGATTATTTGTTCACGTTTACTTAAAACATGTTTTATTAACCTAATCGGTTGGAAAAGATTTCTCTTCTTTTTCGCAAACTACTCACGGATCTGGATCGCCGGGCCCCGTCCCTACGTCTATAAGCCCCTCGTATTCCACTGTATTTCGACCTCCCGGGGTGGGCGGCCCGGGCGAGGGTCCTATAGGGCAAGCGGGTCCCACCGACCGAAAAGAAAAACGATCCTAAAAGTCTGGCGGGTAATCGAGTCTTAACGAGCATTCGATGTAAATTACGGACAAAGCTGACGTCGAGAGTCAAGATGATGTCCGAGGGCTCGACAAAAAGTCGGCATGGTTCGGACTGATAAGCGTCCACAATTGATCTTGACTTGTCGTCAGTTAAGCCGTAATTAGGCATGGAATAATCATTAATCCTTGATGACTCAGTGTCAATCTTTGGGAGTCGATGTATAATTTGTGCCGGTCGGAGCCGAAGTCAAGGCGCCGGTCAACATCTTGGTCAAAGTCTCGCGGCGGAAAACCGGCGTAACTTTGACCGATTAGGGTCCCCGAAAGATATTGAGTCGGTATGCCGACAAAGGCTTGAAAGGAAAGGTCTATACACGTACAGGCATGACACGCACTGGACTAAAAACCAACCGGGTCTCGGACAAAGTGTGTCACGGACAAGTGCATGGTCGACACAAGGCTCCATGGGATGTTTGGGTAGTCCTGTGCTCGTCCGAGAGGCGTAATAAGACCAAACGGACCGCGACAAGGATTTCCCCGGGTTAGGGACGTAGTGTGCAAGCAGTCTATATTCTTTTTCTGAGTAAAATAGAGATTTTTATGTGTCTTAAAAAGCATGATGCATGATTTTTTTTTTTTTGAAAATTTTCTTTTGAAAAACCTTTTTTGTTTTTTTGAAAATCAATGAACACATAAGCACATAATCACAAAAATTCCGACAGTTAGGGACATTATTCCGACAGTCAAAATTTTGACTCCTTTTTCGAGGCGGCCAAAACAAACACGAAAATGTGCAAAAATCAACACACACAAAACAAAGGACTTCAAATGTCGGGACGGAAGCTTGACCCTCAAAAGTTTTTCTCTCTTTTTTTTTTGAAAAGATAAAACTTGTTAGTCCCCAGCGGAGTCGCCACTGTGATGTACCCGATTTTTTTAATCAAACGGAGTCGCCACGCCATTTTTATTTTGAGGGCCAAAACTTTGAAAAATGCCCGAGATTAGAGATTTAGGTTCGGAGGTCACGTTACGCGTCGGGAAGGACGTTAGTGTGCACCCGGCGCGCCTCGCAAAACGAGTCTTCCAAACATTTGAAATCCTTTGTTGTGTGTGTGTGTGTGTGTGTGTGTGTGTGTGTGTGTGTGTGTGTGTGTGTGTGTGTTTTGACCAAAATGAGTTGAAACTGAGAAAAACAAAAATGGGGAACTCTTTATAAGACTTTGAACAATCCCCAAGATTTTTGGTATGATTTTTGGATTGAGTCTTGGCACTCAAAAGATTTTTGGATTTGAAAAACAATTCTGCCAGAATGAAAGAAGGCAGTTGACCCTTGACTTTGAAATGGACTTAAAGGCTTCAAAACCTCAGAATCTGGGGAAAGTCCGAGAATAAAAGTTGCTTAAAACACACTAAATAGGGTTTCTGAAAAGGAAATTTCCATTTTTGAAGTAATTTGAGGGGTCAAAACCTTCTGGAAATCTCAGATGTGAAATCTGGATTTCCAGAAGCTGATGAACTGGCCTCTAAAAGAAAAATTGAAAAAAGGATTTTTACTCACTCAAAAAATAAAATAAAAATATGTCTGGAAAGCTCTTGATGTTGGATACAAAAAGTATTTTGTAGTCAATACCCAATTCCAAGTTTTACTGGGTCAAAAAAATAGGAAAATGGACTGAGGTCTCAGAACAATGCTACTGGACAGCAAGATGTTCTTGAGGGAAAATGTGATTTTTGGGGGATTTGCATCTATGTTCACCCCATTTTCATCCCTAGACTTGATACCACTACTTTTTGTTAAGTGGTTATCATATTCAAGTCATCCTTGGGGAATTTATGGGGTTTAAACATGTCATTTGCAAAGGGAAAGGGGATATTTTGTAAAGATGAATTTAAAGAGAAAAAACAACTAAAGATTTAAAATGTGGACCATTTGAGATGGTCATTCATGAAGATGAACTTCAAGATGACCATCTTGGGTCAAAACTTAAGTTAAACTAGACATCAAGTAGATCCAAGTAAGAAGAACAAGATGATCAAGAAGTTAAAAGAGGATTTTAGGGTTTTGAGAAGGAGGGCTTTACCAATGGTGACACCCTATCTTCCTAGGCTTGGGATTTGACTTGAGGAGTATCAAGATTTGGTGTTTGGCTTGAGGAGTATCAAGGTTTGGTGTTTGGATTTGTGTTTGGAGTGAGATTGGGAAATATTCAAGAGAAAATGGTGGCAATCTAGGGATTCCCACTGTTTTCTCTCTATATTTCGCCAGAGTTTCGTTGCTGTGATCCAATTGTGTTCTGTAAACTGAGAGAGGAGGGTTCAATTTATAGGACACTGTGAGTGTCAATCATATCCGCGCGGATAGGGTTCGACGCGTGCACTGTTCATCTGCTACAGTGTAGGCTGTTGGACAGGAGGAATATTTTCAGAAAATTCAAACTGATTGCTGTTTTTCAACTTTCTTAATTCGGATTTTTTCAATTTCTTTTGCTTTTTGAGATTCTTTTCTAGGTTTAACCTTAAATGGCAATGCCCACTTTACCCTCACTTTGTTAGAGAAGTTAGGAATTGTTAGAAATGTTAGTAATGTTAAAACTTTCGTTAATTTTCTAACGAAAATACTAACGACTCAAATTGGAGCACTTACATAGGCCTTTCGACAATTTCAGTGAGCTTGAGTCTCCATCTTCTAGCAAATTCGGCAAAGGACTCGTTGGCATGTTGCTTGGTTTGTTCAAGATCCCTCCTAGTAGGGCGGTAGGTGGAGTTATCTTCAAACTGCCTTTGGAAGACTAAACATGCGGATGACCAATCAAGTCTTGTAGTCGTAGGAAGGGACATGTACCAATCCCTTGCAGCACCCTCCAAAGTTTGAGAAAAGCATTGGGCCAAGATTGTGTTGTCAACGCCCATTGGAAGCATGGCCCAAGTGTAGGTTTCAACATGAGCTCGAGGACAAGTAGTACCATTAAACTTGGTAATGTCGGGTGTCTTGTACTTGCGAGGAAACTTGGCGATGGATTGTTGAAGAGCATCGGGATCAAATGGAACGAATGACCCTTTTGAAGTGTCAAGGGTTGCAAGTTTCTTCTCGAGGTAGTTCTTAGTAACATGGTCACCAAGTTTAGTAGTTTCGTCGCTACCTTCCTTCTTAGTCTTAGTACCCTTGGAGGTATTCTCTTCGTCATCGGAGGAGGATGAGGATGAGGAAGAATCGGATTCTTCCTTTTTCTTGCTCGACTTCTTGGGTTTCTTATTCTGTTTGGTATAGGATTCCTCTTCATCGGAGGAGGATTCCTCTTTCTGCTTTTGCTTTCTGCCCTTCTTGGCTTTCAAATCGTTGAGTTCTTTCATAAGGGCGGCCATTTGGGCATTCTGCTCAGCCATTTGCTTACATTGTTCATCCAACCTAAGCATGGCTTCGATGAGTTGGGCCTTAGCATCATTGAAATCGGCCTTGGTGGTAGAAGGAGAAGCAGACATCGTGTCGAGCTTTGGCGAAGAACCTAGACGTGTAGCAACCGTGTTAAACCATGATCGAGTCTCAACAAGTCGGCTGAATAGGGTGTATGAAGGCTTTGAAGGTTTGAAGATTTTGGCCATAACACGAAAAGACCGAACGCTTATCTCGCACGGGACAAGCAGTCTCGCGCGAGACAATACCACGAAAAGTCACAAATTTTTCTGATTTTAGTCCTAATTTTGGTCGGACGGAAAATCCATTTTGGGGGTTTCTAACGTGTTCAAAAACCAAACCTAGGGACCTAGGGGTCGAAGTAATCTCAAGTAACATCAAGTTTTGTGCAATAGTTTTGGTGAGAAATTTTTCTCTTTAGGGGCAAATTCGTAGGGACAATCATAGGGACATTTCCGAAGCGACAATTCCGAAGCGACAATTTTTTATTTTCTTTTCCATGGATTATTGCACAAAACGATCTTGACAAGGGATTACAAAGACTCCAAGATCAAACCGACCGGTCACGGAGTGTCTTAAAAAGTCAATCTACATGATTATGTGGCGATGCAGGCCTGGAAGGCTAGGCTCCCCGCGATATGACAATCTAGATGGATTGAATACGCGGAGTGGGATGATCCAACTTCGGAGAGACCGGCGACTAGGTGGTTACCGTCATCCGTCCTTAGTGTGGGTCCCGGGTTAATCAGGGTATGTAGTGCAATGACAGATATAATATGAGTGCGCGTGTGTGATAGTCAATCTAGGTGATAGAGTAAAATAGAAAGTTTTTTTTTTGAAAACTAAAAGAAAAACAGATAATGGCCGCACCAAGTGGTTGCCTACGTTTCTCCCAAATTAGGAAGACTCAAGCCGTCGTAGTTCCACTTAAAGAGATAGAGAGCGAGAGAATAAATAAGTTAATTTATTACAAAGCCCGAGTCAACCGATGACCGGTAAAAATTAAAATAATTCAATCGCACGCAAGCATATAATTTAAGTAATTAAAATTATTCTACACTGCAAAATAGAGTTAGCACAAACAAAATAATAATTTATTTTTGATTTTTCTGATTTTTTTTTTTTAAGAAACTTTTCTGAAACTGTTTTGTTTTTAGTTGGTACTGCTGCCGCCGCCAAGCAGAGGAATTTTTTTTTGAACCGTGTACTAATCTCGCGCGAGATTAGTATATCCCGCGCTGGATAAGTATTCGAACAGTAAATTTTTTTTGAAAACAGTGCCGAAAAATTCCAAAAAAATCCAGAAAAATTAAATTTTTGCAGAAAAATAAAAAGATTGATAATAATCAATTGTGCGCAAGTCTAACCCTCTTAATTAATTGTCCCCAGCGGAGTCGCCACTGTAGCGATGGTGAATTTTTAAACATCTTTTGAGTCGCCACTTATCATTTATTTAGGAAAATAATAAGAAAAACATTTTCAATTTAAAAGAGATTTGAGGTTCGGGGGTTAAGTTATGAAATGGGTAGGTCAAGGAACATCAATTCCACCCGATCCGAAGATCGATCTTGCCAATTGAGCATTATCAATCTTTTTAATTTAACAATAAAATAAAGGAACAAGAAAATCCTAATCAATTTCTTGATTAGGAATGTCGGATTGTATGCTTCGAGATCGCCTTCATCGATTGAAGGGACTCTAGGCTAATCCTTTTGATGGGATTACACCACTCTAAAAGTCAATAGAGAGAGATTAAGAAGAAGAGAGTAAAAGTATAGGAATTTACCTAGCGTTTGGGGAGTATTTGATTTAGAACGTGGTTCTAAGATGTCTTCTCGATCGAGAAGTGATTTGGGCAGAGTTTCGACTCAATATGAGAATCAAATCTTGATGCGGGCAGAGCTTCGCCTCGGTCCTTGATTCGGGCTTTGATGTTTGTTGATCAACAAGGTTGACAAACAAACTTTAGGTGATTTTAGGATGATTTTATAAGTGATTTGAAGGAGTCTTTCGTGGAAAGAAACCAACAAATTGTGTGTGTTGTGTGTTTTCGATCGTGGATCGGGGACCCTTCAATCTAAAACTGTTAGGGTGAAATACTGAAAGTCATCAGGTATTTATAGGGGTTTAAGAGGTAGAGGTGGAGAGGTAAAATACTCCTAGGAAGGTTCCAGAACTCAGATGTGATAGGAGAACCGGATGGGATAAGATTTTATCGAGAAAAGAGTTTGAAACGGAGAAGGATTGTGATTCTGCACATCCTGTCGAGGGGTTGTCTCGCGCGAGACACGCTATTCCGCGCGAGATAATGCAGTCTGTGGACAATTCTGCCCTCTTCAATTATTCCGTTAGTCAATTAAGTCCAAAACTAACGAGGTTAGTTAGAAACTTAACGAAACATGTCGAAACTGATATGCTTTCATCAAAACATAAAAGAGAGACGAAGAGTAGTGTAATCATGAACTATTGGTTCAGAATGGGGTGTCTACAACTTTGCATCCTACTTCAATTTTCTCAAAAGTGTCAAACTACGGTGACCTGAGCCCCTTAGTCCATTTGTAAAAGGGGAACGCAGGCAGCCATCATTGGCTCGGTCTCAAAAACAAATAGAATTTCAAATTCAACACCAATCACTAGTGTTTCGAAAAACTCTTAAATTTAACCTACAAATTCATTACAGTTAAAACAATCTTTGATCAGTCAAAGCACGGTCTACTCTTGACTCACTACACGCTGGTAAAACAGGATAAAACACTTAATCAACTTAATGTGTCTGCAATGACAGTGGGTGGATATTCCGAACGGCAAGGTCAACCTAGCCACTCGTACTCGATCCTTCATCTTTCCTCCCTTTCCCTTTTCCACGGTGGGTATTCTTTGTCTTCACAGGAAATATCCCCGTAGTCCTCCTACCTGGCTCTGGGACCCTTCCCGATGTCTCTGTCAAGCCTATGGCCGCCAATGCAGCCCTTTCCCTAGATCTATTACGAGCTGCCTCTCTCCGAGTTGCCATATCCGTGCTCTGATCGGCCAACTGACTAGCATTGACCTCATAGTCAGCCATATCATCCCCAGTATTATCCTGAGGGTTAGCCATCGCTTCGACCCTCCTCATAGTCGAGCTGTCACGGCGGTTAAGGCCCAATAGCTCAATTCATCTCCACAGAAGATCCATTTGTGTCTCCCCTATACACTCCTCATACCAGTTCAAATATCTAGTAGATAGAACAGTGCCCCCTCTCCGGTGAAAGATAACCCTGGTGGGAAAAGACGCATATTGCCACAACCGCATGAAAAGCAATAACGTCGAAGGATCATCCATAGAAAGCGATCCCACCTCAAAGGTAGCGGCATCACTCAAGCCCATCAGCGGAACCTGCTCCAGCCCGAACTGCCGCAGCACCAGAGACGGAATATAGAAAGAAGAGTGGGACAGCCTCGGAACTTTGACAATGAAGAGACCTTCCTGAACGGACCGATAAGTCTGCAACTTCCAGTGAGGAACCCACCATCACAGACGTTGTGTGCGGAGTTTGGCCATCCAAATCTCCAAGTCAGCCTGATTGCCTCCTATCACCAAGGGTCGCCGAGAGAAAAACCAAGGATCACACGTCTCTGGAACCTCGGGCATAACTTGCAACCTCTCACTCAACCACAAAGTAAGCATGGCGGGACTTCCTCCCCACATGTACCGGCTACCGGTCGCCATCCAACTAATGCCATGGAATGTTTCGCCCAAGATCAAAGGCACGATATCTCCTCCGCTCCGGCACTGCCTCACCAAGTCCAGAACACTGTGATGTCACACTCCCAAGGACGTGAACGTAAACAGAGTAGCAATCACACACAGAGCAAACGTGTTCCATGCAGCAACGCTCCCATCAGTACTTGCAAACCTATCTGACAGCCCCGAAATGTCAACATGGTCAGTGTTCGGTATCAGCATCCCGTATGCTTCTTCAGCAGAAATGCCAAGCAAAGAAATCAACTTCTCAATGGTGGTCATTCCGCCCGTCAAAGGAAGAACAACCTGCTCCACCTCAGGTCCTCCAAGGATAGCTCGAAAGTCCTCGAGCGTGGGCGTGATCTCGTTATACGAGAAACTATACACGTGCCTTCTCACATCCCAGAAACGAGCCGCAGCTCTCAGAAGATCCCAGTCCGGCAAACGCTCCTTCAAATCCCAAACCGACTTCATTCTATAACAACCCTCGAAAAACTCCTTATTTTGCCTCATGTGGTGCCGAACCCACGTCTTGAACCTTTCCAGGAATTGTTCTTGCATCTGAGATGACAACCTCGGAAACGTGGCCATGGAAAGCAAAGAAAGCTTTAAGTTTTGAGAGAGAACAGATTTCAGCTTCAAGAACGAATGAAAACAAGCTGAAAACTTATGAAATCTGCAGAAGCTGGACGGCAATTTAAGAAAATTGAAACTGAGGATCTGGCCGACCGGCATGTCTTTCAGTTTGACTCAGTCAAACCTGCAGCCTTGATGCACCAATGTCCCTTGACCAATCCAAAATGAACCCTGTTGATCCCTGTCCAAATTTGCCAAAAATCCGTGACAATTCACCTTTTGCAAATATCAAATCCATTTTCGGGCTCGTGCGACACTGCAAGTAATAATTAACAGTGCATAATAGCTATAAATTGTGCCTGCTCAAATTTGTTATTCAATGCATTTCATGTCATTATTTATTTTTGATCAACCTACTTGCTTATCTGGTTCAATTAAATGATAAAATAAGTGAAAAGCTATCATGATAAATATTCAAATGTGCAAAGTTTTGCCCCAGAACAAGGGCCTCTCGAGTACAAATAATATCTATTGCAAGCAGTACATGCAGTTGTCTAAAGATATTAACAGGGCTACTCAGAATCTTGCTCATCATCCGAGCACTCGACATATTGCGTCGCCGCAACAGGATCTGTGATGAACATGTAGTCCACGAAGTCATCCCATCCAGAATGCGAGTAATGACGGCCCCGCCCCTGTGCCCCCAAAGACTCCCCATGCTCATATCCCGAATACGAGGAATGGTGGGCCCCAAATCCAGAAGTCTCGCCAGAGAACTGACTAAAGCCCTACCCCGCATCTATCCCACCAGCCGTGGAAGCAGATGAGTCCCTAGCAACGGACGGTCTGGAAGGCATCGGCTCATGAACAGCCGTACTTCTCCGAGAACTGCACCGCAAGAAGTCAACAAGCCTCCTGGCAAAACCAGTCACCCCATCCAGGCGTCTGACAGTCAGATCGTGGGTACGGCCAGAAACCTGGAAATCAGGAAAGCCATCAAAACACAGAAAAAAAGCAGCTCAGAGGCAACATTTTCAGAAAGCAGCTACAAGACAGAAAAGTAGCACTGATGCAATATTTGCAGAAATCAGCTACAAGACAGAAAAGCAGCACAGATGCAACATTTGCAGAAAGCTACTACAGTACAGAAAGGACAGCACATATGAAACATTTGCAGAAAGCTACTATAGTACAGAAAATCAGCAAGATACTTACCGAAGCGCTGGGCTCGACTCTGTATTGAGGCCTCTCCCGCTCAGGAATGGGAATCATCAACCGCCTGCGAGAACCACCAACGCCCTCATATGCAAAGCGAGTGCGGGGGATCAGATAATCTCTAGGATATGCAGGGTCCTCACCCTCTCTGGCCAGCACCTGTGGGCTCCTCAGCCTCATCCTCCGGAAGATCTCATAGTCAGCTTCTTCGATGACATTCTCAGTGAAAGGCTCTCCCTCCCTATACCGCTGCAACTCCTCCCCAGCTATGGACAAAGGAAACAACATATGGAGAGGAGGATCCCTCGAAACCATGGGACCAGATCCCGGAGCATACTGGCAAGTCACTCTCTTGCCCAGATAAAGGATGTCACAATGAAGTCCCACTAGCACCTTCCTCTGGCTCGTCACCTCCCTGGAAGCGTTCACAACCGCCTGATCGAACCAGCTCCACCAAGACAAATTTATCCTCGGTGAGAAGTCTCGGTCCAGAGCCAAAGACAACTCCTCATAAGTCACCCGGGTACTTTCCCTCAACTTCACCGGCTTCCTAGCCCCCTTCTGCCAGGTCAGGATAGTGGGAAATAAAGGAGCATACTCCTCCCTAATGCTCCACAGATGCGGATGGAACACTTCAAAGCACCACACCTGAAAGGCGACAGGAAAGTTATGTCAGCTATAAAGCAGATACAGACAAATACAAGCGAGACAAGGAAGAGAAAAAGGAGACTCACATCCAACACAAATTGGAAACAGCGGAGCGAGTTATCCTCCCCCCGGGAGTACTTGTTCAAGGCATAGAAAAGCTCGGCCAGGCCAGCTTCTCCCTAGGCAAACCCTCTCACTGCCTCCAGATCAATCAAAGAACCGAGCAAGGCAAACTGGCACGTCGTATCAGCATTGGGAAAAATGGTTGCTGACAGAGCAAACCACAAGAACGCCCTAGCCAACCGATCAGCTGTCATCCTCTCGAAACCAGCCAGATACTCAGCAATCCCTCTCCTCAGATGTCCCTCCATCGGTCCATACCGAATACCAATGCCCCTGGCATCCGTAATACCAAAGCCGAGCAGATCAGTCAGCTGCTCCAGGGTGAACTCATCAAACCACCCTATGGGATTGCCCCGGAACGACAACTCGGTGATCGCAGTAAAGTCAGTGGGATGATCGATGCCTCCCCCCACCTAAAGTGAAACATATGGGTCGTGTCCCACCAATACTCACTCAAAGCTACAAGGATGACCTTGACCCTCTGCGTCGAAGCCACAACAGCTACTGCGCTAACAAAGCCCCCCAGGCCGGAATCAATCACCAGCTGCCGCTGACTCCTCTCTCCACCCCGAGCCACTTCCGGGAACATTTCCCACAGCGCGCTGACAGCTTCGACATCTCCCCTACTCTTAGTAGTGGACACATCAATCGACACCCTCGCCCCTGCAGGTAAACACAGCAAAGGTATTTTAGTACAAAATAACGTACACAACATGCAATGTCAAAATCACACAAATATCAACACAAAGATATAACTTAATCATTTTCCTAAAATACCCCGTCCCAAGTCGGAGTATTAACGGTTCAAAATCCCAAAATCATCTCGAAAAACCCGTCAAAACCGGAACTTTCAAACCATCTCGAAAAATCCGTCAAAACCGAAACTTTCAAACCATCTCAAAAAACCCGTCAAAATCGGAACTTTCAAAACCATCTCGAAAAACCCGTCAAATCCAGAACTTTCAAAACCATCACGAAAAACCCGTCAAAACCGGAACTTTCAAACCATTTCGAAAAACCCGTCAAATCCGGAACTTTCAAAACATCTCAAAAAACCCGTCAAACCCGGAACTTTCAAAATCATCTCGAAAAACCCGTCAAAATCGAAACTTTCAAACCATTTCGAAAAACCTGTCAAAACCGAAACTTTCGAACCATCTCGAAAAATCCGTCAAAATCGGAACTTTCAAACCATCTCGAAAAACCCGTCAAAACTGAAACTTTCAAAACCATCTCGAAAAATCCATCAAACCCGGAACTTTCAAAATTACTTCGAAAAACCCGTCAAATTCGAAACTTTCAAAACCATTTCGAAAAATCCGTCAAATCCGGAACTTTCAAATCATTTCGAAAAACTCGTCAAACCCGGAACTTTCAAAACATTACAAAATCACTTCGTCCCAAATTAACTCGGTTTAATTTTGGAAAACATAGCTAGGCATGGAATTTTCCTACCAAATTTTCTTTGTCTACCCATAGAATCAATTGCACTAAGCAAAATTCAATTTCAACACAAGGGCATCGCAAGGTCAAAAGCCCCAAATCGGGCACCAAGAACCCTTAGTCAATTCAAATCAATTCCAAAATTTTAAGAATTCAAAATTCGAAAATTCAAAGGAATTCAAAGAATGCTTACCTTCCTCGCTATCCCCTCCTTGGATTTATGGTTATCCCGAGCTTTGTAAAACTCGGTCGAATCTATAGGAAGCTCGGTCGCTCGTACTATCCTCCTAATCCTCCTCCTCTCATTATCGGTCCTCCGATGTCGACTCCTTCGACCTAATCTTGCTTCCATAGCAATAATCTCTCAAGGATTTGACATAGATCGAAGAAAAATGATAAATTTTTCTCTCTTTTCTCTCTTTCTCTCAGCCAAAATCTCAAAGATTTTCTCCCTTTCTTCCTTCTGGCCGAAGGCTCTTAAAATCTGTCCAAATTGAGGAAGTGGCAGTCCGACCTGTTTTACAGGATGGGCCATTTTGGCTCAAATGACCAATCAGCCCTTTATCTATTCAAATTTGATACTTTTGCTCAAAAGTTATCAAATTTCTCAGTTAGACATCTCTAACGCTCCTCTCTCGAGGTTAAATTTCTCAGTTAGACATCTCTAACCCCCTCTCCCGAGGTTAAAATTCCAATCGAGACCTCTCACGGTCCAATCTCAAAACCGAGACCTTTCATGGTCCAACCTCAAAATCGAGACCTTTCGTGGTCCAATCTCAAAATCGCAACCTCTCACGGTTCAATCTCAAAATCGCGACCTCTCACGGTCCAATCTCAAAAATTGCGACCTTTCACGGTCCAATCGACAATCTCTCTCCGGCCGTCAATCGTAAGCCCGACCATCTCATTTTCAACGGCAATCATTGTAAGCTCGCACAACAATCCCTCTTCGACCGTCATCGTAAGCTCGAACATTCCTCCCCAGCAGGATAGTAAGACCATCCTTCTAAAGGAACATCAATCTTTCCTTCAAACTCAGACCGTGTTGTTAAAAATGCCAGTTTAACACAACCGTTCCTGTCATTTCGTTCCTAACCCCGTCGTTAGAACGGCAATCCCTCCTTCGAACTCAGACCATGTTGTTAAAACGCCAGTTTAACACAACCGTTCCTGAAGCTCTGTTCCTAACCCCGTCGTTAGAACATCAATCCTCCCTTCGAACTCAGACCGTGTTGTTAAAAACGCCAGTTTAACACAACCATTCCTGCCATTTCGTCAGATCCCCAGCGGAAGATCTCGTGACCCAGCGTCAGTTTGTTAACTCCCTTACACTTAACAAACAGGAACTACGATCGGCTTGATTCCCCCGTGGATACCTAGGAATCCTTGCTATAGGGTGTCCAACCATTTGACCGTCTAGGTTTCTCCATAAGGCATCTCCCCGATTTGGGATCCTTATCTTTTTTGACGACCCCACTTCCTTCGTAAGTGACGTCACCGAGGGGCTACTGTAAGTACCCAAATCAGGATCGTTACAATCCGTTAACTAGCGCTTTCCAAGTTAACGAGAATCCGTTAAAATTGCACCTTCCAAGTTAACGAGACTTTCCAGGACTGCCCCGTGCATCAAAAATCCAATGTGTATTCAACCCATGTTCGTACATGTGAAAATATCACTTTCCCAGAAATATGCAATTTACGGGACTTTTCGGGACTGTTCCGACATTTTCTCGGACAGTTATTTAGAAAACAGTCAAAGTCGGGCTTAGCGGAGCAAAAATCCAAACTTAGTGACTAAGTTAGGACACGTGGCCAACATTCAAGCCTCCCCAAATCAACATCAATCAGATTCAAGGGTGAAAAGACTAAAATGCCCTCAAATTGAGTGACTGGCCGGACGACCTGTTCTTCCAGATGAACAAATCAGCCTCAGCAATCTTCAAAATACCCCAAAGATCCCTGAAAATGAGGAATTGGCCGGATGGCCCGTCTTCCCATTTCACTCCCTATAAACACAGCCTCTCCCCTTCAGTAAATAAGGTCCAAAAATATTTACTCTCCCTCATATTGCCTCAGTCCAGCAGCCAAAACACCCTCCTGAGCCCCGAAAATGCCTCAATTTGCGTGAAAACCACGTTTTCCAAGCCAAACACGAGCCAAACACACCCAAAACACCTTTCAAACACCTTTTCGTATCCTATATACGTCCTCCCGAGTTAAAGAGTCAACACCTAGCCAATGATAACACTCTCACTCTCAAACTCTGCTTCGCCTTGTTTTACGTGTCATACGCTACTTTCGATCCGATCAAAGTTTCCAAAATGTAGACAAAATTTCGTCTACGGGTCTCTATACGTTTTAGTCCTCTATCATCTTCTCTTCCTCGATAGAAGTAATTTAAGGTTAAAACGGCGTTCGAGCCCCGTTTTTACTTTTATGTCATTTACAGTCCGAACCGTTTGGTTCGTCGACCGTCATTTTCATCGTCCGAACCGTTTGGTTCGTTGATTGCTATTTACCGTCCGGATCGTTTGATCCGTTGATATTGCCATTTACTTTACGCACCTTTACAGTCCGAACCGTTTGGTTCGTCGATTCGCACTTTTACTGTCTGGATCGTTCAATCCGTTGATACCGTTAAATTCAATACTGTCATTTACAAGTCCAAACCGTTCGGTTTGTTAATAGTATTTACATTCAACGTCTGAGTCACAAAATGTCTTGTCGATCATCATTTCAAAATCGTCGTTTTCATCAAAAAAGGGTAACATCGTAATGCCCGGTTCAAAACCGAAGTTCGTCATTCGAACTCCTTTTCAATCTCCCTCAAAATCAAAGGTTTGCCACGCAAAACTCCTTTTCAAAATCAACGTTTGTCATTCAAACCAAGATTAAAGTTTGTCATTCAAACTCATTTTCAAAAGTTACACGAACACACACACACACGCACACTTTCGAGAAAGGTAGAAAGACTCGTCATATGAGGCGTTTTGGGTGATCTCAATATACTCTTTCCGAAACGTAACGTGACCTCCGAACCTAACAATCTCTGTTCAAACAGCCTTTTCCTAAGTTTTGGCTCCCAATCAAAACGATCTCCTTTTCAAACAGTCTTTTCCTATGTTTTGGCTCCCAATCAAAACGATCTCCTTTTCAAATAGCCTTTTTCAAAGTTTAGGCTCATAATACAAAACAGCATGGTGACTCTCTTTTCTGTGAAATCAAACATTGCTCGCTCGCAGCCCGCGCGATTCGGGTAATTTCAGCGCTCTTCTCGGGTGTGGTTCAAATTGAACTAGTACAATTAGGCTACTTATTCCATGGTTGTACCATTGATCCACCTAGGTTAGCCCAAGGAGGAACAACTTGATGACTCCTCCTTGTTTGCATCTATTTATAAACTAGCTTTACTTTTCATCTGTAAGCAATGTGGGATAACTCTTTCATATCCCATAAACTCTTCATTTACCCATTTCAACTTACATATTTTGAGCATTAAATTCTCATTCACCACAATTTGGTTTCAAGAAAATAAATACATCACATTAATCTACTTCGAATGTAGATTACAAATATGTAATTTATTTTTATTTACACTAAATAAAAATACATTTAAATATTGGTCAAACCTAAAAATTCCAACAGATAAGTGGCGAAGCCAGGATATGAATGGAAGAGAGTCAAATTATGATATAGTGTCATTTTTTTCTAAATCAAAGGGGGCGAAATTGCAAAAAAAAAAATAGTTTTTAGTACTAAAGTGTTATATTTCTAAATTTAAAAGGGTTAAAAATGACATAACTTCAAAATCAAGGAGTCGAATGACCCCCTTATGCTATTCCTAGCTTCGCCACTGGGTATGGTTAAAAGTTAAATGTTTTTTGCTATAGTCACGCATAAAATCAGATTTAACTATCGAAATAAAATTTGCTTATGCACTAATTATCTCAGCTCAAGAAAAGTACAATACCTACCATTTGGACAGATACTTGGGATCTGGCAGTATTATGGCAATTTGAGATATAATAAAATAATCACCCGCATTTTCTTAATTCAAATTTGTTTATTTTTCAAGTATTTTCGAAAATATTACACCTGGAGTGGGATAGTTGCTGCTACTCCACAACATTTGAATTTGTTACCCCACTCCAGTGGAGGAGTATAAGGGGATCACCTGACCCACTATATTTTTAAATTGACCCCTTTCTATAAACATATTTGGACTTAGCTCATTACTTTAGCTTTGTTCTGATTGCTTCAACTTCAGTTCAAAGAGTATTTTCAGCTATTAATCGGTTGAACATATTTACGCAATTAAATGGGGTATGAGTGGATGACTAATTGTTTGATTACATATGTGGAGAAATAAATATTTGATAGTATTGATAATGAATTATTTTGCAACGGTACTAAATAATGTGTACTATGTGAAAGTAATTGTAATTTGTTTTGGCTCATTCGTAGGCATGGAGGGTATATTTTGTGGATGCCAAAAAACAATAAAAAAATTATTACCTTGTATAGGTATTTTGCTACATCTTTTGCATTTGAATCCTATTTTTTGGACCCGTGTAATGATATTTATATTATTGGTATTTAGTCCGTACTATCATGCAAAAAAAAAAAAAAAAAAGAATTCGCTAATTTTCGCCCCCTTACCCTAAACTTCTAGCTTCACCACTGCCCCACTCTAGTCCTTATTCGAACTTTTTAGTATTTGAATTTCTAATTTAGTTTTTCCTCAGTTATTTGCACGTTTATCAAATTAAACATCGGGCCACCGGGATTTATTAGGCTCTCCCACAAGGAAGACAGCATTTGGACCACGTGCTACATCGCTTATCCGGCAACAACTGTTCAAAATCGCCTTTTCTAGCCTCGCAACATGTCCTATACATCTTTTCGTATTAGAAAAGATGAATAGAAAATAGTAAACATAAATAAAAAAACACATACTCCCTCTGTTCCTATTGAAGGTATGTATCGTAATGTTGACAAGGATTAAGATCAACACCATTCATCAAATTGTTGTCAATCCATGTCACTTAAACACGATGTTATTACTTACAGAAACATTACTACATTAGTTAGTTCAGATAATTGGCCCTAAGTGTATATTTTTTATCAATGAGGTAGTCATGTCATGTGTAAATATGGTAGTTAGGCAGTTAGATTTCTTGTTAGATAGCTTACATGATGAGCACAGACAATGTATATATATGAGGTCTGTACTGATGTGTAATCAAAAAAATTCAATCGATGAGGTTATTAATTACTCTTTACCTTCTTTTATTTCAACATGGTATCAGGGCCGAGATCCATTCTTGCTCCAGTTTGTCATTTTTTGATTTCTTGTGCCCTAATTTATGTTTTCCCCAAAATCTTATGGTTCGATTGATCAAATTGACTTTGAATCTCTTCTTTTGATTAGATGATTGTTCTTCGTTTGATTTGATTGCTTAATTGCATCAGTCATCTATCCGTTCATTTTACTTTCAATTGATTCTCAAAATTATCAATTCTTCATCAAAAATGGCATCAATTCTTCATCAGAAATCTCTGTTGAATCAAATATGCATCTGATGTTCTTCAATAACAACGATCAGTCTGATCTCGAAGAAACTAACTGGCTCAGAGAATTACAGCAGTTGGAAGAGATCGCTAGATATTGCGACATCGGCTAAGAATAAGTTATGCTTGATCGATGGATCATATGCAGAACCAGCCAGAGGTACGCAACTTCATTTACTTTGGCAACGAGCTAACGACATGATTATTTCTTGGATATTCAATGTTGTGAGTGAGGAAATCAGTAATAGTTTAAGCTATGTTACTTTCGCTTGCAATGTTTGGACTCAATGGTTTCAACGATTTTCTTCAATAGATAAGCATCGTATATTTCAATTAGAAAACGATTTACATAGGCTTTAACAAGGTAATACCTTAGTTGAATCCTATTACCACAAAATGAAAGGATTATGGGATGAGAATGCTGCTCTTGACACTGAAAGTATATGCAAATGTCCATGTGTGTGTGCAATTGGCAAAAATAATACAGATAGAACTACAAGGAAACAACTTATGCAATTTCTCATGGGACTTCATGAGAAGTACAATAGCACTAGGGGACAGATTTTGAGGACATTGCCCCTTCCAACTCTTGATCAGGCTTTTAACACCATCAAGTTAGAAGAAACTATTAGTCAGGGTTAAATTCCAGGTGTTAATGATTCTATGGCAATGGCAGTGAAAAATTCTCCTTCCACACATATGGGATCAACACGGTTGTCTCAGGTAAAGGCAATTTCACAAAATCTCCTTTTAAGGAAGGAGTTTTCTGCAACTATTACAACAAGGAAGGGCATATCAAAGGAGAATGCTACAAACTTAATGGATTCATGTAGGCCATCCAATTCATAACAGAAGTCCAGGATTCAAGAGTAGAGACACAAATAATTCAACAGATAACCCTCAACAAACTGCTAGAGCTATGCAAGTGGGATCAACTGATACTGAAGAGAAGAAAACTCATGATTCTGCACAAGCTAGTATGGCACAGCTTCAAGCTCAAGTGAACCAAATGATGATGATGTTTCTGAAGCAAGCAAAGGATTCTCCTGAAGACCATTTGGTTAATCTGGTTTCTACTCATGATCAAGGAAATTTTGCAGGTATAATGCTTTCTAGAGCCATATCTTATGTAGCTTCAATCCATGGTTCTTTTGCTTGGGCCATATATTCCACTACAACTGATCATATCTGCAACTCTGCATCCCTTATGCATGACATATTATATCTCTCATCACCTATACGTTTGTCCCTTCCTAAAGGTAACCATGTCACTGTCAATCAGTTTGGATCTGTGACTCTTAATCCTTTTATCACATTACATAGAGTCCTTCTTGTCCTATCCTTTAACTACAACTTATTGTCTCTTTCTAAGTTATTTTCTCAATCCAGGTTTTATGTTCAGTTTTTTTATAACACCTGTGTTTTCCAGGGCCTTCTTTTGAAGAAAATTTTGGCTACTAGAAACCTTCATGAATGGCTTTACATCTTAAATCCTCCTGATTCTTATTTTGTAGTTCAATCATGTCATGCTAATTCTCACTTGCTAGCTTCTAATTGTACAAATTTACAGACATGGCAAAATAGATAGGCCATATCTCTAGAGTTGTTTTTCAGAAACTCAAATTGCCTTGTTCTGAATCATTGAGTAGTTCTAATATTGTTTCACCTTATGATCATTGTGATGCTTGCCATTTTTCTAAGCAACACAAGTTATCATTTTATTTGAGTGCTTCTTCCACATCTTCTTGCTTTGAACTCATACACTGTGATCTATGGGGCCCCTATAGATATACCACCTCGAATGGATGTAGGTATTTTCTCACTATTGTTGATGACCATTATAGATCCACTTGGACTTTTCTAATGTCCACCAAACAAAGTGTGTTCTCTATTCTCAGGAACTTACAAGCCATGATTCAGACTCAATTCAATGTCCCTATCAAATCTTTTAGAAGTGACAATGGAATGGAGTTCTTTAATAGTGAAACTTGTCCTTTCTTGGCTTCTTTAGGGATCATTCAACAGAGTTCTTGCCCTGGTACACCTCAACAGAATGGCATTGTTGAAAGAAAACATCAACAACTTTTGAATATCTACAGGTGTGAATGTGTGCCCAAATTTTGTGTGTTGGATTCACGCGAGTTTGAAAACATCCGGTTTAATTTGAAAAACGGAGTCGCCACGCCATTTTGATTACCTCAAAACTTTGAAAAAAAGGTTTTATGGGTTCGGAGGTTAAGTTACCCCTTGGGAAGAACGGATCGTCGTTCACCCAAGGTGCCTTGTCGTAGCAAGTCTCCCTAGATTCCGTTTATCGTGCTTGCTTGCGTGCTTTCTTGTGTGCATGTGTTTGAATAAAAGGGGAGGGAATGTCCCAAGTTGTCTTCCGGACGTACAAACCATTTATTGGTTGTCGCTCGGGATTTCTTGGATTTTATGTATTCGGGATTTTGATCTCGTCCTCATCTTGAACTTGTGATCATCGTTTTTTGTGACCTCGGGACTTGCGTGATCGAGAGATGGACTCCCTTTTATAGTCCAAAATGAGGTTCTTTAGGAAGGAATGTCCTTAGCCCATCAATCCTACACTTTAAGACGGTCGAGCTCATATAGATGCTTCATACTCGTCTTAAGCGATAATTGGAGATATAGGGTTCAAGGTTATCCCTTTCTAAAGAGATTATGAAACCTTTAATGGAAGGAACGATGTAAAGATAAGATCTTTTACACCGGTCCGTTCCAAGGTTGCTAATGGGGACACGGGGGGAAGTGCATGATAAAAATGACATTTTTAGTAAAAAGATGACATTTTTGGATTGCAAAGGATGCTTTTTGAATTAAAGAAGTGATCTTTATGGTTTAAAGAAATGATTTTGTGCAAAGGAGGCATTTTTATGGGAAAAATAGCATTTTAGGTGCAAATGATGCATAAAAATGTTATTTTGAAAACAAAGGATGCATTTCTATGTATGAAAATGATTTTTGGGTGCAAAGGATGCATTTTTAATGTGAAAAGAGATTTTGAATGCAAAGGATGCAATTTTTATGCAAAGGATGCTTTTTATGTATGAAAATGGGTTTTAGGTGCAAAAGATGCACCTTTAATGCAAAGATGTCATTTTATATGACAAAGATGTTTTTTTGATGCAAATGATGCTGCTCTGTATACAAATGTTCTAGTTTAAATGCAGATTGATGTATTGGAAAAGGAAAAATCAGATTGCAGCTTGAAAATATGAAGTTTCTGCAAACTGGCTATGTTTGTCGCGTGACATAGGCTGCCTATGTCGCGTGACATACTTAGCCACTTGCAGAGACTTCATCAACTGGGATTTGCAGAGGTATCAAGGCACCAATATGGCCAAGTTACTTCACAAACAGATCTCAGAGAGCAAGTTTGTCAATGGTGAACACTTCAAGAGGGTGTGGATATGCGGGATCCACACTCATCTCGAGTGTTCATGCAAAATCAAGTCAAGCCGGGGCTTTTACATGAAATGTGATGAAATCAGATGTGGATCTGGGCAATATGATACTAAAGCACGCAACTTTAATCAGGATATATCATTATTAACACATTTAGCATATAGATCTTATGTATAATGAAGATAGGGAAAGGAAAAGGGTAGAAAATCGTTACCCTTGAAGACCACGACTTCCTATATCACGTTAGATATAGGAGCCTTCAAAACAGCAACTTCTGGGGACTGAAATCAAGCCTTGGTTCTAGGAGAACCTTTGGTTCTTGATGTGTGTGGGAAGTGTGTGTGTGTATTGGTTGAATGGTGGGTGATTTGGAGGATTAGTGTGTGTTTTAGGGAGTATGTGAGGAGAGAGGATGCTTCTGGGCGTATTCTCTATAGAGGGGGACTGAGGGGTGGAAAAGGGGTGCCCAAAATGAGAGGTGAAGGCCTCTATTTATAGGCTGCATGCATGGGCTTATTATGTCGCACGACATAACAAGCCATAACCGTTTTCCTTCTAGAAACATGCAAGGTTGCAACCTTCTAGAAGTTTTCTTGGAAGGTTATGTCGCACGACATAACAAGCCCCTTCCAGTTCCTTCTAGAAACATGCAAGGTGGCAAGCTTCTAGAAGTCTCCATGGCCTAGTATGTCGCACGACATAAGTAGCCACTTCCAGTTCCTTCTAGAAACATGCAAGGTGGCAGTTTTCTAGAAGGTTTTTCTTGAATTAAGAAAAACGTGTTTCTTAATCTCCAAGCAGTCCTTTCACCCCTAAGGAGGTTTGGAACATTTCCGGAATTGCTCCGGAACTCTAGGAAAGTCTGGAGAATTGCCGGGAAACTTGCCGGAATTGCCGGGAAAATTAACCGAAAGGCATGAGCCAGATTTGGGTACTTACAGAAGCCCCTCGGCAACGTCACTTGCAGGGCGAGTGGGGTTGTCGATAGAAAAGGATCCAATCTGGCGAATGCCGAGACGGATTGGGTGACCAAGTTGGTCGAGTGGCTGAACCTTTTATGAAAGGCTACCTACGTATCCCGAGTGGGAATCAAGCCATAATCGTAGTTCGGAATCCACCGGGGAAAGGGGGGCATCATATGTGACAAATTGGCTGAACCTACAGGAGGCTACCTACGTATCCCGGAGGAATCAAGCCAGGCCGTAGTTCGAACTTTGACTTAACCGAAATGTTATTCCTTCATCTTGGAATAACGGAGATCGAAAGAGAGAGCGAAATGTTGTTCCTTTATCTTGGATTAACTGAGATCGCGAGAGAGGTCGAAATGTTATTCCTTCATCTTGGAATAACGGAGATCGAAAGAGAGCGAAATGTTATTCCTTTATCTTGGAATAACGGAGATCGCGAGAAAGGTCGAAATGTTATTCCTTCATCTTGGAATAACGGAGATCGAAATAGAGCAAAATGTTATTCCTTCATCATGGAATAACGGAGATCGCGATAGAGGTCGAAATGTTATTCCTTCATCTTGGAATAACGGAGATCGAAAAAGAGCGAAATGTTATTCCTTCATCTTGGAATAACGGAGATCGCGATAGAGGTCGAAATGTTATTCCTTCATCTTGGAATAACGGAGATCGAAAAAGAGCGAAATGTTATTCCTTCATCATGGAATAACGGAGATCGCGATAGAGGTCGAAATGTTATTCCTTCATCTTGGAATAACGGAGATCGAAAAAGAGCGAAATGTTATTCCTTCATCATGGAATAACGGAGATCGCGATAGAGGTCGAAATGTTATTCCTTCACCTTGGAATAACGGAGATCGAAAGAGAGCGAACTGTTATTCCTTCATCTTGGAATAACGGAGATCGCGAGAAAGAATGGATTTTGTAAAGAAGTAGGAAGGACTCGATGATTTTTTTGTAAAGAAAGTGGGACGTACCCGATAATTTTCCGTAAATAAAGTGGGATGTACCCTGATCATTTTTGTAAAGCAACGGGACGTACCCGATCATTTTTGTAAAGAAACGGGACGTACCCGATAATTTTTTCATAAAAAAGTGGGAAGGACCCGATAATTTTTTATAAAGCAACGGGACGTACCCGATTATTTGAAAATAGAATTGAAAATGCCAAGGGCAAATAAAATGAGTCACAGAGATAAATTTGTAAAATAGGCCTCGGGGGCACTGGAGGGAAAATTTGGTTGAAAATGATTAGAAATGCCAGGGGCATAAAGGGTAAAAGAGGCCTACGGGGGACAAAATTGTAAAATGGAGCCTTCAAGGGCAAAATTGTAAAAACAAGCCACAGGGGCTTAGTATGTCGCACGACATAATAGGCCATGTGGACAGTTTCTTAAAAATTCGCACAGTCGCCATTTGAAACTCAATTGAAATTGAAATTGAGAGGGAGGCGACAGCGAGAAGAGAGAGAGAGCAAACATCAGAGGGAGAACTTGAGAGGAATCGAGAGAGATTAAACATCGTGAGCTTGATTCAAATTGGAAATGTCTCCTAGGCTCTATCCGACCAAAAGGGGAACTCAACACGCCGAGTTAGCCAATCGACGGAAAGGGGTGCAGAGGAATCAAAGGCCATTTCTTCCGGAAGCACCAAGAGGAGATTTCTACCCACAGCTCGATGAGCATACCTCGGATGTCAGGAAGAAAGAAGTGGTAAGCAACCTAGGGTTTTTTTGAAAATTTTTGATTTGGGTGAAATTGCTTCGAACTGAATGCCTTCAGACTGTGCTATGAATTGAATCATGAACTGGCATGAAATCATAGATTGACCTAGGAAATGTGATGCTAAATGCATGCTATACATTGATATATTTTGACCTATTTTTTGCTTGAGATGATTTCAAGAAATAGCATGAGATATTTATACCTGTGCCATGTTTTCTTGCAGAGATTACGCACCCGTGGTTCCCCGGAGGTGATTGGCAGGCTATGGCAGAGCTTGCCGGGTAGCCAGGAGCAGATAGACTCGCCTAAGGGCATGATTTACGCCGCTGGGCTAGGGCAATTCTTTGAGATGGCGAAGGCCATTGGAGACACTCAGAGGAGTGTAGATTTGGTGAGGGCCTTTAGAGAGTTTTGGTGGGAGACCACCCATTCATTCCACTTCTCTTGGGGTGAGACGACAGTCACACCGCTGGATTTTGCGATCATCACGGGATTGCCTTTTACAGATGAGCCACTCTACATAGAGGAGCCTGCACAGGGAGCTGAGCCCCAGCCTATCACTGATGCCGATTTTATGAGTTTACTTGGCTTCGTTCCCCAGATCAAGAAGGGGAATGGATATGAGTTGGGCGAGCTACATGGCTTGGTTGGGGAACAGAGTAGGGACTACATTGTGGTTGATGATCCTGTTGAGAGCCGGCTGAGAGCCGAGAGATTAGCGAGGGCTTTTGTATGGGTAGGCTTTTCTGACATGCTGTTCATTAACAGCCGCCTACTGCCCGATTTCACCGCCGGAGCTTCGAGAGCCCGGGATGCCGGGGAATTTATCCTGGGGTGAGGCCGATTTAGCCGAGATGTATTTGGCTCTAGATGACGTCAGTAGAGGGAGGGCGAAGTATTTTACTTGCTGTCATCTGGCTTTTGAGGTATTCTCTCACCTTGACCTCTTTTCTTTTGCGCATTTCATTCTATCCTTTTTCCTTGTTTTGACCTCTTCTTCTTCTTTTCGTGCTCGGGCCTTCGAGTATTTTGGTTGTTACGAGTGGCAGATACAGATGAGTTTCCTGCCACCACTTTTCCCGCTCTCGCACGGTGGACGAAGAGTGCCAGGAGACGCACTAGGACACCGGAGGGTTCGAGGTGCAGGATTACGGCCTCGTATCATGATACGCTGATGTGCTTGAGAGGGATTCCACAGAGGCTGAGTGTGTTCCCATGGACTGGCTGTTATGACGATCTGGATTTGGATCATGCTGCGCACTTGACAGAGTGTCGCAAGCCGGTGGGTTTGTCTCGGAGACGCCTTATATTTAGGAGAGAGAGTGTATAGACAAAGATGGGCCCAATAGGCATGCTCTGATCCCCGATGATCCTCCGCCTAGGATGTGGCCGCCTCGCCTGGGCGAATGTAGATGCTTTGATCGTAGGCATGGCAAAGACATCTCTACACACGGATGGGGATTACACATTGTACGTGGCTAGGCATCTTCAAATTCCCCATAGCACTGTGGTTGGTTATGGTGCTCGCAGTGCGGGACCCTCGACCGGCCATGTAGCTAGACCTCCTTTGCCCCGACTTTCATTGATTATCGTGTGGCGGTCGCACGCGACGAGCTCATATTGATATGTCACGTACTCATCCTCATCCGTGCTCCCGCGAGGTTCTAGATCCGTAAGTACCGCTCTTTGCGTCTTTTGGATTGCTTGCATATCTTTCGTTATCAAGAACCGCATTTTCGACACTTATTATGTCCGCTTGTAATGTGTCGGCTCAGCTTACAGGCATTTGACCAGTGGCATATACCGGCGCTGTGGGCATGATTGGCAAGCTCCAGAAAGGTATGAGCTTTTGGAAGAATCAAGCCGGCCGCAGGATTCGATCGATATCTCTCCACCCGGCCAACCGAGAAGGAAGAAGAGCCGCTCGATGACGCGCACCGGCACCAATGGGAGGCATTAGTAGACCGATGCCTCGGACAAAGAGGCCAAATGTGCCTCTTCATGGACCCGTTGAGATTGACGATGATGATGACGAGGATGGTGGGTGCCGAGACGGCCACGTACTACGAGCCTTGACTCTATTGTCATCACTGAGCTTGATGACTATTACCGCACGAGGACCATAGCTTACGAGGCACCTTCGGACGATCCTGATGACGAGCCTGAGGAAGCTAAGGACGATGATGAGGATGAGGATGATGATGAAGATGATGGAGAGGATGATGGAGAGGATGATGGAGACGATTCAGAGTAGCCCCCTTCCCCCCTAAATTTTTATGACTTTTTGGTTATTGTATCCTTTTTGGGAAAACGCATCATGTTATTTTTTCTATGCACACCTTTTTAGATTTGGTCTATTTTGGCATGTACATTGTTATCCCTTTTTATTGCACACATTTATGAAATGACAATGGTATGGTATTTGGCTTGAATTGAATGACTTGAATGGATTTTTGGCTTGAATATGAATGCATGGGTGTACATGGGGTAAATGAACCCTCCCTCATGCATTTGAGAAGTGAATGACCGATGTTTGCAGCTTTTGACATGTCGGGAGTGCCTCGGGAATGCAAAGACACCGCAACCGCCGATGTCCGATGTTGGCTTGTTATGTCGCGCGACTTAGTAAGCCAAGTGGCTAGTTTTGTCGCGTGACATAAGTAGCCCGAACTGTGCTTTTCATTGCCTTTGGCATTGGAATGGAATAGCCGACACAAAGTTGGAATTGGGTGACCAAAGAGGTCACCTACCCGGCCTCCTTGGGACAATGGCAAAGAGATATTTGGTCCCTTCCTATAAGGATGGAAACGGGTGACCTAGGAGGTCAAACAACCAATCCTACTAGGAATGTGCCAAAAGCTTACGCACCATCGAGGAACGGGGAAAGAAAAAGGTGACCAAAGTGGTCGGATGGCTGAACCTTTATGAAAGGCTACCTACGTATCCCTGAGGAATCAAGCCTTGGTCGTAGTTCAAGCCTCATCTAGATAGTTAGGAACGATGTCTAGGATCCTTGAGGTTTTGACAATTAATGGAGGTTGTCACCGAGGAAGCTAAAGCTTACGTCACTATCGAGTAGATAGAGGCAGCTATAGCTGGAAAACTTGAGCATACTTCTCAATCTGTGATAGAGGTAGCTAAAGTTGGATTTTTGACAATTAGGAAACCTGTCGCCCGGCGTTATCTCGTTATAACTAAGTAACGAAGGCGCTTTTGGGAGAAAATGTTATCATTAGCAATTGGCACGTTACTTGAGCCTATGGGTGATTTTTTTCTTGGAAACATGGTAGGGACTGGTCCGGATGTACATATGGAATGTGTTTGGAAATTGTTTAAGACATGTTTCAAGCAGTGGGGTCGTATCCCTGGGTGCGGACTCGAACCGCCGTTGTTGCTGAGATGTTGTCAACGTGGACTAGGATTCCCTCTTGGCCTGAGACTGGGTTTAAAACTCGGGTCTCGATGAATGTTCCTTTCTCACATTCTGGCATTTGAAGCTGATGCTGATAGGCTTTTACAACCAAAGACTAAAGCAGATGTCGAAGTGACCAAACCTCTCTTCTAGGGATGGATGCGACTTATCGAATCCCTGGTCTGAGGAAGAACTTTCTGCAAAGCCCCATGAAAGATCCTTTCACTGGCAAAGCCCCATGGATGAACTGAAAGGTGCGAAGTCTTAGGTTTTGAAGAAGTGACTTAGTGAAGCCCCAATCTGATGACCTAGCAAAAATCCCAATATGATTGGTACTGCGGAAGTGATCCTGAGGTTGATCTGACCAAGACTGAATCCATCTAGGGACCCGATGTGAACCCCAAAATGGCTAAAGAAGCCCCAGTCTAAAGGAATGCTTTGACAAAGTTTCGAGGCACCCTAATGCGAATGCGTAAGAGGGAAAACCTATCCCTCTCTCTCTCTTTTATTATTTTCTTTAGTCAATCACCAACCTTAAGAAGATGTGAAAGAAAAGATTCTCATAAATTTATACATGCAGGGGCATATTTTTCGAAAGGTGGGAATGGATCCCGATTTTGTGTTATTTCGATGGCCTTATTCGATGTAGGCACAAAACTCGCTTTGGGTTTGACTCTTTTGAGAGAGTATAAGTGTAGAAGGGTTTGTAAAAGTGTATGGAAGCCCCCGCCGACGTAAAATCGCTTGTTTAGCACTATCTTTCCTAAGATGTAGAAAGAGAAGACTTGTCAAGACATCTGAAAACTTGTTTTATTTACAACGATCACAAGATTGCTTAAAACCCTTTATTGATGTTCGGGTTATTCAACCATTAATCTCGATATGAAGAAAAACATTCTTATTAATCATGAGGAGAAAGTTAACCAATGTCGCGGATCAAGGTTGGCTGGGTGCGAAAGAAAAGTTTGTGTATAGGGAGGTCATTGATGAAACCGGGTTTTCTGGAATCTGACTGTGTCTATGGGAGAGGTCATTTGATGAGACCGGGTTTTCGGGAATTTGAATGTGTTTATGGAAGAGGTCATTGATGAGACCGAATTCTCTGGAATTTGAACATGTTTATGACCGGACCATTTCTGGTTGCCTACGTTCCCCTCATTGTGAGGAGCTCAGGTCGCCGTAGTTCGGCTTTGGCCGAATTGTGTTTGGCTTTGGGAAATGGAATTTGTGGTTCCTTTAGTGAAAAGGCTCGGATGAGAAGATTGGATGATGAGGCGTGGGCCTCGGGATGATTCCTTGACCAAGTCATCTTTGGACGGCTGCTTCTGATTGCTTCCTCTTTCATTGGGGGAGAAAGGATTTGCACGTGCCTACAGGCTTATGAAATGCTTCTGGCTTTGCTTCGACCGCCCCATTGTTATCGACAACTTTCATTCTCTGATCTTTGATTTTGCCTGTCAGTCAAGCTTTTGATGGGCGGTGCTGGGTCCTTGGCCTCATTTTTTTTTCTTCTTTTTTTATTTATGTGCAACCCTGTTTTTTGCCTAGACTGCCCCCTTTTTGGGATTTTCAGTCTAGCTGGGCATTACTCTTTTTGCACTAAGATTTTTTTTCTTCTTTTCTTTTTTTTTTTATGTGCAACCCTGTTTTTTGCCTAGACTACCCTTTTTTGGGATTTTCAGCCTAGCTGGGTATTACTCTTTTTGCACTGCATTTTTTTTCTTTATTTTCTGAAGCACTTGAGGGCCAAGGCGAGCCCCTGCTTGAATTTTTCTTGTCATCCTTGAGGTTTAAGTCAAGCTCCTATGTTGTTGTCGACACGGGGTCAATCTTTCGAAGCTGAGTGGCCTTTTGTTGTCCCTTGACGATGTCGCCGTCGTTGACTTGGTCAAGATGAAGGTGGGGACATGATTGGGAAAGTGTATGGCTTGATGGAGGCCTTTTGTGGGGTAAGGAAAGTGTATGGGGAAGGCATTAGTTGACTTTCTCACACCGATTAATCAGAACGTGAATTATTTCGAGAGATTACTTGTTGAGCAATGCAAGTGATCATATAAAATAAAACCATTTCATTAAATGTAATGTAGGTGTGAAAATAATGTCTTAAGTCTAGTAAGAAAAGAAGAAGACTCTTTTATAGAAAATTAAAGACTAATTACAATGTTCGTGGAGGACTTGATTGAAAAAGAAAAGTACTAGAACCTACGAAGGTTGACTGAGTGACTATATTCTTTTAATCTTGCTTAAGGATAGGTAATCCCTAGTCTAGCTACTCTTCGCTGGTTGGACTGCCAGGGAGCTTGAGCTTTCCTTCGTAGATCAGCCATTGAATTTCTTTCTTCAGATCCAAACACTTGTCTGTCACGTGACCATAATGCTTGTGGTACTCACAGAACTTGGTTCTGTCAACTCTTCCTGGGTTTCTTGGCTTATAATTCTCGAGAGGTGTGAGAAGGCCTCGTTTCACCAAATCGCCAAAATTTTTGCTCATGGGCATCCCAAAATCATGCTGACGTTTCTGACCTTGCACCCCCTAAATCGACCTCTTACCATAACTTCCTGTTTTTGGCCCATGGAGGTTCTCGAGCTTCCCGTCTTCTATCAACTTCTAGATCTCATGCCTCAAATAGCAGCAATCATCAGTGTCGTGCCCGGGGTATTGATGGAAAAGACAATGCTTAGACTCATCCAACTGAACGTTACGGTTCTTGGGCTTCCAATTCTCCAGTGGCTTTATCAGCTTTTCCTTCATCAGCTCTTCCAGCATCTTGCTTAAAGTCATCTCCGCATTGTCAAAATGAAGGGAGCGGAGTTTTTGGGAGACCTTGTTGTTCTCAAGACTTGGATTTCCATTGTCCAATTGGTTCCATTGTTGGATTTGGCTGAAGGAGGCTACGACACTCTTTCCTTTGTTAGGGACTGGTGCTGAGCTGGGTACGGTTGCTGTCTGGTGTTGGTGGCATTGGGTTAAGCTTGGTGGAATTATTTTCTTGCCTGGTTCGACATCTTGGATCAAGGGAGTATTGATGAGATCAAGCTTTTCTTGCATCTGTTTCACTTGTTCCATCAATATTGCCACATGTGGGTCGACGGGGACTCTCGAGTTACCGGAACTCGCAGCAGGACTCTTATCAGTAGAGGGAACCATAGTAGTAAACTGGTGAAACTGACGGCTGGATTCATTAAGTCCGGTAGGTGACAGCTGAAAACTTGAATCATCCTTTGGCAACTCATGATTGCATTCAGGTGGGTATAGTGGCTTCAGAACATAGCCACATAGCTTGAACTGATTATGTGAAGCTGGAGTATAGACTGGCAGGTATTGCTGAAACTGAGGGACATGTGGGGTGAAGTTCAATCTGTTATGAGGAGCTGAGGGCGATGGGGCCCTGATGAGCTGGGATGTTGGAAAGGACTGAGGAGGAGTGATCCATGGCAAGGGATCGTATGTGGATGGAGGAAGGTATTGGCCGTAGGATGGAAGGTCTTGGTTATAGGATGAAGGGACTGAAATCACTGTTTCCGAAGTCTCATCTTCGATTACCACCAGAGAACCGTTCGACTCAACTGTTACCTGAATTCCATGACGACGGAGTGCGTCGATAAGCATGGCTTGCTGTTCCTCATGAACCTTATGGGCATTTTCCAAAGCCAGGACTAACTCTTCCTTCCTAACCATCTGATTTCCTGCACCCTCACCGTTCTCACAACCTGCCATTCCGACTCTCGAGCCGACAAACTGCTTTCCGAACCTGTCTCGAACCTAAGGTTTTCTGCACTGAAAAGCCGCTGACCCGGTATTCTCGCACACTTCTTTCTCACTGCGGGAAAGGGACAGGCAAGGTTTAGACTCGGGGATAAGGTAAGGTTTAGACTCGAAGGTAGGTAAAATTTAGACTCGGAGGTAAGTGTTTAGGCTAAAGGCTCAAGTAACATGCACTTATCGCTTAAGTTTTACTCAAAACACATTTTCTCCTAATCCTAATTGATCGGAAAAGATGAGACCTTGAAAGGTCGAGATCCGAAATTGGAGATCGGACCGAGGAGGTCTCCACTAGGGATTTGACCGCGAAAGGTTGAGATAGGAAAATCGGAAATCGGACCGAGGAGGTCTCGATTAAGGATTTGACCATGAAAGGTCGGGAGATGGAAGATCAGAAATCGGACCGAGGAGGTCTCGATTAGGGATTTGACCATGAAAGATCGGGAGATGGAAGATCGGAAATTGGACCGAGGAGGTCTTGATTAGGGATTTGACCATGCAAGGTCGGGAGATGGAAGATCGGAAATCGGACCGAGAAGGTCTCGATTAGGGATTTGACCATGCAAGGTCGGGAGATGGAAGATCGGAAATCGGATCGAGGAGGTCTCGATTAGGGATTTGACCATGCAAGGTCGGGAGATGGAAGATCGGAAATCGGACCGAGGAGGTCTCGATTAGGGATTTGATCATGAAAGGTCGGGAGAGGGAAATCGGAAATCGGACCGAGGAGGTCTCGATTAGGGATTTGACCATGAAAGGTCGGGACAGGAAAATCGGAAATCGGACCGAGGAGGTCTCGATTAGGGATATCAGAGGTAGGACTATGCAATTATGATTACATTAATTGTTCAAGTTTACTTAAAACAGTGTCTTTTATTTATTTCTATTTGGTTGGAAAAGGGGGTTTGCCCTTCTTTTTCGCAACTACTCTAGATCCTGGATCAGTGGGTTCCGTCACTACGTCTATAAGCCCCTCGTATTCCACCTGTATTTCGACCTCCCAGGGTGGACAACCCCGGGCGAGGGTCCTATAGGGCACGCGGATCCCACCGACCGAGAGAAAAGAACGCTCCTAATGGGTCTAGCGGGTCATAGGAACTTTTAACGCACGAGCGATGCGAATTATAGTCAAGGCAATATCGGGAAAGTCTCGTCTTTCAGCCTTGATAGAATTTCGGCAGAATTTCGCTTGCGCGATTGACGTTTTGACTTTTCGGTAATGTCCGAGAAGATAATAGGCATGGGTCGGGCGGTAAAAGCCGGATGACACAGTGTCACATTGAACTTTGTTGCATACGCAGTGCGTGAGTCAGAATCGAAGTCAATGCCGGGTCAAGATCTTGCCAATTTTTCCTTGTCGGAATTTTGGCAGAGCTTCGCTTGAGCGAAAGATCTTTGGATTTTTCTTGGCAAAGACTCGGTCTCGACTCTTACGCGTTCCGTGCAGGTCAAGGTCAAAAGTCAATGTCGGAGTCAAGGTTCTACCAATTTTTCCTTGTTGGAATTTTGGCAGAGTTTCGCTTGAGCGAAAGATCTTGACTTCCGTTATGAACTAAGGCTTGACCTTTACGGGGATATGCAACTGGGCTATATGACACGGACTAGACCAAAAACCAACCAAAAGTCACGGTTTTTTGAAACGTGTGACACGGACTGTGCATTGTTCGACACTGGCTGGCTGCCATGGGGAGTTTGGGATGATTCCGTGCGCGCCCGGGAGCATCGTAAGGCTGTCCGTGACTGCAGCTGAAAAACCATCCCGGGTTTAAAGGGACGTGCGTGCAAAGTGTACATGATATATCAGGTGCGCGTAGTGTGCGGTCTCCTAAAAATGTTCCTTTTTGAGTTAAAACAGAGATTTTCATGAAATGTGTTTTAAAGGAATGATTTTTGGGACGGGGGAGAATGCAGCAGTTAAGCACGTAAATTTTCTGGGAGCCCCAGTCAGTCATGGAGCTGAGTAGCCCCAAGCTGCTAGGACTGCCAGATTAACCTCAATTTTTCCTGGTGGAATTGCCACTGAGGCCGTCCGGTCAGAATCCAGGGAGGATTAAGCCGTACGACTGCATGGATCAATTTTCCAGGTTCCACTCCTTTGCAATTTCGGGTTGTTTCCCGTTCAAAGTATGCACAGATTCCAAGATGCAAATGATGCAATGCAAGGCAAATAAAGCAAGCAAAATAAACGGAATCCGCAATGGGAGTCTAACCCGCTCAAAGGGAAAAGCTTTCTTTTATTATTATTTTTTTCGAAAAAGTGATACCGGTACGTGGGATTGTTAAACCACCGTTTATCCCAAGCCCCGGGTTAGGGAGCGATACAGGAAGGTTAAGTGGTTTCCACCTATATACCAGGTATCGTTTATTTAAAAATGAAAGCTTTTCTCCTTTGGAATGTCCCCAGCGGAGTCGCCAAACTGTGAATGTGTGCCCAAATTTTGTGTGTTGGATTCACGCGAGTTTGAAAACATCCGGTTTAATTTGAAAAACGGAGTCGCCACGCCATTTTGATTACCTCAAAACTTTGAAAAAAAGGTTTTATGGGTTCGGAGGTTAAGTTACCCCTTGGGAAGAACGGATCGTCGTTCACCCAAGGTGCCTTGCCGTAGCAAGTCTCCCTAGATTCCGTTTATCGTGCTTGCTTGCGTGCTTTCTTGTGTGCATGTGTTTGAATAAAAGGGGAGGGAATGTCCCAAGTTGTCTTCCGGACGTACAAACCATTTATTGGTTGTCGCTCGGGATTTCTTGGATTTTATGTATTCGGGATTTTGATCCCGTCCTCATCTTGAACTTGTGATCATCGTTTTTTGTGACCTCGGGACTTGCGTGATCGAGAGAGGGACTCCCTTTTATACTCCAAAATGAGGTTCTTTAGGAAGGAATGTCCTTAGCCCATCAATCCTACACTTTAAGACGGTCGAGCTCATATAGATGCTTCATACTCGTCTTAAGCGATAATTGGAGATATAGGGTTCAAGGTTATCCCTTTCTAAAGAGATTATGAAACCTTTAATGGAAGGAACGATGTAAAGATAGGATCTTTTACACCGGTCCGTTCCAAGGTTGCTAATGGGGACACGGGGGGAAGTGCATGATAAAAATGACATTTTTAGTGAAAAGATGACATTTTTGAATTGCAAAGGATGCTTTTTGATTTAAAGAAGTGATCTTTATGGTTTAAAGAAATGATTTTGTGCAAAGGAGGCATTTTTATGGGAAAAATAGCATTTTAGGTGCAAATGATGCATAAAAATGTTATTTTGAAAACAAAGGATGCATTTCTATGTATGAAAATGATTTTTGGGTGCAAAGGATGCATTTTTAATGTGAAAAGAGATTTTGAATGCAAAGGATGCAATTTTTATGCAAAGGATGCTTTTTATATATGAAAATGGGTTTTAGGTGCAAAAGATGCACCTTTAATGCAAAGATGTCATTTTATATGACAAAGATGTTTTTTTTGATGCAAATGATGATGCTCTGTATACAAATGTTCTAGTTTAAATGCAGATTGATGTATTGGAAAAGGAAAAATCAGATTGCAGCTTGAAAATATGAAGTTTCTGCAAACTGGCTATGTTTGTCGCGTGACATAGGCTGCCTATGTCGCGTGACATAGGCTGCCTATGTCGCGTGACATACTTAGCCACTTGCAGAGACTTCATCAACTGGGATTTGCAGAGGTATCAAGGCACCAATATGGCCAAGTTACTTCACAAACAGATCTTAGAGAGCAAGTTTGTCAATGGTGAACACTTCAAGAGGGTGTGGATATGCGGGATCCACACTCATCTCGAGTGTTCATGCAAAATCAAGTCAAGCCGGGGCTTTTACATGAAATGTGATGAAATCAGATGTGGATCTGGGCAATATGATACTAAAGCACGCAACTTTAATCAGGATATATCATTATTAACACATTTAGCATATAGATCTTATGTATAATGAAGATAGGGAAAGGAAAAGGGTAGAAAATCGTTACCCTTGAAGACCACGACTTCCTATATCACGTTAGATATAGGAGCCTTCAAAACATGCAACTTCTGGGGACTGAAATCAAGCCTTGATTCTAGAAGAACCTTTGGTTCTTGATGTGTGTGGGAAGTGTGTGTGTGTATTGGTTGAATGGTGGGTGATTTGGAGGATTAGTGTGTGTTTTAGGGAGTATGTGAGGAGAGAGGATGCTTCTGGGCGTATTCTCTATAGAGGGGGACTGAGGGGTGGAAAAGGGGTGCCCAAAATGAGAGGTGAAGGCCTCTATTTATAGGCTGCATGCATGGGCTTATTATGTCGCACGACATAACAAGCCATAACCGTTTTCCTTCTAGAAACATGCAAGGTGGCAACCTTCTAGAAGTTTTCTTGGCAAGTTATGTCGCACGACATAACAAGCCCCTTCCAGTTCCTTCTAGAAACATGCAAGGTGGCAAGCTTCTAGAAGTCTTCATGGCCTAGTATGTCGCACGACATAAGTAGCCACTTCCAGTTCCTTCTAGAAACATGCAAGGTGGCAGTTTTCTAGAAGATTTTTCTTGAATTAAGAAAAACGTGTTTCTTAATCTCCAAGCAATCCTTTCACCCCTTAGGAGGTTTGGAACATTTCCGGAATTGCTCCGGAACTCTAGGAAAGTCTGGAGAATTGCCGGAAAACTTGCCGGAATTGCCGAGAAAATTAACCGAAAGGCATGAGCCAGATTTGGGTACTTACAACAGGGCACTCAGGTTTCAATATGGTCTCCCCCATTTCATTTTGGAGACATTGCATTCTTGTTGCTACTCACATAATTAACATCATTCCTTCTAGTGCCATCATTTTCCAAATTCGCTTTGTTCTTCTCTATAGAAAATCTCCTCCTTATAGCCATTTGAAATCATTTGGTTGCTTATGCTATGCCTCTATTCATGATTCTGATAAATTTGCTCCTAGAGCTGTAAAGTCTATATTTCTAGGCTATATCAGGCCTTGTGATAAGGTCACAAATAATTCTTTACAATTTCAAGTCTTTTGTGATAGTGAGTGGGGAAGTAATCCTGATGACCGAAAGTCCATTTCTGGATTTTGTCTTTTTCTTGGTCCTGTTTTTGTTTCTTGGCATTCTAAGAAACAATCTGTTGTTTCTCGTTCTTCAGCTGAGTCATAATACAAGTCTATGGCCACTGCTTCTTGTGAAATTTCTTGGATACATGGTTTATTACAGGATCTACATGTTAAGGTCTCCTTGTCTGTTCCACTTCAATGTGATAGTTCTGCAGCAATTGCAATTGCTTCCAATTCTGTTTATCACGCTCGAACTAAGCATATCGAACTTGATTGCCATTTTGTGAGGTAAAAAGTTCTTCAAGGATTAATTGTTCCCACTTTTGTAGCTTCAAGAGCTCAGCTTGTTACCAAAACTCTTCATTGGAATTTCATGCACAAGTTAAGGGTTTTATGTCCCTTTAACCCTTCAACTTTTGTGGTGGGGGGGGGGGGCATTGAAGGTATGGATATTGTAATGTTGACAAGGATCAAGATCTACACCATTCATCAAATTGTTGTCAATCCATATCACTCAAACATGATGTTTTTACTTACAAATGGTCCTAAGTGTACATTTTGTATCAATAAGGTAGTCATGTGTAAATATGATAGTTAGGCAGTTAGATCTCTTGTTAGATAGCTCACGTGCTGAGCACAGACAATGTATATATAGGAAGCACAGACAATGTATATATAGGAAGTCTCTACTGATGTGTAATCGAAATTCAATCGATGAGCTTATTCAATACTCTTTTCCTTCTTTGATTTCAACAGTTTCATGTGAGCGTTAACTTATTTCTTTTTTGTTCGTTCTACGTGAGTGTGAATTTTTCAAAATGGCAAAGTTCTTATAATTTTATATTTAATGAGATTCAATTATAATACTTACAACAACAATTTTACTTGCTATTCTTCTCATTCATCTCTCTCATATTTTACTTTTTATACTCACAACACCTTCTCCACTATTTCTACTTTTCTTTATTTTATTACTTTTTCTTGATTATTGTGTTCAAAATTTTGATTTACACGCACGTGAAACAAATATAAGGAATATATTTATATACTCCCTCCGTCCCATTACAAACCACAAATATTTCTTTTTGGGCGTCTCATTACAAACCACAAATTCACTATTCTCTCCACTCATTCTCTCTCCTATCATTATTTTAATACTCACAACACCATTATAATTTACTATTCCCTCCACTCATTCTCTATTCTATTTTACTTTTACACTCACAACATTTATATCATTATTTTTTTCCTTAATCTACGCGTGAAGAGTAATTTTCCTTTTACTAATGGGACGGAGGGAGTATATTTTAGTATTAAAGATTTTCTTAGATTTTGTATTAGTTACTTTCCTTTCCTAACAGATATTTTGTAGTTTCTTTATTTGATATATCTAAAATAGCTTAGGGAGCACTCCTCCTAAGTATAAATATGTACCTTTTGTTATTAGTAAAATTGAGTTATTTATATCAATTATCTCTCTCTTTAATGTATGAATTGATTTCGTCTATCCATCTTTTATTTTATTAACAAAATGAATATATAGGTGTGTGATTAACTGTGGTGTTAGTTATGTTCATGGACAAGAGAACATATTATATTATAGAGGTGGACTATAAATTATATACTCCCTCCGTCCCATAAAACCTTACTCGGTTAATACGGACTCAGTTCAATCAAGTTCAACTTTGATCAAACTTTAATATCAATTTACTTATCATAATAAAAATCTAAAAATTGTTATCCATAAAATAACCAAATGATTTATCAATGACAATTATTAAAATTTCATTAGAATGAATAGATTGATATTAAAGTTTGGTCAAAGTCGGCATCGGTTGACTTGGCACTATTCAAAATGGGAAAGGTTTTCTGGGACGGAGGGAGTAAATGGTAATAGGGATGATATAGTACTCCCTAATCAGAAAATCCTAAAAATACTTGTTCCATTTAGGGTTGTGAAAAAATTTGTTAAACTGGATCGGATCGAGGATCGAACCAATAGTATTGATATGGTTTTGATTCCACATTTTTATGAAAATAATTATTTGGTCTGATCCTAATTTTGAAAAAAATATGCACGCTTCTTTACCGAAACCGAATCGATTATATATATATATATATATATATATATATATATATATATATATATATATATATATATATATATATATATATATATATATATATATATATATATATATATATATATATATATATATATATATATATATATATATATATATATATATATATATATATATATATATATATATATATATATATATAATTTGTAATTCCTAAAAAAATTCTTAATTAATTTTCTTACCTAGTTAGTCGGCATCGCTCCAAGTCTCTACTCCATCAATTTTTTATTATTGTAATTTTTTTTAGTATATTGTAATTTGTATAACTGACGGAACCGGACCATTAGAACTGGAACAATAGGATCAGTCCAATAATACAATAGGATCAGTCCAATAATGTAATGGTCCGATTCTGTTCCTAAATTTTTACAGAACCAAAATATTGATTTGGTACTTATTTTTTAAAATTTTGACAAAAATCGAATCAATACGAACCACGAACACGAACACCGCTAGTTCCAGCGAAAGACAAATTCTATTAGTTCACGTATTGCCGCCATATCGGACATCTCCTAATTTCCACTCTACTCTACTGTAACCAAGCATGGACTTTTCAGTTATAATTTGAATAATTCAAATAAACAAACAACCTAGAGGAGCGAGTGTGAATAAACTGCATCCCTTAAATTTGAAACAGGGGATTCAAATTGAAGTCATAATATAACGCTTATTTGCTTGAAAATTTAGGAAAAATATTTGTGGAGTATGAGTTATGAGTATTAAATGTGAAGTAGGAGAAAGAAAGTGGGATAGAGAATATTAATTAATTGTTGTTGTTTGTATAATAATTGAGTTTCATTAATTAATATAAAAGTAATAATAGATTTTCATTTTAGCAAGTGTGTACTTCGTGTTTTATAGTGGGACGTCAGAAGAAAAGTGTGTAGTTTGTAGTTTGCTGTGAAGGAGAGAATATTTTTTAACCATTTCTTTTCATAATGTTATAGACTTTTTTTTTTTTTTTTTGACAAGATGTTTATTATAGACTTATAGACTTAAAAAACGAAAAGTTTAAATACCTATAACAATTGATGCTGCAGGAATTGTGCTTATCAATCTTCCTCCACGTGGCAGGACTGATCACTTGGCTCCTTGACCTGAAAACAGAACCCACGACTAGCCGGATGTGTCTCCGGCGAAGACGCTCGGGCGTGAGAGTAAGATCACAGTTGTATATAGCTCAAAATGTATTGAATAATGAACTCAGAATACAAAATGGCAGTTACCTTTCACCGTTTGGTAGTGATGAAGTATTTATAGGCAAGAGTGATGTATTATTGGGGAGGCAGCATGTCCTCCGAGATTATAGCGGCGGTTACATGGTCATGGGCACGTGTCTATAACGGTCCCTGATTTGTAGGGATGTAGTTGTGAGCATTGATTGACCAAATAAGCCGGCAAGTGTCAGGTCGTCACTTGCTGATTTAGGTCGAGGTCGCCACTCGTGGAATGGTCGACCTGACTGTCGGGTAGAGCATGGTTCGTACCCGAATAGTATCATGGATCCTGAGGTCGGGCTAAGTTAGGTCGGGACCTGTAAGTCGGACCATGGGCTTAGTCGACTGATGGGTGAGATGGGCCTTGGGTCTTGATCTGATTGGATTAGTTTCATTGAGAATGTGGGTGCCAACGCTATATGTGATTGGGCTTTACTCGTTTGGCCCAATTCGACACTTTTGGTATGTTCGGGCCCCCAACTTTCGAGTTGACTTCGTCGACTTGGAAGTTAAGAAGATTTCTTCGCCAAAAATTGCTTTACTCGAAGCTCGGTACTAGTCTTTGAAGCGGAGTCGACCATGATGACGTGGCAACATCTTGATCGTTGGTGACGGACGGTTGGAGATGAAGGAGCGCCGGTTTTAGTAATGATTGCGATTCGACTCTTGGAACTCCTTCTCGGAAACCGCTTTCTTTTAATTTTGGAAAATTAATTTTGATTTTCTTTTCCCCTTCCAAATTTAGGAAAATATAAATAGAGAGATCCTTCTTCGTTTAGAACTTTTACGCTCTAGAACTTCTTCTTCTCCGGCGATAATCAAGGGATTTCAAGAAGATTTAAATTCGGCTCTCGGCTCCAAAGAACGAACTTCCTTTCTTCAATCAATTGAGGTATTTCCCTTGTATTTTTGTTTTAGGACTTTAATTTCTGCTTGGTGCTTAATTCCGCCATGGCTAGAACCTTTAGTAGTGAACCAGGAGCTTGGTATGGCTACTGTACTATTAATCGTAGGGCATGTAAGAATGTGAACGGCGAGTGGAGAGTGATGTCCTTGGATGAGTGTGCCTCCATTTTGACTAGTTGGGGATTGAATTACACTGAGATAGGACTACCCATTGTAGGAGAACTTGAGAATGTGATGATTGACGACTCAAATGTTGTCGCTTTTCATCTATTCCATGAATTACTTGACCATATCACATTGTTTTATGTTAGGGACGTCCAAAAGCCCTCCTTCCTTAGAAATAGAATAGGTTTTCCAGGGGAGTTTAGGTCGCCCTTAGGTAGGTCGACTGAATGTGATCATAGGATCGACTCCCTGTTTCTCCTTCTTCTTGTACGAGATATGACAACTCAAGAAGGAAATGCCGCTTCGACCTCCTCTCGGCCCCCGAATTGTGAATGCATTTGGTTCCTCTCGTTGTACCGGGAAGAACGAGAGAGGATATATACCCAGTAGGCCTCTTCGAGGGAAGAAAATATGGAGTCCCGATACAACATGATTTATGATTTCGTGGAGTAAGTAGAGTGGATTATAGGATAACCATCCTTAGCAAGGCGGACTTTATGGCCAAGTTCCGTACTCGGCTTCACTACCGATGCCACTAGGGTGGCCTTCTTTTATGGACAGGTTTGAGGCGGGGTTGAGGTTGCCCTTAGATCCTTTCATCAACGAGTTTCGGAGTGCACGGATGCTCTTCCTCTTCACTGGGGCCAACACTTGCAGAGTACTAGTGTGCTTTGCCATGGTATGCGGTGTTTCTAGGCCATGAACCTTGCATGAGAGTCTTCAAAGAATTTTTTGCTCCAAAGCTCGACAAGGCGTATTGGGGGATTAGTACTCCTTCAAAACCCAATTCTCCAAAATTATTCACCAACCTTCCCAACAAACATAGCAAACTGGAATTCCTATGTAGTTTTAGTTGAGAGCAGTGGGATGGGAGTTCCCCTTGCTGTGTAGTGAGTCGACACTATTGACGAGGAAAACTACTCGGGAGCCTCCATGGCACCGCACCTTGTATAGGAAGTTGTGTGCGTTGGTCGCAAAGAGGCCCATTAGCCGGGAGGTGCTCGGGCCAACCAAGTATAACTACATCCAAGCTGGGATGATGCCTGGGGATGGAGTGGTAGAACCCCTTGTTCCTGTTTTGAGAGGCCAGGTATACCCGGACTGGGTTACTCATTCCTTGGGTAGGTTGAAGGAGAATTGTCAATTTTGCCAGAAGAATGAAAATTACTGCAAAGACCGAGGAGAGCATGTTGGTGGTAAGGATTTACTTGGCCTGCATTCATTAGCTCGTCCATTGTTAACTTGCATAAGTAGCTTATCATTGGCACATAGCGTTGTTTTTAACTGCATATACAACTCTTAGGTCGTCCGTTGTCTGCTCGTATGTAGAACTTAGTTAGCTCGTACATAGAACTATTACGCAATGCATCTTTATTAAATTACTTGCTCGTATGTAGAGTTATTCAATTCGTACATAGAACTGCTTTGAATTGTCGAGCTAACACTTGATTCTTTTGATGTCGTGCAGTTTTAACTCCCGAACAAGAAGCAAATATGGTGCGCATTGTTGGGGTTTCTGACAAGAGGAAAGCCAAGAGGGCTCATGGGGCTGCCAATGCTAAGGCGAGCAGGGAGAGAGAAGCTGCTGCTAGGAATACTTTGCTTCCGAAGGATGTTGCTGGAATGATCCCGATGGAAGAGGTTGAGCAGGAAGACCCTTTGCAAAGCGGCACCCAATCTAATGATGCCAATGAAGGAGGTGGTGATTCCCATAGGTCAGTAAGGGCAAGTTTGAGCTCCGACCCAAATCAAGACGCCAATATGGAGACCTCTGGAGCTGGGATGATGGAGGCTAGCCCTTTATTGGTCGTCAACGTTGATGAAGATGATATGGAAGAAGAGGACGATCGTCCTATAAGCTCGAAGAAAAGGTCCCGTTCTGAGAAGGGCAAGTCTGTGTCCTCGACCCAATTGCCTCCACCAGCCTTCATTCCTCCCAGTAAGGAGTCTTTGGATGAAAAGATGAAGAGGCTGAGTGATGTTCCTCCACTGGAAGGGTTTAACAGCTTGAGCCGTCGCTATCCCGACATGAGCCTGGGCCAAGTGATTGTTAGGAGGGCCATAGATGTCGATCTTCTAACCCATTTTGCTGATAAGGGGATGGCGCCTGAGGAGTTCTCGGCTCGAGCTGGACTTGCTCATTGCGAGGTAAACCTTTACTTTCATTTTCATTTTAGTCGTTTATTCTTTTACTCGTCCAACTGAAGTCTCGAGCTAACACTTCTTTGCTTTCTTTGGAATGCAGACCCGACCATGATCGAGCAGCCAAAAGCTCTTGGAGGGCCTCGATTGAAAGGGAGAGACAAGCCCTTCAGACTATTCCAAAAAGGCTAAAGAGCTTGCGGATCCGAAGGAGCCGTACAATGACTTGGACAACTCTTTTGAAGCCAATGAGGCGGTGAAGACCAGAGCTCTAGCCGACCTTGAAGCATCTGAGTCCAAGCTTAAAGAGGTTGAGGCTGAGAAAGAGGCTGAGAAGAAGGAGCTAGTAAAGACCCAAACGGAGCTGGCCACAGTTTCCCAACTCTTGAAGGACAAGGATGATCTCATGGTTAAACTGCAAGAAGATCGTCGGCTTGAACGAGGGAAATGGCAAGAAGACCTCAAGGCCGCCATCGAGAAGACTGCCAAAGATGCCTCTCAAGGCGCAGCTGAGAAGTTCAAGGCAGGGATGAATACTACGATGCCATAGTGTCTAAGGCCCAAGATTTTCTTGAGGTCGGCAAAAGACATATGGCCCGTCGCGCGCTTGTCGATCCAACGGCCACGGTTACCATCGAGCAATTAGCTCGTTGGTTTACTGAGTCCCAATATGACATGACGGCTCGCAGTGGTCACTCGCTTGTTCCCTACTTAGAAAATGATCTTGCTTTCATTGCTCAAGAGGATGAGGAGGATCACTGCGAGAAGTGGGAAGCTCCCTCGTTCTTGAAAGGAATTTTGATGTGGTTTTGGCGGAGCTTGATGATGCTTTCGAAGCCATGGAGACAATAGATGAGCAAATTTACTCGGAGTCGGGTAAACCCTTGAGCCCTCAAAGAACAAGATCCTATGATTGAAGATCAAGTTACCACCGACGACCAGACCAATGCCGACCTGGCCTCTTAAATTATTTCAAGCATCATTGTAATGAACAAGTTCCAAACAATTTTTGCCTTTTTTGATCTAACATTATTCGAATGCCTTGGCCCAGTTTTTTGGGAGGCAAAATATTTTTGTAAATTAATTTTGTTTAAGTCTTAGCCCGTTTTGGGAGACTTAATTCTATCTTAGCTGACTTCTTTTATTGCATGTTGTATGCCTTTGATGCGAGTGTCGAGCTAGATGTAGATAGGATAAATGTGTCAACTTAAGTTTAAAGGTGACTTGATCTGTATTGACTTAGTCGACCTCAAACTTGGTTGACATTCTTGTGAACAAGATTGCTTACGAGTAAAACCTGCTTACATAGTTGAAGCTGACCTAAGGGTCGAGCTAATTCAAACACACTGACTAAGAGTCGAGTTGTTAGAACGAAGTCGACCAAGAGTCAGACTTGTTAAATAAACAAAGCTGATTGAGAATCGAGCTTGTTAAAACGAAGCTGACTAAGGGTCGAGCTTGTTAGAACGAAGTCGACTAAGAGTCGGACTTGTTAAATAAACAAAGCTGATTGAGAATCGAGCTTGTTAAAACGAAGCTGACTAAGGGTCGAGCTTGTTAGAACGAAGTCGACTAAGAGTCGGACTTGTTAAATGAACAAAGCTGATTAAGAATCGAGCTTATTGGGACGAGGCTGACTAAGAGTCGAGCTCGTTGGGATTGGTGTAGCGCTATGTTTGATCGAATAAACTGCTCTTTTTATTGAATTGGGAAACATGCTTACATCATCTTGAAACTGGAACTAACACAAACTTGAACTTGAAAACTGAAAGCTAGAAGTAATATTTGATCGTGTGAGTAGCATGCCAAGGATGTTTCAACTCGTCACCTCCGGGGTGGGCTATCATGTAAGTTCCTTCCTTGACGACTCGAGTGACTACATAGGGACCTTCCCAGTTAGGAGATAGCTTGTTCTGCTGGGTCCTTCTACCCGTTGCTTCAATCTTTCTCAACACGTAATCTCCAACCTGGAATGACCTTGCCTTGACCTTCTTGTCGTGGTAACTCTTAGTTCGCTGTTTGTAGTTGACCATTCGGAGGTAGGCTGTTTCTCGTTTCTCGTCGATTAGATCCAGGTCGATCAATCTGTTGGTATCATTCTGCTCCTGATTGAAGAAAGTCACTCCGGGCAAGAGGGAATCTCGAGCTCAGCAGGTGCCATGGCCTCTGACCCATATGTGAGAGCGAAAGGGGTTTCCCCCGTAGGCCCCCGAGTGGTTGTACGAACTGCCCAAAGAGCAAGGGGGAGTTCGTCCAACCAATTGTTACGTCGACCTACGAGTCCTGTCTTGAGCGAAGATAGAACAAGCTTATTTGCTGCCTCAGCTTGCCCATTTCCTTGAGGATATGCGACAGAAGATTGCCAATGCTTGATTCCTACCCGATTCATCTCGCTCAAGGCTCTTGAGAACTGTAGTCCGTTGTCAGATACTATGGCTCTTGGAAAACCAAATCGGCACCAAATGAAATCATGAATGAAGTTTATAGCATTCTCCTCCGTGATGCGAGCTAATGGTTTAGCCTCAACCCATTTAGTGAAGTAATCTATAGCAACGATCACATACTTGCAATTTCCTCGGGCGGGAGGGAAGGGTCCAATCAAGTCGACACCCCACATGTCGAATGGCCAGGCTGCATTTACTGGAGTCTGCTCGGTTGTAGGCATGTGAGGTAAGTTGGCAAACCTTTAGCATTGATCACATTGCTGAACAAAGTGTGAGTGTCAGCTCTCATATGTGGCCAGTAGTATCCCAAAGTGATTAACTTGTCCGCAAGAGTCCTGGCCCCCGGTGTCCACCACAGATCCCACTGTGTACTTCATGTATCAATAGGGCGACCTCTTGAGGGTGGATGCACTTTAGTAATGGCCGAGTATAGGATCTTCTGAACAGGTCGCCTCCTTGAATGACATATCTCGGAGCTTTCTTTTTGATAGCTCGAGCCTTCTTCTCGTCCTCTGGCAGCTCGCCACTTTGCAAGTATGCTTTCATTTCCTCGATCCAACACTTCTCCTGAGTCCAATTTCTTGAGGGATCATCTATGCACTGAATTTTTACCCTCTCATAAGCTGGATTTTCGAGGAAGGAGATAGGCTCGCCATGTGGCTCATCTGAAGTAGCAAGTTTCGAAAGGAGATCAGCTAGCTCGTTATCTTCTCTTCCAATTCTTTGAATCTCCCAGAATTCTAAGTCTTTAATTAGCTCCTTCACCAGGTCGCAGTATTTGATGAGAGTAGAACTAAGCACTTCGTACTCACCTCTGACCTGGTTGACTATCAATTGTGAGTCACAGTAAGCCATGATCTTAGTTGCTCCGAAGCACTTGGCGTACTCAATAGCTGCAATCAAGGCTTCATATTCAGCTTGGTTGTTGGAAGCGTCAAATTTGAACCTTAGTGATTCCTCGTAAACAGTCCCAGACTCTGGCTCGACCAAGACAATTCCAGCTCCACTGACATTTTTTGTTGCTGACCCATCTGAATATACCTTCCAACAATCGTCGGGTAGGTTAATAGCGACTTGTGACTCTGGCTCTTTCCCTTTGCCCTTTTCTTTTGGAGCTCGCTGCTCGTCATCCTCCTTGGTGAACGTAAGCTCGACCAAGAAGTCAGCCAGAGCTTGAGCTTTCAACGCCTTTCGAGGTCGGTATTCAATGTCAAATTCGGTGAGGGCAATTGACCAATTGAGGAGTCGACCTGAACTCTCAGGCTTGTGCAATATCTTTCTTAAAGGAGCATTGGTAAACACCACGATTGGATGAGCCAGAAAATAAGCTCGTAACTTTCTTGAAGCCACGACTAGAGCATAAGCTACCTTCTCTGCGTTGTAGTACCTGCTCTCCACATCTGACAAAGCTTTACTGATGTAGTACACTGGCTTTTGAAGCCCTTCATCCTCTCTAATCAAGACAGCTGCCACAGACTTGTCTCCCGCAGATAGATAAACAAACAATGTCTCACCAGTTGTCGGGCTACTCAAGAGAGGTGGAGTAGCGAGATAATCTTTCAATTGTTGGAACGACGAATGACATTCGGTCGTCCATTCAAAGCTTTTCGTCCCCCTCAATGCTTTGAAGAAGGGGAGAGACCTTTCTGCTGACTTTGATATGAAGCGACCAAGAGCTGCTACCCTTCCATTAAGTCGCTGCATCTCCTTGATAGTGGTGGGAGCCTTCATGTCGACTAAAGCCTTTATCTTCTCTGGATTAGCTTCTATGCCCCTCTGAGATACCATGAATCCCAAGAACTTGCCAGCTGCCACTCCAAACACACATTTACTGGGGTTGAGCTTCATGTCGTTTGCTCGTAAATTGGCGAATGTCTCTTTTAAGTCGACCACGTGACTCCCGGCCTTAGTTTTAATGACCATGTCGTCAACGTAGGCCTCCATATTTCGACCAATCTGTGAGGCAAAGACCTTGTTCACCATCCTCTGATATGTAGCTCCTGCATTCTTCAATCCAAAAGGCATCATATTATAGCAGTAGATGCCTCCAGCTGCTTGAAATGCTGTCTTCACTATGTCATCCTCGTGCATCTTTATCTGGTGGTATCCCGAGTAAGCATCCAGGAAACTGAGAGTGGAGTGCCCAGCAATAGAATCCACCAGCTTGTCGATCCTTGGAAGGGGATAACTGTCTTTTGGGCATGCAAGGTTCAAAGTGGTGAAGTCGACACACATCCGCCATTTGCCGTTTGATTTCTTCACCATGACCACGTTGGCCAGCCAGGTTGTATGAACGGCCTCTTTGATTATACCTGCACTCAAAAGTTTTTGTACCTCAGCTTTTATAGCTTCTTCCTTGTCGCGAGCAAAGCTTCTCAATTTCTGGGGCCTAGGCTTAATGGTCGGGTTGACTTCGAGTCGATGAACAGCGACCTCCTCCTTGATTCCCCTCATGTCTTCTACTCTCCATGCGAAGACATCACTGCTTTCTTTGAGTAGCTTGATGATTTCTGCTCGCTCCTCAACTGATAACTGCTTTCCAATTTGAATTTTTTGGTCGGGGTAGGAAGAGTTGGTGATGATTGACTCCAGCTCATCTACAGCTTCTAACTCAGGTCCATCTCTGAACTGCAGAGTTTCTACTATGATTTCCCTGACCTTTTGTCTTTCTTCAGCTCCCAAATGCGGAGCTTCCTCTGCTATCATATCATCGAGCTTGTCTGCAACCTCGTTGGTAGGGGCCCCCGAGTTATTGTCTATCTGGAGGCATAGGTCACCTATGACGACTTGATCGACCATAACTACATCTGGATCGACCTCGGTGGTGTCGTGAGTGACGTGTCGACTCAAGCATGACCTCGTCATTTGAGCGATAGGTCGACTCTACCACGTCGGTGATTGTTGGCATCGGGTAGTTTTGGTGACCGATCGAGACAGCCTTCAAGTAACCATCGCCAGCCTCAATCTCCAGCCTCCCTTTTCTTTCTTTCTCTTAGAACATGATCCAGGTATGCTCGAGCTGCGCCTTGTACGCAACCCACTCCAGCAGGTGTGGGAACTTTACTCGCCGGTGAGGAATTGATGCTACCATTCCAAGAGCGACTGTCCAGAATTCCAAGTATGGCGGCATAGTCACTATTTACATCAATTACGATAAATTGTACCTTCGAGACAATCCTGAGGGGGTGCTGGCCTAGGTCGACGTCGAGCACTATCTGGCCTTTAGCATCAACTCGGTGGTTGGTGAAGCCCTCCAACCTGCCATCATATCTCTCCAGCTGTTCATCATTAAGACCCATCTCCTTGAAAGTTTTATAAAACAAAATATCCTTGCAGGCCCCCGTGTCGACTAAGAGTCTGCTCGTCGTACATCCATCAATGAGACCTGGGATGACGAGAACTTGCTCCCTAGCCGCCATATTGGTTGCCAATTCATGGGGGTAGAAGCTGATTGCTTCATCTCTTACTTCTCTCCTTGGAGGCACATGTGGGGCCTTATTGAGCTGGAATATCTTGTGCTTGATGGCCGTGTTGCTTGCTTGTTCGCAATGACCCCCGGTGTTCGCCCTAGGGCCGCCTAGGTCCTTGTTGCCCACCCGCCGGCCGCTCACCTCCCCGGCTTGAGGTCTCTTCACATAAGCTTCGAGTCTCCCCTGGTCGACCATTCTGGATGATACGCTTTAATCCCAAGCAATCCTCTCGTGAGATGACCGAGTGTCTTTGTGGTAGTCGCAGCATTTGCCGTTGTCCCGTCTAAACTTGTTGCCTGGATTCATTGGGACCGGAGGAGCCGGCTCGACAAAGATTTAAAATCTCGCTCGACTCACCGTGAGGGGAGTGAAAGCTTCGGGCACCTTCTCTGTCGCCCTAGTTCTGTTCTTTCCATTTTTATTGTTCCCCCCATTCTTGTTGGAGTCCTTTTTATCGTCAGCGACCTCCACCTTGGGGCTTTTACCATTCTTTTTCTCCTTCCTTTCCTCAGCTAGGGCGACATTATACACCTTTTCGAACAACTCCTGTCGAGTTGTCACTGTCCGGACTGTGAGCTCGTAGTCCATGTCTGCTGAAGAAATACCGTTTCGGAAGCAGTTGATGACCTCCCTATCAGTGATGTCTTCCTCTATCTTATCCACCATTTCTTTGAACTTGGTGAAGTAGCTCATCGAGCTTTCATTCTTCGCCTGCACCAAGTTATTCAGTCTCGCGACGGTCGTCTTCCGAGCTCCCGCAAGCCGAGAAGCGATCTAAGAACTTTGTCCTGAAGCCTGTCCAAGTGGTGATGCTATCAGCAGCCAAACCATTGAACCAAGTTAAGGCTGCCCCAGTAAGGGTGCTTAGGAGGGCTTTACACATGTTGTCATCTTCATTGGCGACAAAGCACATAGTGGCCTCCAGATGTTGTATGTGACTCTTTGCATTGGTGGATCCTGAATATTTCTCCAGAAGAGGCAGCCTGAAGGTAGGAGGAGGTCGACTATCTCTGATTTCTTTGGAGAAGGGTCGAAGAGTAAAGTCAATTCGTTCAACCTTTCCAATCTCCTTTTTCTTCTCCTCCTCCCATTGTTCGAACTTCTTTTTCATCAACAGCCATTCCCTTGCATCGGGTCTTTCGTCTCCTGGAGGGGGAACGGCATTCGATCTCTGGCCTTCACTCCTGGGAGGAGTCACCTGCCTACTCCTCCTGTCTCTATGGGAATTGTCCCTCTCTGATCTGACTGGGGATCTATGCCTGTTACTTCTTTGAGGCGACCTGCGCCTCGGCAGACGATGGCGACCTGCGCCTGTCATATCCAAGAGTCGACCTGCGCCTCTCCTCTCTTATAGGCGACCTGCGCCCATTCCTGTCTCTTTGAGATCCTGATCTTTGCGTTCGGGCCGGAGAAACATGCCTCGTTTCGTTGGCCGTTAGGCCGAGTCCTCAAATCGGATTGAGCCTCCCGCTCCTGCTTCGCGAGGCTGGCCCTTAGGTCGTTACTTGGCACATGCACGATAGTAGGGGCTCTCTGAACTATCCTGTTGTCTCCATTCTGTCCCACACCTTCATTTGGCCTCATACTCCGAGCCTGTTGTCCATTAGAGACCTGAGTACGATCCATTCTTTCAGAGCGTACATCGGCCTGCTTCCGCCTCTTCCATAGCTATTAAGTCGCCCAAAATCCGGGCTCTTTCTAACATCATCTCCTTCTTGCTCATAGGGTTGGTGGAGGGACCCCCTGTTTCCAACGTTCACCTGAGCAGTGGGACGTTTAGGAGGTGGAGCTCCTTGCCCATCCATGTGCCTTTTGCCTCTCCTTGTGTCAGGCAAACCCCTGCCATCAACGACACTGGTAGAGCGCGTGGCTCTGCCATGAGGACGATTTGGTGGGGGAGGAGGCAAATTCAAGTTTTCAAGATTTGCATTTGCATTAGTGTTGTTGTTGTTGTTCACTTCTTCATGCCCAAGTGAAGCCTCGATACGTGTCCGTCTGAAGTCACCATTGTTGTAGGTTGTTGAAAATTTTAAGGTCAAGTTGAAGCACGATTCCCGGCAATGGAACCAAACTGATGCTGCAGGAATTGTGCTTATCAATCTTCCTCCACGTGGCGGGGATCGATCACTTGGCTCCTTGACAAAACGTAACCCACGACTAGCCTGGATGTGTCTCCTGCGAAGACGCTCGGGCGTGAGTAAGATCACAGCTTGTATATAGCTCAAAATGTATTGAATAATGAACTCGGAATACAAAATGGCGCTTACCTTTCACCGTTTGGTAGTGATGAAGTATTTATAGGCAAGAGTGATGTATTATTGGGAGGCAAAGATGTCCTCCGAGATTATAGCGGCGGTTACGGTCATGGGCACGTGTCTATAACGGTCCCCGATTTGTAGGGATGTAGTTGTGAGCATTGATTGACCAATAAGCCGGCAAGTGTCGTCGTCGTCACTTGCCGATTTAGGTCGAGGTCGCCACTCGTGGAATGGTCGACCTGACTGTCGGGTAGAGCATGGTTCGTACCCGAATAGTATCATGGATCCTGAGGTCGGGCTAAGTTAGGTCGGGACCTGTAAGTCGGACCATGGGCTTAGTCGACTGATGGGTGAGATGGGCCTTGGGTCTTGATCTGATTGGATTAGTTTCATTGAGAATGTGGGTGCCAACGCTATATGTGATTGGGCTTTACTCGTTTGGCCCAATTCGACACTTTTGGTATGTTCAACAATATTAATACAATTTCCCATCAAATGTTAAATAAAAAAAATAGATTTTTGGGAGGGAGTATGTATTTGTTATCAATATTATTTAAAATACTACCAATAACAAAAAATGTTTAAAAAAAAACTTTTATTCAAACAATTGAATTGCTATAAATTATTAGTCAAAGAACAACCGGTAAAACTTAAGTGAAACCATATTTCCGAACATGGGAGAATTATTTTTCCTTGTTCTTTTTGAAAAAAAAAAAACATGTATGCATTCAAAAAATATAGAAAATACAGTAATTTCTTCATTAACATCTCTTCGCTTGCAATTTATTATTTGCAGTAATCTCTTAATGAGCCAAACATTCCTTGGCGTTAGTATTGACAAACAAACACCAAAATTGTAGTAAGACATTTTACCACCTCTCCCCTGCTTTACAACAAAAATAATTTTTATATGGGGATTTGACCTGTTGGCTTGAGCTCATGGCTTCTAACCTAGAGGTCATGAGTTCGATTTCCCAAAAGTTAGGATTTATCTCCTAGGCGCTTTCGCATGTGTGTGTGTGAATAGTGAAAAAAAAAAAACGAAAATAATTTTTTTTAAAAAAAATATCAGAGTATATACTAATTAATGTTATTAAACTAAATCACCTACTAATAAACATAGAGAATCTCCCTTGTTTTCAGCTTTAATTATCTTGTTTTCCTCACATTCATGACTGTCAACATCAGAAGAAGAAGCAGTCAGCTGTTGAGCTCTCTTTGCTTCAAACTCCCAATCCGTCCTTACCAAAACCGCCACCATTGTCACCACACACGATGCCTGCGCCGCCAATAATCCCATCCACAACCCTTCAAAATCAAACCCGCCGTAAAAGCTCAGCCCCACCGCCACCGGCATCCCCACCAAGTAAAAACACCCCAAATTTATATTCGCCCCCACTTTAGGCCTCGCCGTCCCCCTCAAAACCCCACACCCCGTCGTCTGCGGGCAATTTCCTAGCTCACACAGCCCAATTATGGGCAAGACCAAAGAAGTCAACGCTATTATCTCCTTATCTTTTGTAAACATTGACGCCCACACGTTCCGTACACTCGCCGCAAAAAACAATGCTGAAAATCCCAATACGAAGCTGCAAGAAAGGCCAACAATGGCAGCGAGTTTCGCCTTTCTAGGTTGACTTGCACCCAACTCATTACCAACTCGGGTTGATACACTGAAGCTGAGGGAAGAAGGGAATATGTAAATCAATGAAGTTGTTTGAATTAGTATCCCCATTGATGCAACTGTAGCTCTGGGGTTTATTAACAACCCGCATAGTAGTATCATTATTTCGTACCACCACCATTCGAGGCACACAGAAATGCAGCTTGGAATAGCTAAATTGAGTAAGGATTTCCACCCTTTTAAGCATTCTTTCGATAATCCTCCCCAAGTTTTCTGATAAATGCCGGAAATTAGTATGTAGATTATTAAGGACACTACAAGATTGAAGTTAGTCAACACGCTACTTATCGCGACACCTTTAATGCCTAGACTAAGCTTTGTCACGAAAAAATAATTTGTGGGTATGTGGATAAGTATTGAAAGTGTCGCGCAAAATGTTAATGGCAACGTTATTGATTGAGTTCGTAGGTAAATTCGTAAAGGGTGCAATAAGGATTGAGCTAAAAGGTCAGGTAAGGAATACATGAGAAAAGTTTGAGCTTGTATCGCGATTTCTTCGTCTTGGCCGCAAATAATTAGAATTGTCTTCATGTTCAGCCATAAAATGGCAATTGGAATTGACGTTAGGAGGAGGAGAAGTATGGTTCTTTGTAGAGATAGGCCTAGGAGGGTATGTTTTTTGGCGCCAAAAGCTTGGCCACAAATGGGCTCCATTCCCATGGCTAGGCCGGAAAGGATGGAGTATCCGGTGATGTTGGCGAATCCGATAGCTAGGGAGCCTCCGGCTAGGGCGAGCTCGCCGAGTTGGCCTAAAAAGAGCATGGAGATTAGTGAGCGGGAGTAGAGGAGGAGGCCGGTGAGAATCATTGGAATGGCTATTTTGGCAATAGAGAAAGCTTCTTGGATGGCTAAAGAAAAATGAGTTTTGTGGGGCTTTAGGGATTGGATTTGTGTTGGGGTTTTGGGGATCAAAGGAGAAAATATGTTGGGTTGGTTTGGGATTTTGGGGATGGAGAGAAGATATGGTTGGTCTGAATTGGGGTTGCATTTGCAAAGGGGAGAAGTTGTTGTTTGTTGGCACATTTTTTCTTCTGTAGAGAGAGAAAGGGAGGAGAGAGAGAGAGGGGGGTTGGGTTTGGGGGTTTAAGCGTGGAGGCTATGGTGGGTATTTAAAGGGTTTTTGTGGGACGGTCCATTTTAATTTTATTACTAAAGACATTCAAGATTTTGCAAATTATGGTTTTTTTTTATAAAAAAAAAAAAATTGCAACTGTTTGGACGGACAATTGTGACGTTTCCGGCCGCCTGCCCAGCGGCAATAATCGTACTCATGTGTGTGCCAACTTTATGAAATCGACACTTAATTTTGTCTCTTCCTAAACTTAAGCTTTTATTTTCTTTTATGTATTAGGATTTTGGTTTGTGCAATTTAATTATTTAACTGTGTATAATATATACGCGTTCAAAAGTCTTCTTATAGTAATTAGATAAAAGAATGCAATTTCGTATCTGATCCGAACCAAATTACTGAATACAATAATTTATATATGTTGATAAAATTAACATTCAATTTTTAAGACATGAAGTTAATTGATAAAATGCAATACAGTCCTCTTTAAATAAATACTATCTTAAAAGGATTACTGAATAGTATATTTTATATAAATGTTGCTCACTAAAAATTGTATAAAAATTAACCTCCATAATATTCACATAGGTCTAAAGTTAATATGAGCAAACAGCAAATAAAAATTCAATAATGTTATTAAGTAGTTTAAAATGTTATGGTTATCAGCGTGCATATATGACATAGAGAGAGCGGCAATGATAATTATTTTCAAATGTTTTGATTGTTAAATCAAAAATCAAATTGTACTACACTTTATTGATATAAGACTAAGAGGGTCAAAGAACAAACACGTTTACATTAATGATGACGTTAATTGGATAGATTAAATGACAATCAATGTCATTTGACTCTACTAATGAGATGTATTAGACAATGATCCAAATGCTTAAAGGCCCAATATTTGCTTCTAAACCTTGATTTTTTGCTCATGATCAAGAGCATTTTATTTTGGGACGGAGAAAATGATAATTTTTTCTATTTTTTAATGAGTAATATGAAGCTCTGTTTTTAATGACCGGTGGTAGAGGACTGCAAGATTTTTGTCGGAAAATTCATGGACGGCTTTAGTGAAAGCGCCACTTAAATATTGAAGTTAAATTCTTAAAAAGCTAATCTTTGTAGTATTCATTATGATCATCTCTTAAATTATAATTTTACCAACAACAACTCGGATTTGAGCTAACTTGATATACAAAAATAACAAGTTGTAGCAATATACTCCCTCCGTCCCAAAATATTTGTCCCATTTGATTTTTTTGTTGAATTTTGACTACAAATTTATGAGAGATTAATCATGTTCATGAAATTCTAAAAGTTGTTGTTGATAATATTATTAATGTGAATCAATAGAAATTTTTAGAATTTCATGAACATAATTAAATTGTCATATATTTGTGGTCAAAGTTCAACAAAAAAAGTCAAATTTGCCAAACATTTTGGAACGGAGGGAGTACTTTTTAACAAAATATGTCTTCTTGAGACCTCCGAAATCTGACATTTGTTCGTCCAAAGTGATAAACCAGATTTAAGTTCCAACCTTTTTCAATCTAAATTAATATATGTGCATTAGATCCATCTTCTAGAAATTAAATCAAACTACATTAGTCAAAAGCATCTCTTCTTAGTCACTAAGACCTTCTTTATCAACAACCCACATCAATCCAATTCAATAATATAATACTATTTCTCTCTCTTCCACATATATTATCTACAATTCAAACCAATCTCCTTCATTTTTTTACTTTATTCACAATTCAATCCAACCAACCAACCAACCCAACTCAAATATCATTTATTATTTATTTTTTATTACATATATTATTAATCTCATTTTTTTCTTATTTTTCGTCTTGTTATAAATTTATATAATATTTTATATTACTAAATTTATATAATTATTATACAAAAATACGATATATAAAATAATATAAAAATGAAGTTAAATTTGAAATTCAAATTCACTTTTTATAAATACATCACAAAAATAAAATTACAAATACATAAATTGAATAACAATGAGAAATTAGGCAAAGAGATAGAAAAAACGATTTAATTAGAGAGAAAAGAGAGAATTTTAGATTGTGCTTCAAATTCAATAAATTTGGTCTCTATTTATAGAGGATAAAAAAATAAAATTTTGATATTTTTTATTTTTTATTTTAATAAATTTTTAATATAATTAAAAATAATTTAAATTAAAAGTGAAAAAATATATTTTAAAAAATCCACCAACCAATGGTTGGTGGACAAGTGTCCCACCCATAGAAAAAATTGGATCACAATCTGGATTGTTTCACCAATCCGATCACCAATCTTCATTTCTTTCTTTTTTTTTTTTTTTTTTTTAAGTTTTTGTCTTCTAGCAATGATCCTTGGCTTGGATCACCGATAAATGAGGTCTAAGACCGAAGAAAGGATCAATAGGAAAGGAGGGATCCGGAACACGTAATTGGGTTTTTATAGCGGATGAGTTACGTTTTATAATAATATTAATTATATTTTATAATATATCTGTTACATTAGACTAGACCAAAATGTATAAAAGTAAGTTTCATTTTTTATTACAATAATAATATTTTATTATATAGTAACATTTGATAAGAAGTCCTACTTTTATACTCTAAGACTATCCTCAATGATCCCAATCCAACTCAATTTCAAATAAAATATTAATTTTTTTTACTTTCATATACACAACTCTCAACCTTATATAATATATACTCCCATCAATGGCCCAAACCCAATCCAATATTTTAATAAAATATTTATTTCTCTTTACTCCAACTTACCTAAAATACTTATCATTTTATTCTTTTTAAATGTACCAATATTAGGCTCTATTTAAGATTTAAAAAAATTATAAATTTTGATATATTTTTTATTTTATTATTTTATTTAAAATATATTAATTTAAAAATATATTTATATAAACACATACAATCCAATGAAAGGGTGACATGTGTACAAAATCAAAACATTTTTGTGACCCAACCTGGACCAATCTCGGTTGGCTGGCCGCCCAGATCATGACATTTCCTTGACTTTCTTTATTTTTTTTTTTATTTTTTTTTTTTGAAAGGTTACCAATATAGGTAGTTTAACGGGGATATTGCAAGTCAATGGTGCACTGCACCCGGTGGAGGCCAGTAAGTCGTTCATAGTTCATTAGCCATCCATCAGTGGGCCGGTCCAATTTTTTCAAGAACCCTCCAAAATAGATATTGTTCATGGAGCCCATAAATATTTTAGAGAGAGATAGAGAGAGAGAATATGACTGGGTCGTACAAATAAACGTGTAGAAATTTCTTGATTTAAAAGTATAAATTAGAACACAAAATCTGGGAAGAAATGCGTTTCTCCGTCGCGTATGGAGAAACGGGGCTTAGTTTGTCGCGCGACATACTTAGCCACAACAACTGGATATCCTTTCCAAAAGCCTTCCTGATATCTGTTCAATATGAATATCCAGGTGCTTTGAAAAGGATATCCGTAAATCAAACATTTTTTCCTGATATCCTTTCCAAAGCTTCCTGATATCCATATTCGCTTCCTGATATCCGTAGCCTTTGGAAAGGATATCCGTAAAAATATTTGGCTCCTGATATCCTTTCCAAAGCTTCCTGATATCCATATTCAAGCTTCCTGATATCCGTAGTTTTCAAGCGATATCCAGAACCGCTAAATATGTCGCGCGACAAACATAGCCCCGTTTCTTCACACGCGACGGAGAAACGCGTTTCTCAGCAGACCGACTCAAATTTGAAACTTTATGCATGGCCTCCGTTCATAATACGTTTACTTGACCCGCCATTTGAGTTCCCATCAATCTATCTACAATTTATTCTTAACAAGATGTCAATTTGGATTTTGGTGAGACCACTTATGAATTACCCTCAAAATTATTTTCTTTTCTACCCATAATAAATATCGTATCGTGTAAAGTTTTTGAATAATGTATTTTATTTACATGTAAAAGATAAATTTGTACTAAGTTTATTTTCTTTTCTACCCATAATAAATATCGTATCATACAATCAAATATATCTCATATATGCACATATCAAATATATACAGTGGGATCGTCACAAAGTGACACTTATACATTTTATACCCTATAAATACTATAACCCTCCTCATTGGCAAGGTAAGCTCATTCACACAAAACACACTCTCTCTCTACAACTCTCTCTCTAGAGAGCTCTCATATACAATTTATACATATAAACAGATTCTAGATTCTGATTCTTACGCCCGAGGGTTATAGCGGGACAACCCCCGCACCCCTAACGGTGCTGTTTTGCAGATTCTTGTCCGAAATGCCAACGCGTGTTCTGCAATTTTTGCCAACTCGGGTCGTGGCGTCATTAAATTACTTAATTTATATGGATATACCGACTATATATGTTTAAAGCAATTGATAGTGTCATTACAAGAATTTCATGATTATCTTCTTTTAATTCAACTCAACAAACAAGTATGAAACCAACAAAAAGGGAATCCTTCTCTCAACTATTTCAGTTGGTGGACTATAAGTTGGAATGTTATAGACTTTCTTTAAAAGAAAAGTTGGTGATAGACTTTAGTTTTAAAAAAATTAGTGAAATGAAACATAGAATCTAGTAAGCCTTTGAAAAAAGGAAAACAAGAATTTCAAAATCAAAATTGTTGAAGCTTGTGTATTGGTTGGTGGAACCATTGTTATGATTACTAAAATTAAAATTAAATATACAAAAATTAAGAAAAAAATTAGTATTGTGAGTATAAATAGTAAAGTGAGAAAGAAAGAGTGAAATATGAATATTTTTTTATTTTTTTTTTGTAAAAATGACAAGTGGCACTCATTAACTATTTTGGGTTAATAAACATAAAAAAAAATTATTGTTAGAAGGAAAAAAGTAACCATAACATTGGGAAGACAATTCAGAATTATTGAAATATATGTTGGTGATGGATAAAATTCCCTTTTATAATAAAACATATCAAGTATATTAGTCATCGATATAGCAATATACAAATGTAAAAGTCTTTGTAATAACTCAAAAAAAAAAATGTAATAATTATAATTAATGAAAATTTATGTGGTAATAAATAATATTTAAAATTTGTCATCATTATGTAATAACTAGGGCAATTATTAGGGGGTTTTATAATAATAATTATGAGTAATAATGTAGGAATTTTAAAACGAAAATAAATATAGTAATTATTTTGTTTTGTTACGTTGCATTTCAAAAAGAATGAGCATAAATAGTTGTTCTTTATTTGATTTTTTTCCACTCACTTGGTTTGGAAGGAGTGAGTGTGCTGGTTGATAAGAGAAGAGAATTCGAGGTGGAAAAGCATTGTTGAAGGCTTTATCATATACCGTAAGAAATTTAGCTACAGTACTCGCCTAAGGTAAGGGATTATACCTCTAATTAGGTATTTGATGTTTCGTTTCAATTCTTAGGTTTCCTTAAATTTTATTGAAAATGTCCGTTCTTGAAAACCTTAAAAGTCAACCTTGGGTTGATACTTTCTTTGACTCCGTCGAGCAACGTCTTTTGATAAAAATCAATATTTTTGATATCTCAACTTTTGATTGACTTCATGTTAATGTTCGTTTGTACATGAAGTATTATCGTTGCAAAACTTAAAATATATTCTTGAATATGAATTGATAGTTTGTTCTGCATGATCACCAAGTTAAACAACACATGTTAATGAGGATAAATTGTAATTTGGCCTTTTAGGCAACTTTGTTCACTACTGAGGATTAGAGGTGAGGTGTTCCGAAATCACTGTTTTGTATTTGTGCTCCTTGTGGGCTTTTGATTTGTTAAGGTTGTTTGACCGCTTACGTGATCATGACTCCGTTAGAATATTCGCTTTGTGATGATTCGATCATATTGTTAATTGTTATGTTTTGCTCATTTGAATAAATCTTGAAAATCATCGTTATGTTATTCGCACTACTACTGTATCATTGAAAAGAGTATTCCTTTTGCGGTCACCTCTTCTAAGTAATCGAAGGGGTCCGTATATAAACTTACTGAGTATTGTTCGCTCACCCTTTCTTATTCTCTTTTCTTACAGGTAAGCATTTGACGGAGGATAGTTTGGAAATTCTCTTACTCTTTGAAGTTTAAGTGTTTTAGTATTTAAATAATAATGTAAGACTTTTAAGCTTTGTAAGTATGTCGGTTGGGTTGTAACTGTAGACTGTTTGGTTCGAAATAATGATATTAGAATAAATATTTATTGATGTATTCGAGGTGAATTAATTATGTATTGTCTTGGAAAGAGTAATGGACTCAAGGTTGGGACCCACAAAAATGAGATCGAGTTTTGGGTCGTTACAGAATGGTATCAGAGCCAGGTTTTGGGTCCTGAGGTCTTAGAACATAGATGAAGTACTAAACTGGGGAATATAATTATTGTGGACTTAGAGAAATTCGTGTTTGCAGGTATGGTGTGATTAATTAAGAACGCTAGAAAGTCTAGTGCTCATCGTAGTATTCCTAATTATGATTCGGGGTCCGAATTCGATGGTGAAATTCAGATTATTGTGAATAACCCTGAGCCTTATGTTGAACCAATTGTTAACCCCGAACAATGGTCTCTGAAGCAGCAGAAGTTAATCACGAACTGATGGTGCACGAGCTAGAACTTAATCTTGACCTTGTACTTCCTGAACCAATTTTTCCCGATCCTATATTGCCGGAACCTCTTCTTGGAGAACTTATTTTTCCCGAAATTGAATACTATCTCGAACCCCTAATGAATCTGGAGCCTAGGGTGCTTGTCCCAGAGTTTCCTTTTGTCCCTAGTGAATTATATGCTCAGGTATGTCAGAAGCGTGATCTTTTAAGGGAACATAGAAATGAACTGTTGGAGAAAGTTGCGATGCTTGAGGATCAAATTGAGGAAATTACCGAAGAAGGGTCAAAACATAAACCTATAGAAATTAATGATGAGTCAGACGAAGAGGAAGAGGAAGAACAAGCAGAAGAGGTAGAGGGAGAGGAAGATCCAGAAGAAGAGGAGGAAGATGAAATGGAGCTAGTTGATTATGCACCGCTTGATGTTGTGGATATTGAGTCGGATGAGGAATCCTGTGAAAGCATGGAAGATGATTACTTTGGAAGCGACGACGATAGTGTTTGAACACGGAATTCGTGATTAATGGAAAGTCCAATAGCTTTAATTATTATTTTTTTCTGTTTAGGAAGAATCGGGACATGTAGTCACTAGTACTTGTATTAGTTTGGAGAATTATAATAAAAAAAAATATTCTTCTAGTAATTCACTTCTATAAATTTTTAGTCTGATTTGGATTCAGTCGGCACAAATTTAGGAATGTATCTAATATAAGTCCCATATTTTCTCAGAGCAACATGTCTGGGAGGGAACGTGGCGGTAGGCGAACTTGATTCAACCGAGGTGGCTAAGAGCTAAATGCAAATGCAGGAAATAATCCGGCTGATCCTACACTAGCTGCGCTATTGGCTAACCTGACAAAAGCAATTGTGGTAGGGGTAGGACAAGTTGCTCAAGCCCAAAATCAGGAACAATGGTGGCTCCGGCCCAACAAAATGCAAATGACCCATTAGAAAGTTTTCAAAAGCAAAATCCAAAGGCATTCTCGGGGCCAGCTGGTGCAATAAAACCTGAACATTGGATGGAAAGTATGGAAAATATAATTTAAACCATGACTTGCACGGATGCACAAAAGGTGGTTTTTGCCACCTTTGTTTTAGAAGGAGGAGCGAACCAGTGGTGGAAAGCAGAAAAGCGTCGAGCCGAAGAGAAAGGAACGGAAGAGTACACGTGGGACATGTTTGTACAGGCTTTCAACAGCAAGTACTTTCCACCAAGCGTTAGAGAAAGAAAGATGGTTGAATTCTTGGACTTGGTACAAGGAGAAATGACCGTAGACCAGTACGATGCTAAATTTGTGGATCTATTGCACTATGCGCCAGCCTTCTTTGAAAATGAGAGCCAGAAAGCCCGAAAATTTGAGAGAGGTTTAAATTCGAAGATTAGTATCGCCTGACTGCACTGAAGTTGCCCACATATGCTGAAGTGTTAGATCGAGCACGCCTTGTAGAACAAGAATCAGTGGAGCTTCAAAACAAGAGGTCTGAGAAGAAAAGGGGTAGAGGATGTTCCAACGGGGACTCGAGGTCGTAGAGCCACCACGGCAATAACAACAATAAAAGGAGGATGACTGATAACAATCGCCGTTAAGGGGGGTTTCAGGAAAACAAAAATCGGATTCAAGGAAACCCTATGAGTTGTCAAACATGTGGGGATAAACATGAGACGAAGGCATGTTACCGTACTACGGGTGCTTGTTTCAATTGTGGAAAGATTGGTCACCAGGTCAAGAATTGTCCCGAACCTCTTAAGGGGACTTATAATAAGGATAAGAATGATAAATATAAGGGAAAGCAGCAAGGAAGAATTTTTTCTATGACGGCAAGAGATGACGAAGCTACGAATGAGGTGGTGGCAGCTGGAAGGAGCATCTCACTTTTCCAAGATAGACCTTCGTTCGTGATATCATCAATTGAAGGTCAAGAAGGAAAATATTGCTAAAATAGCAATTAGAACAAGGTATGGTCATTATGAGTTCTTGGTGATACCATTTGAATTGACCGATGCTCCTGCTGTCTTCATGGATCTGATGTACATGGTATTTAAAGAATATCTGGATAGATGTGTGATTGTATTTATTGATGACATTTTGGTTTACTCTAAGACAAAGGAGGAACATGAGGAACATTTGAGGCTGGTACTTCAAATCTTACGGGAGAAGAAACTCTATGCAAAGTTTAAGAAGTGTGAATTCTGGCTAGAGAAGGTCGCTTTCCTGGGTCATGTAATGTCTACGGAATGAGTTTCGGTGGACCTAACCAAGGTTGAAGCAGTTATGGAATGGGATAGGCCATCTACAGTTACGGAGATTAGAAGTTTCTTGGGTCTCGCAGGCTACTACTGACGTTTTTGTAATTACTCCAATTTGAGTTGTTAGCATTTTCGTTATAAAATTAACGGAAGTTTTAACATTCCTAACATTTCTAACATTTCTAACCAACCAAGGGTAGATTAGGGTTTGCCATTTAAAGATAAACCAAGGAAAGAATCTCAAAAAGCAAAAGAAATTGGAAAAATCCGAATTGGGCAAGTTGAAAAACATAAACTGCTGGATTTTTGAATTTTATTCTTCCTGTCCAAAGCCTGGAGCTGCATTTAATGAACAGTGCACGTTTACAATACCCTTCGCGCGGATCCTATTGAGTTCCCAGAGTGCCTATAAATTGAACCCTCCTCTCTCAGTTTACACAACACAATTGGCTCATAGAAGCTGTATTCTGGCGAAAAATAGGGAGAAAACAGTGGGAATTCATTAGAATTGCCACCATTTTCTCTTCAATCTTTCCCAAACCCCACTCACTCAAAATACTTTCAAAACACTCTCATACATACTCTCATACATACACCAATCCAAGCTCAAATCACCCCTTAGGAGGAGGATTAGAGAGAAAACATAGAGGACTTAAGTGTTATCTACTTGTTTTCTCTTTGACCAACTCTATCATCAAACCCTAAACACATTCAAGCCTTGAATCCACCCAAACACAAATCCAAACACCAAATCTTGATACTCCTCAAGTCAAACACCAAATCTTGATACTCCTCAAGTCAAATTCCAAGCCTAGGAAGATAGGGTGTCACCATTGGTAAAGCCCTCCTTCTCTAAACCTTAAAACTCCCTTTTAACTTCTTGTTCATCTTGTTCTCCTTACTTTGATTTACTTTATGTCTAGTTTAACTTAAATCTTGACCTAAGATGGTCATCTTGAAGTTCATCTTCATGAATGACCATCTCAAATGGTTCACATTTTAAATCTCTAGTTGATTTTTCTCTTTAATTTCATCTCTACAAAATTCCCCTTCCCAAGCAAATGAAATGCTTAAGTCCTAATGTACCCCAAGGATGGTTTGATATAGTAGATCACCACTAAAATTTCTAGTGACTACTAATCAAAACCTAGGGAAATGGGGACAAGCATGGATGCCAAACCCCCTTTAAAATCATGTTTTCCTTCTTGAGAAGTTGCTGTCCAGTAGCAATTTTCTAAGACCCCAGTCCATGGTCTAATTTTTTGGACACAGATAAACTTGGAATTTGGTGTTTACTACAAAGCACTTTTTGTATCCAACATCCAGAGCTTTCCAGACATATTTTTACTTTATTTTTTGCGTGAGTAAAACTCCATTTTTCAAATTTTCCTTTAAAGGTCAGTTCATCAGTCTCTGGAAATCCAGATTTCACATCTGAGATTTCCAGAAGGTTTTGGTCTCTCAAATCATCTCCAAAATGGGAAGTTCTTTTACAGAAACCTTATTTAAGGTGTTTTGAACATTTTTCATTCTCGGACTTTTCCCAGATTCTGGAGTTTTCAAGCCCTAAAGTCCATTTCAAAATCAAGTGTCCACTGCCTTTTTCATTCTGGCAGAAATGGTTTTCAACTTCCAAAAATCTTTTGAGTACCAAATCTCAACCCAAAAATCACACCAAAAATCATGGGATCTGTCCAAAGTCTAATAAAGAATTCCCAATTTTTACTTTCCTCAGTTTCAACTTATTTTGGCCAAAGTAACACACACACACACACACACACAAACAAATGGTTTTTATATGGAAGACTCGTTTTACGAGGCATTCCGGGTGCACACTAACGTCCTTCCCGGCGTGTAACGTGACCTCCGAACCCAAATCTCTAATTTCGGGCATTTTTCAAAGTTTTGGCCCTTAAAACAAAAATGGCGTGGCGACTTCGGTCTTTTCGATTGGTTTTTCAAATAAACAAAAATTTCAAAAGCCCTTTCGGAAAAATTTTGGGTGCACATCATCACAGTTTTGTAGAAGACTTATCTAAGATTGCAACGCCATTAACAAGGTTGATGCAGAAAAAGGCTAAATTTGTGTGGACAGAAGAATGTGAAACGAGTTTCCAAGAGTTAAAGAGGCAGTTGGTGTCTGAACCAATCTTAGTGTTACCAACATCTAATGGGAAGTTTGTTATCTATAGTGATGCGTCGTTAAATGGTCTTGGATGTGTTCTAATGCAAGATGGGAAAGTTATTGCATATGCATCAAGACAGCTGAAGAATTATGAGAAAAATTACCCAAGACATGATTTGGAGTTAGCAGCAGTGGTTTTTGCTCTGAAGATATGGAGGCATTATTTGTATGGTGTGGCATGTGAAATCTATATTGATCATGAGAGTCTTAAGTACATATTTACTCAGAAGGAGCTTAATATATGGCAACGAAGGTGGATAGAATTACTTAAGGATTATGATTGTACAATTTTGTACAATTCAGGAAAAGCCAATGTGGTAGCCGACGTTTTAAGTCGTAAGATTAGGGGGAGTATTCATCTCTTTCGAGTCGAGAGATAGATAACTTAGGCGATCGTGAACCTCTGGCGCTGGCAATCAACGTTCGAGGAGGTAAAGGTTGCTTAGCACATTTGGGTGTGCAACCGTTGTTCATAAAGAAAATCAAGGAGGCGCAGGCATTAGACCTAGAATTAAAAGACATTTGTGCAAGTGTAAGGGGAGAAGAAAATCCTGAATTTCGCATGATAAAGAAGGCATCTTCCGTTATGGCTCCAAAATATGCATCCCATCGGACGCTAAGCTTAAAGAAGAGATTTTGGAAGAAGCACATCATTCAAGATTCGCAATCCATCTAGGTAGTACAAAAATGTACCGAGATATGAGAGACACCTTTTGGTGGAAAAATATGAAGAGATAAATAGCTGAATTTGTTTCTCGTTGCTTACTTTGCCAGCAAGTTAAATTTGAGCACCAGAGACCTGGAGGGTTAGTACAGTCTTTACCAATACCAGAGTGGAAGTGGGAGCATATAACCATGGACTTTGTGGTTGGGCTACCAAAGACAGTGAAGGGATATAATGCGATTTGGGTGATTGTGGATCGATTGACAAAGTCTGCCCATTTCCTCGCTATTCGATTGACGGATTCCTTGGAAATATTGGCTCAATTGTATATTAGAGAAATTTTGAGGTTGCACGGTGTTCCAATATCGATTGTGTCAGATCGGGATACTAGGTTTACGTCAAATTTTGGAAAAGCCTACAACGAGCCTTGGGAACCAGCTTATGTATGAGTACGGCCTTCCACCCACAAACAAATGGTCAATCGGAAAGGACCATTCAAACATTGGAAGATATGTTAAGAGCTTGTACATTAGATTGGAAAGGGAATTGGGATGATCATTTACCATTGGTAGAATTCATGTAGAACAACAGTTTTCATGCGAGCATTGGAATGGCACCGTATGAAGCTCTATATGGACGAAAATGTCGTTCTCCTACTTGTTGGGATGAAGTGGGGGAAAGAAAGTTGTTGGGACCAGAATTAGTTCAGGTCACTATAGAAAAGATTCAGTCTATTAGAAAGAGGTTGTTGACAGCACAAAGCCGACAAAAGTTATATGCTGATAGACGACGTCGCGAATTAGGATTCGAGGTAGAAGATCATGTGTTTTTGAAGATAGCATCGACCAAGGGTTTCATGAGATTCGATATACAGGAAAAGCTTAGTCCCTGATTCATTGGACCTTTTGAGATTTTGGAACGGGTTGGGGAGGTGGCATATAAGCTTGCTTTGCCTCCGATTTTAGTTGGAGTTCATAATGTGTTTCATGTATCTATGTTAAGAAAGTATGTTCCAGACCCGAGCCATGTGTAATCGAGTATGAGCCATTACGAATCCGAGAAGACCTCAGTTATGAAGAACAACCTATCAAGATTGTGGATAAGAAAGACCAAGTGTTGAGACGACGTGTCATTCCATACGTCAAAGTCCAATGGAATAACCATTCTGAAAGTGAAGCGACAAGGGAACTTGAAAGTGAGATACACGAGAAGTATCCACACCTTTTTGTTTGACAAGGTACGTCATTTGGGGACCAAACTTCTTTTAAGTGGGTAAGTATGTAATAACTCAAAAAACTGTAATAATTATATATTAATAAAAATTTATGTGATAATAATTAATATTTAAAATTTGAATTATGTAATAACTAGGGAAATTATTAGGGGGTTTTATAATAATAGTTATGAGTAATAATGTAGGAATTTTAAAACGGAAATAAATATAGTAATTATTTTGTTACGTTGCATTTCAAAAAGAATGAGTATAAATAGTGGTTCTTTATTTGATTTTTTTCCACTCACTTGGTTTGGAAGGAGTGAGTGTGCTGGTTGATGGTTGATAAGAGAAGAGAATTCGAGGTGGAAAAGCATTGTTGAAGTCTTTGTCATATACTGTAAGAAATTTAGCTACAGTACTCGCCTAAGGTAAGGGATTATACCTCTAATTAGGTATTTGATGTTTCGTTTCAATTCTTAGGTTTCCTTAAATTTTATTGAAAATGTCCGTCCTTGAAAACCTTAAAAGTCAACCTTGGGTTAATATTTGCTTTGACTCCGTCGAACAACGTCTTTTGATAAAAATCAATATTTTTGATATCTCAACTTTTGATTGACTTCATGTTAATGTTCGTTTGTACATGAAGTATTATCGTTGCAAAACTCAATATATATTCTTAAATATGAATTGATAGTTTGTTCCGCGTGATCACTAAGTTAAACAATTCATGTTAACGGGGATATAATTGTAATTTGGCCTTTTAGGCAACTTTGTTTGCTGCTGAGGATTAGCGATGAGGTGTTCCGGAATCACTGTTTTGTATTTGTGCTCCTTGTGGGCTTTTGGTTTGTTAAGGTCGTTTGATCGCTTACGTGATCATGACTCCGTTAGAATATTCACTTTGTGATGATTCGATCATATTGTTAATTGTTATGTTTCGCTCATTTGAATAAATCTTGAAAATCATTGTTCAGTTATTCGCACTACTATTGTATTATTGAAAAGAGTATTTCTTTTGCGGTCACCTCTTATTAGTAATCGAAGGGATCCGTATATGAACTTACTGAGCATTGTTCGCTCACCCTTTTTAATTCTCTTTTTTTACAGGTAAGCATTGGATGGAGGATAGTTTGGAAATTCTCTTACTCTTTGAAGCTTAAGTTGTTTAGTATTTAAATAATAATGTAAGACTTTTAAGCTTTGTAAGTATGTCGGTTGGGTTATAACTGTAGACTGTTTGGTTCGAAATAATGATATTAAAATAAAAATTTATTGATGTATTCGAGGCGAATTAATTATGTATTGTCTTGAAAAGAGCAACGGACTCAAGGTTGGGACCCACAAAAATGGGACCGAGTTTTGGATCGTTACAAGCTTGGGTGCCAAAAAAAGTTAATTTAAATAGTGCAAAGTAACCAAGAAATTTTGTTTGTTTTGATTATTAAACTACTAATTACAAATATTAAACTAACAAAAATAACTCAAAGCAATGAGGTTTTGATCAGAATAAGAGAAATATTGATGGATTGGATTTCATAACTATTTTCACTCTATGATATGTTTTCATAAATGAATCGTTCAAAGGTTCATACACTTAATTAAGGGTTGGGATGTTTGATGTTCGAATTGCAACCGTAATATTTTATTAACGTTTATACTTTCCGCTAAGTCAATAAAAAAACTCATTAAGTCTTTAAGAACAAGTGAATCTATATTCGTTTGACTTCCGCTAGTTCCTCAATTCAATCTAATCATCAAAATAATGGTTGATGCATAAATCATTCAAACTAGTGCAACAATTTATACCCTATTAATTTAAAGGCCAAATGTATCTTATCATACAATTAAAACTTAAAAACAACTTTAAGAATATTGAAATGAACAATAACAAGACTAATTGGAATAATTAGAACTTGAATAACATAGAGATTCGATAGTTACTATATTCAATCCATGAATAAAACAAATTAGCTACTAAGAGAGTAAGAGTCATGGAAAAGAAAACAAATAAATAAAATAAAAATATAAAAACCTGAATCTTCAATTACAATCCTCAAAAGTATAAAAAAAATTACTTGGCTAGAGGTTTTCTATTTCTATTAGGGCTAATGTGGTGTCAAAATTAAAAAAATAATTAAATCCCTTGTTGAAAAGGAAAATCTTAGTTGTTGGCCGAAAATTCCATTCAGGTTCATGAGATTTTAGAAATTTTAGAAAAGTCCTTCAATTATGCAAAAATACTCAAAAGTCCCTGAAATTAATTCCCGATAGGTCCCTGGCATTTTGCAAAACACCCCCTCAGGTCCCTAGTGGGTGCAGTCACACGTTTTGATAGGTGAGTTCGCTCATTTGATTTGAGAAGGGACTTGATTGATCTGGTAAGACTCAGATTTTAGCGAACTTCCGGAAGTCATAAAAATAAACACAACCACGTTAATACTATCTTACATTAAATACGAGAAATATTTTTTTTGTACTAAAATAAATATTTATTAAATTAAATCCGATTTTACTTCGTGAAAAATAGTATCCGCCAACCGACAACTTGCCTAGGCCGGTTGTCAAACACGATCATCCACAATCTGTATTTTTTCTAGGTTAGCACAAATTATACTCCTTCCGTCCCAAAATGTTTGTCCCATTTGACTTTTTTGTTGAACTTTGATCACAAATATATGACAATTTAATTATGTTCATGAAATTCTAAAAATTCCTATTGATTTACCATTAATAATATTATCAACAACAACTTTTAGAATTTCATAAACATGATTAATCTCTCATATATTTGTGATCAAAGTTCAACAAAAAAGTCAAACGGAACAAACATTTTGAGACGGAGGGAGTAATTAACAAGGTGAGTCCATATTAGACGATAAGCTTAAGTGAGTCATAGTATAATCCTACTAGAATAAGCCCGTGTCCGAGGACACGGGTATTTTTTTTATTTATTATTTTTTAATTAAGTCCGTGTTCGAGAATACATTTTTTTTTAATTTTTTTTTTAAAAAATCTGGTCCGGGCTCATCAAGAGCTATTTTTAAGACTCTTATACTCAACTATAGATACTGCCCTCACACACCGAAAAAACAGATAATTAATATTATTTAAAAAATGTGTTTTTGTATTTCAAATTATAACCTTGCTTTTTATTAAATAAAAAGCAACCAAATAATGAAATTACAATAATAAATGTATCCCAATCAGAGGACCCTACGTGGAAGCTTAAAACCACGCCTTCTTGTTGCGTTCCCTCACAGCCTTGTCGTTTTAAAATTCCCACTCACCCCTCCCAATACAGTAGTAGTATTTCAACGAATCCAGACTTCTTTTGTTATTCTTCTCCAATTGCCTTCGCCGAGTCCAAAACTCACTCGAACTCAGAAGCTAACTCGCTCCTCCTCCGAAGACGCCATGAATCCAACTCGAGCTTTCGTCAAGAACGTCAAGCGTGTAGTCGTCAAGGTATGTTAATTTATTTATTTCTTAATTTTACGAACAATTTTCTCACATTTTATTAATTAATCTTCCGACTGACTGAGCTTTCTCCTTCTTCACAACTCAGATCGATCCACGGACGAATTGTCTGCTCTACTCCGCAGAGAGCGAGAAGAACGCGGCTGACGGCGACGCGTGGAGAGATTCCGATCAGTTCAGCTTCTTAGTCCGATCGTTGAATTATTCTCATCAATTACCTATTACTCGCACTGTAATCGATCAATCTTAGGCTTAGGGTTTCTCTTCTTCTACTTCGGCCTAGATAAATTGGCAAACATTTGGGCGTCTCACTTGGAGTCCACTATTGTCATCAAGGTTCCGACTTTCTTTTCATCATGTGTTAATCACAGTTATTTTATGATTGTTTAATTTTGGGTATTTTTCAATTTTTTCTTCTGATGATTTTGATTCTCTGTCTGTAGTTATCACTGGAAATGTTTTTTTTTTTTTAATTAAATATTTTTTTTTTTAAGGACAAAATGGAAAAGGGACAAAATAGTGAGGACAAAATGGAAATTTCGGCTAGTAAAACTGTTCATACCACTGTTCACAATGCCTCCCTCATTTATACTATAGATAGGCTCTACTCCATAGCTAAACAAGAAGGATTAATCTTTCTTTTCAATAGAGAGGATGTTTTCAAAGACAAATTCTCAATTGATTAGTAAACAAATCAATAGAGAGGATGTTTTCAAAGACAAATTCTCAATGTCTCAGTCATTTACTAATTAATCTTTCTTTTCAAAACAAATGTAGCATTTAATTTATTATCAGATTTTTTAACAAATGTGTTTATTAGTTTGTAAATTGCTTTTAAAATAATAAAATTATACCAAGTCATTCTCATTATTTAGAAACGTAACATTTATTTAGCATGAACTAAAATAGAAACTAGGATATTTATTACGAGACGATTGTCAGGCCCGTCCCGAAAATTATAGGGGCTCTGTGCGAAATGTGAAAATTGGGCCCTAATATTTAAAAAAAAACACACAATAACTATAAAATATATATAAGTATTTTCATATAAAGATAAAAGTTTTATAAAATTGGGCTCTATTATTAATTTTTTTTTATGAAAGATATATACCTAATGGGTCAATCTAAAATGGGGGCCCTCTCAAATTTAGGATCCTGTGCAAAAAAAATCTAATTTTTCATGTCTGAGCCGGCCCCTGACGATTGTCCTAATTTGCCTTTGATTTGTCCTCTTCAACAATGTCATTTCTTTTATTTTAGCGTTTACGTTGTCATGTTTACAAAACAAAAATCCAAAAACCCAACTTGGCTGTTTATTTGTTTGTGGGGATAAAAGACAAAAAGATTCGGTTAAATTAGTCGGCTAGCACGCCAAAGGATTAGGGAATATACCAAGAGTCAAGCCCCGGAGTGGAGCAAGGGCAAGGGCTAGAGGAGAGATTCAGGCACAAACGGTTAATTGTTTGACATGGAGCAAATAGACAAGAATGGAATATAGTGGAGTATACACATGTTTGATAGTATTATTATTAATAATACTATCTATTACAATTTCTGGAATTAGAAAAGGCCAAATTAAATTTTCATAAAATTATAGTCAAAATTTGATTATTTGATTATAAAAATTAAAGTGAAACAATATTTTCATTTGTAAGTGAAGCTCCCACTTTTTATTATTTAGACTATTAAAATTTAGTTATATCTTTCACTTTGTAAGCTACATAAATTAGAACCTGTGTTTAGTTTCTCATATTAGCTAACCTTTTTCACGTGATAGTATATAGTAGTAACAGAGTGACAGAAAGGAGGACAGTGGTCCAAATCCTACAAGAGTGGCTTATACATGCAAATATTTCGGGCCAACAATACGTTTGAATATAGGTTCGAAACGTGTCTTCCTAAACTAATGTAGCCTCCTGCTACTAAACAATATCGTCATCTGATTGGGTGGTGCATCTTATGCACAGGTTTGAAAGAGAGAGGTCCTTAGGCCAGACACCTTTGGTTGATTGGTATTAGCGGTGTAACTAGTTCGGTTTAAACTGCGGTTTGGAATCATAATAAATTAAATAATGCGGTTTAGTTCGATTTTCAAACAATAATGGTTTGGTTCGGTTTCAAAAATTGTCAAATCGTATGGTTCGGTTTGATCTGCGGTTTGGACCCCCAAATCACGGTTCGAGATCGCGAGACCGAACCACCAAACAGTTCAATATTAACCGTATACATTCTGTTAGGTTTTGGGGTTACATGCGCAGCGGAAGATTTTAAATAATTCACAAAACCCTAGCCATGAATCCGTCTAACATGAAGAGATTAAAACTATGAATATAGATTTACTAACCTGGTTGCGAGTTTGTCTTTCGTACACGATTCGTAATTCACCTTTGAGTCGTAGACGAAACTTTTGATCTTCTTCCTTATGATGAATCACAATGCTAGGCCTTCAAGCTTTAGGTGATAAAGCAATCACCCTCTATCGGTAATCCACATGCGAACGAACCAAGATCGAATCTTGTTGGATTGCTAGATGATCCCCGATTGTTGAAAACACTTTTCAACAATCTATGACGAATATGGAATTGAATCTATGGTGTTTTGATCTTTGATTCGTAATCAAAATCAAGAGATTTGTGTTTCTCAAGCACTAAAATTCGTGTGTCTTAACTGGGAAGAAGGGGGTTATTTATACTTTATAAATATCCCTAACTGTTAGGGAGAAAAGCCCTAATCCAAAGCCAAAATGGAACTGCTGAAACGGGGCTGGGCGGTAGCCCACTAAGGTTCCCGGCAGCCGCCCGATTGTACAGCCTTTTTGATCTTTTTCGAAAAACGTTGTGAGCGATCGCCCATTTGTACAGAGGTTTGTGGGCGGTCGCCCACTATGCCCCTCGGTCGTCGCCCACTTGATCAGTTTCATATTTGAGCTATTTTCAATTCGTTCTTTGTGTGTGACTATTTAGGAATTATATTTTATATTGGTGGTGAGTTAAAACATCAACCTCACAAGACATAAGTGATCTCTAGCAAGTCATTAAATATAACATCAAAGATTGATTCCTTGATAGATCAATGTCACAATCTCTTTGTCACACGATGTCATATTGAAAATAAGTCATGGTCCACGTCAACTAATATTATTCAATGTTTTCTCGATTTCGAATACTCCCTCCGTCCGCCTACAATGTTCGCAGTTACTGTTTACACGTTAATTAAGGAGGGAGTATTATATTGAAAGTGTTGTGAGTGTGAAAATAAAATAGGAGAGAGAATGAGTGGAGGGAATAGTAAATTATAATGGTTTGTGAGTATTAAAATAATGTAGGAGAGAGAATGAGTGGAGAGAATAGTGATTTAAGGTTTCCTTTTTAGGAAAGAAACAAAGTGTGAACTTTGTAAACGGACGCCCAAAATAGAAAGTGTGAACTTTGTAAGCGGACGGAGGGAGTATATGAATAATTCAAGTGCATTTGATCTCTATCAAATCTCTTGAGTGTGACCACACATTTCATCAATACTATTTATCGAGGGGTTCAAGCAGACATCTCTCATTACGAGGGATAAATTTCATCTTGACTTATCATTCTTCCCTACAAGAATTCAATCGTGCCAACATAGCTCTTATTGCTATCCTATTAAAGATAGTGTTAGACTACATCAAACACAACGTTCATCATGTGGAAGACGATGATAATCTCAGGTACTAAGGATTTCAATGACACGACTATCATGAGATTTAATCATGACATATATGACCATAGACCATGTCATAAATCTCATAGATGTGTTCTCTAACAAGGTACTAAGGATTCCAATGACAAGACTATCTTGTTAATTATTTTGATAAATTTGTCTAAACTTTGACAAAAAATGAAAAAAAAAATGAATTATGATACTCTATTAAAATATTATTAATATCAATAGTTTAATATAAATAAAATTACATTTTAAAACAAGATCAAATAAAATTTATATGAAAAAAAGTTAAAATATTTCAACAAAAGAAAGTATCATTTAATATATAAATAAAATAATTGATGGATGAATTTGAACTCATTCAATTTTTAACTCTTTCTTTCTCCCTCTTAATTGCTTAAGCTACTTATTTCTAACTTAAAATTAATAGTCTTTTTTTAAATAATCTTAATTAATTCAGTAATTACAATTTATCTTATCAAATATGCTTAACTTTTAATCTCTTTAAAGTGTTTTAAACTTAGTTTAATTGGGTTAACAAACAAGCCCCCAAGTGTCAAGCCCAGGAGTGGAGCAAGTGCTAGAGTGAAAGTTTCGTGTAGCTAGGAAACTTAGATCACCCAACAGACAACGGATGTGAGTACAGATGTGTCTCACAACTGTTCACACATCCACAGATAATGCAGCGGAATAAAATAATTAAAAACAAATTAAATGCAATAACTCAAGAATTATTTACGCTTACTGATCAATGTGATCAGCAAACTAGGCTTACGCCCAAAAAACTTTTCACTATAAAAATTTTTGTTTCTTACAAAAACAAATAAGTGAAAAACTAAAATATGAAAATACTAAATGAGTTCTAATCACCTTCTATGATAAGAACAACTCCTCTTTCCCAAGTAGGATCTATTCTAGTCAGAAGTAAAACAAGAGAACTCTATGAAAACCTAGATATGAGTTACGGATATAAGGCACAACCTTCACTCACAACCTAAAAACAATAATGTCGAATACAATGAAGAGTATGTAATTTTCTCTCTAAAATTCCGTAGCTTCTCTTGTGCTGAATGTCTTGTATTTATAACGCACCATGGAGAAGATCTTCATGCAATCAACATCTTCCTTTGTGAGATCTCTTTTCCTATATGAAAATATGAAACACACTCACAAGGAAATAAAATATTAGTGGGTTAGTCCTAATATAAAACTATGTACATAAATAAAAGATATTTACATATTTACAATCTCCTAGTCAAAGTAGGATATTAATAAATTTTCCATGAAAGTTCCAAAATTTTCTTACCATAATAGAAGTCTTTTTAAATAAGGAAACAAGTATTTGTTCCCTAAAAAAGCTCACGCTTTCAATCTCTCCCTATTTTGGACTTTCTGGTCAAAACCAAAGATTTATAGAATTCACAATTTATGACCACAGAGTAAACATAAAACATAGAGTAAGCATAGCTCCCCCTGAATGGATGTGTGTCCAGATGTGTATACACATCCACACATAAAAACTGCACAAACATAGTTAGAGCAGAAAACAGCAGTTCATTAAAAAAATTAAAGCAACCATTCAGCAACATCCTAATTAAAACTATTACAACTCATTGTTTTTAAAACTAAAAACTAAAGCAGAAATTAAAATTGTTTTTGCAACCATCAAAACATCAAAACAACCAAAAAAAATTTCTCCCCCTAAATTAAAGTTCTCAATGCCTCCAGCCAGCAGCAGATACAGCAGCATCCCATTTTCTATTTCCAGTAGCAGCAGCAGCAAGTACAGAGCTTGATTCTCCCCCTTTTTGACTAGAAAGTTTAGCATGTCACCTGAGCAATCTATCCTTAAGAGCTTTAAGATTGTTGGCATGAGCAGTGGAGATTTGAATTTGGGCTTCAGCAAGGGCAATTTCAGCATCCAAATCTTTTATTTGAGCCTCAAAGGAATCATCAGCTGTGGGTTCAGATGTGTCCACATCTGGCATTGCAATTTCAGGTACAGTGCCCAAAGAAAGATCCACATGCCTTTGCTTGGGGTCTAGCAGGGTTTTGGCTTCCTTAAACAGAGCAAAATTTTCAAACTTTTCTTCTCCTTTTTCAGCCTTAACTCCATTGGCTATCAGAATTTGAAAAATCAAGGAAGGATAGGGTAAAGACCACTTTTTAGATGGTGACTCTCCATAGTCACAAATCTTCCTAAAAATGAAATCTCCAAAGTTAATATGCCTCTTAATGCCCAATCTATAAAGAAGGAGAGCTTGCACCCTAGTAACTGAAGTTTTGTTATTTGAGGGGCAAAGATTGGCAATAAGAATGGAATGGAGAAAACAGAAGAGAGAGGATAAAGATCCACTACCCAAATCCTTTGGCTTCACAGGCCAAGAGGTCACCTTTCCATGGGTTATAGCAGTCACAAGTTCATCATCATCAATAGAAACTAATTGATCCAAAGAGTCATTCAACCCAAGAAAATTATTCACCACAGATGGGGAAAAAGGGACAAACACTTCTCTTACATAGACAGAAGGAGGAGAGGAGTAACTTTTATCTAATCCCTTGGACAAATTGGCATAAAATTCATACACCATTTTAGGATAAAAGGGGAGAGGATGATCCACAGTCAAAAACAGTCCTCTTTCCTCAAAAAATTTGTCCATGCCAAGCTTAAAGAATGTTTCCCTATCTCTTTTCATCTCTACAACAAAGGCTTTAGAGGAAATTAGGCCAAACCTATCGAGGACTTTTTGGTCAAAAATTTCTTAGAGAAGGGTTTTGGGGTAGGAACAATGGAAAGAGTAGAAGACATACCCTTGTCAGCTTTCTTCCTTGTAGATGTGCGTCTGGATGTGGGCACATCCTCAGACACATCCTTTGCAGAGAATGGAACTTTGATGGACTCTACCTCAGTTTCATCATTAGAAGAGGAATCTACTTCTTGGTCCTCTTTTTCTTGATCAAGCTCATCTCTCCCTAGCTTGAAATTCTCATCAGATGCAGTATCATCACTGTCAGAGCTTGAATCAGATTCAAAGGCTTCATCAACAATAGGCTCTAAATCAGTAGCAGCCACCTTTTTCTTTCCTTTTAACTCCATCAAAATGTTAGCCAAGGGTTCTTCATCACTAAAAGAAATAAGATCTTCAACAGGACTTGAAACCACAGGAGCAGGAGTATCAACAATAGGAACAGAGGCATCAACCACAGGAGATGAGGCAACAATGGAAGGAGTAGTAATGGGGATAATGGGATCAGATGACAATATGGGAGAGGATGGTGGAACAATAGGATCAGCATGGGAAACAGACTCATCATGGGAAACAGTCTCAACAGGATCAATAAGCGGGCGTGAGAGGGAGGAGATATAGCAGATTTAGCCCTAGTTTTAACAAGAGGAGCTATTACCTCTTCTTCTTCTTCACCATCATCACATGCTATGCGGTAGAAGGTTTACCACCTGGTTTCTGCAGGTTCTTTAGCTTGTCAGACTCTGACAATTTCCTAACCCTATGCGATCGTCGAAGATTGCGTTAGGGCACAGGGTTCGTAGCTTTGCCCACGGATTTTGTTGGAGCTAACTTCCTTTTCTTGGTTGTGGAAGGTTCAACAGCAGGAGAAACAGGGGCGACAACCGATGGTGGAATCACCGGAGAGGTTGGAGCATTAGGGTTTTCGGAAGCGGTTTGAACAGGCAAGGGTTCCAATGCGGGGATTTTGGGAAGTAGCTTCCATGATAGGATCAGACGAAGGCGATGGGGAAGAAAATTCAGCAAGGAATTTTGAAATAGCAGGGTTTAAGACTATGGAGGATTCGCCTTTAGCTACTGAAATAGGGGCAATGTCGAGAACATCCTCTTCTCGAATATTGGAATGATCCGCCATTAATCTTGCACACGGTGGTTAGGTTGAACAGTAAGGGGAAATTAATGCAGTGTATGTGTGATTGTGTGCAAAACGAAGGAAGAACAAGAGGTTTTAGCAAGGGTTTATGGGGGATGGGACGGATGTGAGGGCTCTTAAATACTCACAGCTCCCCCTTTCCAACTGAAATTTGGAAATCCTTTTCCAAAAAGGTCTCACATAACCCAAATACCTTAGGAGTCCTTCAACGGCTAGAAACCTTTGAGATTACCACACACAACCACCTTCTAAGAAATAGGGGATCAAAATAAAACCAAGATTTTGATAGATTTTTATGGAAACAAAAATTACTTCAGCCATATCTTTATTTAAAACAGAATCCCAAAGGAATTTTCCAACCTTTTCAAACAAGGAATGATACACACCTTTTCTTTCATGAAAGATATTGGAGATCAAAAACCTATAAAATCAAGGAATGAATTAAGAAAGAAAATTAATTAACTAGTATATTTACAAAGCTCCTATATGTCCTAAAAAATGCAGTATGCCTAGCATGATGCAAACACACAGGTGGTGGAAATATTCTCAGCTTATGGATGTGGCATAGGATGTGAATCACATATGGGGACACATTTAGATCACAAAAAGTCAATGAGCAATAATCCAATCTGCACAGCCTCTAGGATGCATCCACCAATTTTTTGTTGTAGATTTTTACATTGTGAGTAGCTTTCACTTTACTTGATCCCAAAGATAGCCCTTTTTCCCAATGATCTTATCAAGGTTGATTTCAAGATTTCTTATGAGAATCACTTGATCACAATGGTATGGCTTCATACTAAGGGTGAAGCAGCTGTTTCTCACATATATTTTTTTTTTAAAGCACCCACTGTGAGATACCTAGGAAGGTTATATCAAGTCACCAAAAGGTGACATGAACAGGAAGTGCTCACAATTAAGTGATCATAAATAATGTCAAAGATGAAGACTCACAAGTGACCACACTGAGAAATTTCGTGCTAATGCATGATATTATTTTTTATTTTTTTGAATTTTTTATTTTTTTTTTCAGTTAATCTAATATACAGATGTGTTAGAGGATGTGAGACACATTTGGTCTCACAACCTTAGATATCACACAAGCCAAGAGACTTCCTCAAGGAGGAAAATCTCTCCAAATCTAATGCCTTTGTAAATATATCAGTCAATTGATTTTCAGTCCCAATAAATTCCAGACACACGGTTTTTTGTTCTACAAGATCTCTGATGAAATGATGTCTAATATCAATGTGCTTTGTTCTAGAATGTTGGAAAGGATTTTTAGATATGTCCAAGGCACTTTTGTTATCACAAAAAGCAGTCAAAACTTTGCTATTCAATCCATAATCTTTTAACATTTGATTCATCCAAAGCAATTGTGTGCAGCAACTCCCAAGGGCAACATATTCAACCTCAGCAGTGGATAAGGACACACAATTTTGCTTTCTACTATACCAAGACACAAGGTTATTTTCTAGGTAGAAACATCCACCAGTGGTACTCTTTCTATCATCACTATTTCCAGCCCAATCAGAATCAGTGTACCCAACCAAATTGGTGTTTGTTTTTTTGGAGTAATGCAGACCTAGGTTCACAGTCCCACTCACATATCTAATGATTCTTTTCAAGGCTTTAAGATGGGACACTTTAGGGTTGGCTTGGTATCTTGCACAGAGACACACACTGTACATAATATCAGGTCTACTTGCAGTGAGGTAAAGCAGACTTCCTATCATGCTTCTGTACAGTGTTTGATCAACACTCTCACCATCAGAATCATGACTTAGCTTTTGGGAAGATCCCATTGGTGTTCTTTGATGTGAAGAGTGTTCAAGTTCAAAATTTTTCACAAGATTCTTGGCATTCTTAGACTGTGAGATGAACATGCCATCTTTGAATTGTTTAATCTGTAAGCCTAAGAAAAAATTCAACTCACCTACCATACTCATCTCAAATGTGGAAGTCATGCTATCCATAAATTCAGTTAGCATAGGGTCAGAATTTGACCCAAACACAATATCATCTACATAGATTTGTGCCACAAGAATCTCCTTTTTATTTTTTCTCACAAACAATGTTTTGTCAACCTCACCTCTCTTGAATCCTAGTTGAAGAAAATGGTCAGTCAACCTACCATACCAAGCTCTAGGGGCTTGCTTTAGCCCATACAGAGCTTTCTTCAGCTTATACACATGATTAGAATACTTGGAGTCTACAAAGCCTTTAGGTTGTTCAACATAGGCTTCCTTATTCAGTATCCCATTTAGAAAAAGCACTCTTAACATCCATTTGATGAAGAGTAATCTTGAGATAACAAGTAATGGCTAATAAAAGCCTAATGGACTCAATTCTTGCAACAGGAGCAAATGTCTCCTCAAAATCAATTCCCTCTATTTGAGTATAACCTTGAGCAACTAACCTAGCTTTATTTCTAGTGATCACACCTTGTTCATCAGTTTTGTTCTTGAAAATCCATTTGGTTCCTATGACATTACCATGTGAGGGTCTAGGAACAAGAGTCCATACCTCATTCTTTTCAAATTGAATCAATTCATCTTGCATAGCAAGAATCCAGTCAGCATCTTTCAATGCTTCAGCAACATTCTTAGGTTCAATCTTTGAAACAAAACAACAAAAACTTACCTGGGAGTATGCTGAGGAGCAACTCCATAGACCAGCCATCTTTCTATAATTAACTTTGTCCTTTTGTCTAGTTCTCACTTGAGCATGCACATCTCCCACAACTTGTGAAGTGGGGTGGTTTTTCTGGATTTTTGAAGGGATATCCTTTGATCTATCCACACACCCATCCACATTATCTTCTGGAGCATCATCCTGATCAAAATCAGAGAAACTATCCTCAGTTGCAGGAGTTTGAGTGGATGTGGGAGCAGATGTGGGTTCAGATGTGGAGGCAGATGTGTCCACATCCTTGGTTACATCCTTATCGGGTTACGCGGGTTTTCCCGGCGCGGCATCTGTTGGTTCTCCAGCACCTATTTCTGTATCTTTCCAGTCTAGTAAGCAACCTGAAATATCATCCTCAGCAGTCTTGAGGTTAAGATCAAGTGAGTCATCAAAAATAATATTAGCAGATTCCATAATGGTCTTAGTTTTGAGATTAAAAACTCTGTAAGCTCTACTATTAGTGGAATAGCCCATGAAAATTGCTTTGTCACTCTTTGAATCAAACTTGGACAGATATTATCTATCATTGAGAATGTAACAAACACATCCAAACACATGAAAATATTTCACAGTTGGCTTCTTTCCAAGGAGAACTTGGTATGGAGTGACAGTGCTACCAATCCTTAAAAACACCCTATTGCCAATGTGACAATCAGTGTTTAAAGCTTCTGCCCAAAACTTTTTGGACAGATTTTTAGAACTTAACATGACCCTAGCCATTTCTTGCAAAGTTCTATTCTTTCTTTCAGCAATCCCATTTTGCTGTGGGGTGATTGGTGCAGAAAACTCATGAGTGATTCCCTTAGAGTTGCAAAAATTGGTGAACATTTGATTCTCATATTCAGTGCCATGGTCAGACCTAATTCTCACAGTCTTAAGACCATAAAGATTTCTCACCCTTTTGTACCAATTCTTGAATTCTCCAATTGTTTCTGACTTTTCCCTTAAGAACATTATCCAAGTGTACCTAGAATAATCATCAACACTGTTGGTGTTATGCCCTAGGCCTATGATTCATAGACTTATGTGTTGACATTATTTATTATTATATGAGATGTTTATCATTTGATTATTATGTGTTTTGTATATTTGTTAATAATAATTTGCGTCCCTAATTATTAAGAGAATAATTAGTATAATTGTCAATGGATAATCATGTGATGATTATATGCATAGAGATGCACATTGAAATTATGAGTACTTGTTAGAGAACAAGTGACTGGACATGACCCGCATGAGATTTATGACATGGTCAAGTGTTATAAGTAAATCTCATAAGGTTACTTCATTTAGTCCCTAGACCTGAGATTATCACGACCTTACATATGATGAAAAGTCATGTTTGATTTTAGTCAAACGATATCTTAACACGATATCCATAAAGGCTATCTTTGGCATGATCGGATTCATGTTGGGAAGGATGATAAGTCAAGATGGAATTTGTCCCTCGAAAGAGAGATGTTTTGCTTGGGCCCCTCGATGAGTGATAATGATGAAAGTGTATGGCCGTACCCCAATATGATTGGAATTATCATTATACTCAAGGAATCGAGAAAGCATTGAACATAGACAAGTTGACAATGACCATGACTTGTGTTCAATATAACATCGTGAGACAAAGGGAGAAATGGAAGTACACCGTTGGAAACGTGAACTCTTACGTTACATTATTTGGGTAGACATAATGGCTTGCTAGAGTCCGCTTATGTCTTATGAGGTTCGATATGATCGAACTCATTGCCAACATAATGTAATCCTATTGGTCACACACAACTAGAATGAATTGGTTAAACCAGGAGGAAGATTGATTGAGAGTATCGGTATCGGCTATATATGTCACGCGACATATTAAGCTAATGGCTTAATATACCGCGCGACATAATAGGCCGCACGCGGTTTGACACTGTCTCTCCTAATACGATTAGGAGAGGTATTCCTACTATTGTAGTATAAATACAAGGGTTCTGTCAGACCTAAAAGGTCTGCCGAAATTTTTCAAGCAAAATTCATATTTAAATACTCTCAATATTCTTCAAGGTTTAGATCTAGCAATCATCAAGAAGTTGTTCTTGGATTCATTCAAAGGTGTGGATACCGAAAGAGGGTCTTCGCTCGTTCATCGATCAAGGCCTAGAGTTCAAGCAAGTTGAAGAACGAAGTTTGTGATTCGATATCACATAATCAAAATCGTTCGATAGCTCAAGACCGGAAAGCGTTTCAAGGTTGGTTTAATTCTATCTCATAGGAATTTAAATTAATTGTATAGAACGGATCCTAGGGCTTCTTGGGTTTTATGTTTTAATGCTTAAATTCATTGCGCATGGACCCGTAAAACCCAACAGTGGTATCAGAGCCCCGTTCGTATGATTAAGTTTGAATTAACATGCTAGATTTAAGATATAAATTGTTTATATGCTTAATGCATGTTTTGTATGCGATAGAATTTTTAATTGTTTATGTGAAACAATGTGAAAATCGTTTTCGAATTATGTTGAATTAAATATGTAAAAATTTGTTTTATATGATTTAATTGGTTGTAATCTGTATTGGTTCGAATGCGGAATTCCTGTTACTTGGCTACTTTAGTCGCGCGACATGATGAGCCATGAGGAATTCGGGTTATACTGGCTTTGTTTGGTCGCGCGACATATCAAGCCTCTGGGCGATGTTGTCACGCGACATAATAAGCCAAAGCTGGGCGAGAATCGGTTTGTTCAATTTTTACGCTGTGCACGTGATTGTGTTTACAATCGATATGTTCATATGAAAATCTGTATGTTATAAAATTGAGTTTATAATGCCATGCTAGATTGATTCATTGATATGCATGATTAATTGATTAAAATGTGATTTTAATAATTATTGCGATGCATGTTTTAATTGTTCTTACATGCTAAGAATTTTTAATTAGATGTTTAGTTGAAACATGATATTTAGTTTCCTAATATGTTTAGATTTAGACATTGTAAATTTTGGATCTTATGATTGTTTATGGAAACAAGTCATAAATACGCGAAATTTAAAAGGAAGCGATTGTTTATAAAAGGTAGGGATTATGTTGCCTAATCGAGTTGATTTCTAATTATGCATGTCTAGGAAGAGTTACGTCTAAGGAAGAGTTGGTACTTAAGAAGTCCTTGTGGCTCACCTATCTTCTGGGAACTTACACAGTGCATGATTTTGACTATCTTTACGATATGCTTATAATCTACCTTTAAAGAACCTTCATTTAACTTTTAAGTTCTTTATGCCAATTCATGATTAAACACTTGAGACCATTCGGATAGTTTTGGGTAGGCTTGCCATAGCAAGGTGCTTTGATTCTATTCGAATGCGAGCAAGATTAGGAAATGGTGGTTCCTATAAGTTTAATATGAATGAACTTAATTGGGTTATCAAAATGGTTTTGGACCCAAGGCATAAGATGAGATTAAAATATGCCTAGACATATGATGTCTTGAATTGATCTCATAAAAGATCTAAGAGTCATATATGTGATATGATTGATGTTTTCTACCTAATTAATTTAATTTTGAGCGGTTTGCCATAGCAAACTTGAAATTGAATTAAAGTTGGATCTTAGCCCATTAAATGTATATTATGCTTATTTGCATTTGAAGGTGTATAATTTAGTGGGAGCATTTATTTAAATGCATTATACTTCTCATATAATATGTTTACTTATATGTGTTCATATTTTATGTATATCTTTTTGTAGAATAAATGGCATCAAACAATAATCACTTTTCACTGCGATCTGTCCTTGAGAAGGAAAAGTTGGAAGAGAATGGTACAAACTATATGGATTGGATCCGTAGTTTGAGAATTGTTCTCAAACAAGAGGAGAAAGCTGTACGTTCTCGATGAACCTATTCCACACGAACCCTGCTTGCCAATCTTTGCTAGGGCAATAAGGGAACAATATACGAAGCACAAGCGTGACTCTACGGATGTTGGTTGCCTTATGCTCTCCGCCATGTGCAAGAACCTTCGAAGGATCTTGAGCACTTGGGGACGATCGAATTAAACAATCGGCGATGGAAATGTTCCAAGTTCAAGCTAGGCAAGAGAGGTACAACACGGTTGCGGCCTTGACCTCATGCAAGATGAGTGAAGGACAAGGCTGTTGGTCCCCGTGCTCTCAAGTTAAAGGGCCACATTGAGCATCTTGAAAGGCTCGGTTTTCCAATTAGCCAAGAGTTGGCTACCGACATAATATTGAATTCATTACCTAAAAGTTTTAGTCATTTCATAATGCACTATAACATGGGTGGAATGAATAGAAACCTTTCTAGTTAGTTCAAATGTTGACTACTGCGGAAATCAATATTGTCGAGAAGAAAACCGACCAAGTGCTAATGGTTAACAAGGGAAAGGGTTCAAGGGTAAAGGAAAAGCAAAGGTTGCTAATCCTAAGGCAAAGGTTGCCAAGCCCAAAGAGGCTTCCAAGCCTAAAGAGGCTAAGCCTAAGTCCCGAAGGGCGCGATGCTGCTTCCATTGCAATGAGATTGGACATTGGAGGAGAAACTTGCGCAAAATACAAGGAAGCACCGAAGAAGGGCAAAGGAGTTGCTTCAACTTCGGGTATCTTTGTTATAGATATATTCCTATCTACTTCTAGTTCTTGGGTATTGGATACCGGATGTGGAACTCACATTTGTCTAAATGTGCGAGTCTAAGAAACGAAGGATGCTTAAGGAAGGCAAAGTAGACCTACGTGTGGGGAATGGAGCAAGAGTTCTTTGCATTAGCCGTAGGAACTTATGAAGTTACTTTACCTAGTGGACTAATACTTGTTTTGAACAATTGTTATTACGTTCCGGCTTTAAGTAGGAATATTATTTCGATTTCGGCTTTGGATGATGAAGGTTTTAATTTTCTTATACGTGATAAGAAATTTTCTATTTACAAGAGTGATATGCATTATTGTCTTCTTTGTTTCATTCAATGGCCTTTATATTCTTGATGTTGAAAGTCAAGATAATGATGTCTATAACATTAATAAGAGATCTAAACCCAATGATGTAAACCACACTTACTTATGGCATTGTCGTCTTGGCCATATAAACGAGAAACGCATTTCTAAACTCCACAAAGATGGATTTTTGGACTCACATGATTATGAATCATATGAGACATGCGAATCTTGTTTACTTGGCAAGATGACCAAGGACCCATTTACCAAAACCGGTGAAAGGGCGGGCGACTTACTAGGACTCATACATACCGATGTATGTGGGCCTATGAGTAAGCGATGCTAGGGGAGGATTTCGGTACTTCATAACATTCACTGATGATTATAGTAGATTTGGATATGTTTATCTAATGAAACATAAGAGTGAATCGTTTGAGATATTTCGAATATTTCAAAATGAGGTGCAAAATCAACTTGGCAAAACTATTAAGGTACTTCGATCCGATCGAGGTGGTGAATATTTGAGCCAAGAATTTGTGATCATCTTAAGAGTTGTGGAATCATTTCAGAACTCTCTCCACGGAACACCACAATGGAATGGTGTGTACGAATGGAGGAATAGAACTTTGTTGGACATGGTTCGTTCTATGATGAGTCAAGTTGAGCTTCCTTTATCCTTTTGGGGACATGCACTAGAAGCTGCTGCTTTCACTATAAACGAGTTCCTACCAAATCGGTTCAAAAGACCCCATATGAGATGTGGCATGGAAGAAAACCTAGTTTGTCTTTCATGAAGATTTGGGGTTGCGATGCATATGTCAAGAAGTTAACTTCCGACAAGCTAGCACCTAAATCGATAAATGTGTTTTCGTGGGTTATCCTAAGGAAACCAAAGGATACTATTTCTACAACCGAAACGAGAACAAAGTGTTTGTTGCTCGAAATGGTACTTTCTTAGAAAAGGAGTTTCTTCGCAAAGGAACCGGTGGGAGTAAAATAGATCTCGAAGAAATTCGAGAACCCGAAAACAACATTGAACCAATGGTAGAAACTGAACCAAGTTCACAAATCGTTGTGGAACCGGTTCAAGATGCACAAGTTCTTCGCCGAAGTGGTAGGTCACGATCCGAACCCGAGAGATATGGATTTCTCGTTACGGAAAGTGATGAAGTGGAGTTAATCGAAAACGATGAACCCACTTGCTATCAAGAAGCGATATCCGCTCTGATTCGGAAAAATGGCAAGAGGCCATGAAGTCCGAATTACAATCCATGGGCGATAATCAAGTTTGGAACTTGATTGATCCACCCGAAGGTGTAAAAACCATAGGGTGCAAATGGGTCTTCAAGAAGAAGACCGACATGGATGGGAAGGTGCACACCTATAAGGCTAGGCTAGTAGCTAAGGGATATAAGCAGATTCATGGCATAGACTATGATGAAACCTTTTCGCACTGTAGCTATGCTTAAGTCTATTAGAATTTTACTTGCCATAGCCGCATATTATGACTATGAGATATGGCAAATGGATGTCAAAATAGCTTTCCTTAATGGGAAGTTACTTGAGGATGTATACATGATACAACTTTGAAGGTTTTGTCGATCCGAGAAAATTCTAACAAGGTGTGTAAGTTGCGAGAAATCCATTTATGGATTAAAGCAAGCTTCTAGGAGTTGGAATCTACGTTTTGATGAAGCAATCAAGGAGTTTGGCTTTATCAAGAACGAAGATGAACCTTGTGTGTACAAGAAAATTAGTGGGAGCGTAGCACTCTTTTTAGTGTTGTATGTCGACGATATCTTACTCATTGGAAATGACGTTTACGCACTCTGGTGTTAAGTCTTGGTTAGGAAAGTGTTTTTCAATGAAAGATATGGGTGAAGCCGCATATATCCTTGGTATCAAGATCTATAGAGATAGATCCAAGAGGATGATTGGTTTAAGTCAAAGTACTTACATTGACAAAGTCCTTAGAAGATTCCAAATGGAAAATTCTAAGAGAGAGAATTTGCCAATGTTGCATGGTATATCTCTTAGCAAGAATCAATGTCCTAAGACTAACGATGAGCGAAAGAGAATGAATGGTATTCCATATGCTTCGGCAATTGGGTCTATCATGTATGCTATGTTATGTACTAGACCCGATGTCTCGTGTGCTCTAAGCATGACGAGTAGGTACCAATCGGATCCCGGTGAACCACATTGGATAGCAGTCAAGAATATCCTTAAGTACTTACGAAGAACTAAGAATGCATTCTTGGTCTTTGGAGGAATGAAAGAAGATCTTGTAGTAAAAGGCTACACAGATGCTAGCTTTCAAACCGACAAAGATGATTTCAGATCGCAGTCTGGATTTTTGTTTACGCTTAATGGAGGAAGCTGTGAGTTGGAAAAGTTCCAAGCAAAGTACCGTCGCTGATTCTACAACCGAAGGCGAGTACATAGCGGCATCCGATGCGGCTAAGGAAGCGGTTTGGATCAAGAAGTTCATTAGTGATTTGGAAGTCGTTCCAAGCATCGAGACCCTATTGAACTTTGCTTGTGATAACAATGGTGCCATTGCACAAGCAAAGGAACCAAGATCACACCGAGAGATCCAAACACATACTTCGACGTTTCCACATTATCCGTGAGATATGTGAAAGGGAAGACGTTAAGATATGCGAGTAGACAACGATGACAACGTGGCGGACCCACTAACTAAGGCTCTCTCGCAAGCTAAACATGATGGTCATGTTAGGTCCATGGGTATTCGATACATGGTAGATTGGGCCTAGTGCAAGTGGGAGGCTGTTGGTGTTATGCCACTAGGCCTATGATTCATAGACTTATGTGTTGACATTATTTATTATTATATGAGATGTTTATCATTTGATTATTATGTGTTTTGTATATTTGTTAATAATAATCTGCGTCCCTAATTATTAAGAGAATAATTAGTATAATTGTCAATGGATAATCATGTGATGATTATATGCATAGAGATGCACATTGAAATTATGAGTACTTGTTAGAGAACAAGTATTTGGGACATGACCCGCATGAGATTTATGACATGGTCAAGTGTTATAAGTAAATCTCATAAGGTTACTTCATTTAGTCCCTAGACACGAGATTATCATGACCTTACATATGATGAAAAGTCATGTTTGATTTTAGTCAAACGATATCTTAACACGATATCCATAAAGGCTATCTTTGGCATGATCGGATTCATGATGGGAAGGATGATAAGTCAAGATGGAATTTGTCCCTCGAAGAGAGATGTTTTGCTTGGGCCCTCGATGAGTGATAATGATGAAAGTGTATGGCCGTACCCCAATATGATTGGAATTATCATTATACTCAAGGAATCGAGAAAGCATTGAACATAGACAAGTTGACAATGACCATGACTTGTGTTCAATATAACATCGTGAGACAAAGGGAGAAATGGAAGTACAGATTGGAAACGTGAACTCTTACGTTACATTATTTGGGTAGACATAATGGCTTGCTAGAGTCCGCTTATGTCTTATGAGGTTCGATATGATCGAACTCATTGCCAACATAATGTAATCCTATTGGGTCACACACAACTAGAATGAATTGGTTAAACCGGAGGAAGATTGATTGAGAGTATCAGTATCTGGCTATATATGTCACGCGACATATTAAGCCAATGGCTTAATATACCGCGCGACATAATAGGCCCATACGCGTTTTGACTGACTGTCTCTCCTAATACGATTAGGAGAGGTATTCCTACTATTGTAGTATAAATACAAGGGTTCTGTCAGACCTAAAAGGTCTGCCGAAATTTTTCAAGCAAAATTCATATTTAAATACTCTCAATATTCTTCAAGGTTTAGATCTAGCAATCATCAAGAAGTTGTTCTTGGATTCATTCAAAGGTGTGGATACCGAAAGAGGGTCTTCGCTCGTTCATCGATCAAGGCCTAGAGTTCAAGCAAGTTGAAGAACGAAGTTTGTGATTCGATATCACATAATCAAAATCGTTCGATAGCTCAAGACCGGAAAGCGTTTCAAGGTTGGTTTAATTCTATCTCATAGGAATTTAAATTAATTGTATAGAACGGATCCTAGGGCTTCTTGGGTTTTATGTTTTAATGCTTAAATTCCGCTGCGCATGGACCCGTAAAACCCAACAGTGGTATCAGAGCCCCGTTCGTATGATTAAGTTTGAATTAACATGCTAGATTTAAGATATAAATTGTTTATATGCTTAATGCATGTTTTGTATGCGATAAAATTTTTAATTGTTTATGTGAAACAATGTGAAAATCGTTTTCGAATTATGTTGAATTAAATATGTAAAAGGCTGTTTTATATGATTTAATTGGTTGTAATCTGTATTGGTTCGAATCTGGAATTCCTGTTACTTGGCTACTTTAGTCGCGCGACATGATGAGCCATGAGGAATTCAGGTTATCTGGCTTTGTTTGGTCGCGCGACATATCAAGCCTGCAGGCGATGTTGTCACGCGACATAATAAGCCAAAGCGGGGCGGAATCGGTTTGTTCAATTTTTACGCTGTTACGTGATTGTGTTTACAATCTGATATGTTCATATGAAAATCTGGATGTTATAAAATTGAGTTTATAATGCCATGCTAGATTGATTCATTGATATGCATGATTAATTGATTAAAATGTGATTTTAATAATTATTGCGATGCATGTTTTAATTGTTCTTACATGCTAAGAATTTTTAATTAGATGTTTAGTTGAAACATGATATTTAGTTTCCTAATATGTTTAGATTTAGACATTGTAAATTTTGGATCTTATGATTGTTTATGGAAACAAGTCATAAATACGCGAAATTTAAAAGGAAGCTGATTGTTTATAAAAGGTAGGGATTATGTTGCCTAATCGAGTTGATTTCTAATTATGCATGTCTAGGAAGAGTTACGTCTAAGGAAGAGTTGGTACTTAAGAAGTCCTTGTGGCTCACCTATCTTCACGGGAACTTACACAGTGCATGATTTTGACTATCTTTACGATATGCTTATAATCTACCTTTAAAGAACCTTCATTTAACTTTTAAGTTCTTTATGCCAATTCATGATTAAACACTTGAGACCATTCGGATAGTTTTGGGTAGGCTTGCCATAGCAAGGTGCTTTGATTCTATTCGAATGCGAGCAAGATTAGGAAATGGTGGTTCCTATAAGTTTAATATGAATGAACTTAATTGGGTTATCAAAATGGTTTTGGACCCAAGGCATAAGATGAGATTAAAATATGCCTAGACATATGATGTCTTGAATTGATCTCATAAAAGATCTAAGAGTCATATATGTGATATGATTGATGTTTTCTACCTAATTAATTTAATTTTGAAGCGGTTTGCCATAGCAAACTTGAAATTGAATTAAAGTTGGATCTTAGCCCATTAAATGTATATTATGCTTATTTGCATTTGAAGGTGTATAATTTAGTGGGAGCATTTATTTAAATGCATTATACTTCTCATATAATATGTTTACTTATATGTGTTCATATTTTATGTATATCTTTTTGTAGAATAAATGGCATCAAACAATAATCACTTTTCACTGCGATACGTCGTCCTTGAGAAGGAAAAGTTGGAAGAGAATGGTACAAACTATATGGATTGGATCCGTAGTTTGAGAATTGTTCTCAAACAAGAGGAGAAGCTGTACATTCTCGATGAACCTATTCCACACGAACTGCTTGCCAATCTTTGCTAGGGCAATAAGGGAACAATATACGAAGCACAGCGTGACTCTACGAGATGTTGGTTGCCTTATGCTCTCCGCCATGTGCAAGAACCTTCGAAGGATCTTGAGCACTTGGGGACGATCGAATTAAACAATCGGCGATGGAAATGTTCCAAGTTCAAGCTAGGCAAGAGAGGTACAACACGGTTGCGGCCTTGACCTCATGCAAGATGAGTGAAGGACAAGGCTGTTGGTCCCCATGCTCTCAAGTTAAAGGGCCACATTGAGCATCTTGAAAGGCTCGGTTTTCCAATTAGCCAAGAGTTGGCTACCGACATAATATTGAATTCATTGCCTAAAAGTTTTAGTCATTTCATAATGCACTATAACATGGGTGGAATGAATAGAAACCTTTCGAGTTAGTTCAAATGTTGACTACTTTGCGGAAATCAATATTGTCGAGAAGAAAACCGACCAAGTGCTAATGGTTAACAAGGGAAAGGGTTCAAGGGTAAAGGAAAAGCAAGGTTGCTAATCCTAAGGCAAAGGTTGCCAAGCCCAAAGAGGCTTCCAAGCCTAAAGAGGCTAAGCCTAAGTCCCAAGAGGACGCGATGCGCTTCCATTGCAATGAGATTGGACATTGGAGGAGAAAGCTGCGCAAAATACAAGGAAGCAGAAGAAGGGCAAAGGAGTTGCTTCAACTTCGGGTATCTTTGTTATAGATATATTCCTATCTACTTCTAGTTCTTGGGTATTGGATACCGGATGTGGAACTCACATTTGTCTAAATGTGCGGGGTCTAAGAAACGAAGGATGCTTAAGGAAGGCAAAGTAGACCTACGTGTGGGGAATGAAGCAAGGAGTCTTTGCATTAGCCGTAGGAACTTATGAAGTTACTTTACCTAGTGGACTAATACTTGTTTTGAACAATTGTTATTACGTTCCGGCTTTAAGTAGGAATATTATTTCGATTTCGGCTTTGGATGATGAAGGTTTTAATTTTCTTATACGTGATAAGAAATTTTCTATTTACAAGAGTGATATGCATTATTGTCTTCTTTGTTTCATTCAATGGCCTTTATATTCTTGATGTTGAAAGTCAAGATAATGATGTCTATAACATTAATAAGAGATCTAAACCCAATGATGTAAACCACACTTACTTATGGCATTGTCGTCTTGGCCATATAAACGAGAAACGCATTTCTAAACTCCACAAAGATGGATTTTTGGACTTACATGATTATGAATCATATGAGACATGCGAATCCTGTTTACTTGGCAAGATGACCAAGGACCCATTTACCAAAACCGGTGAAAGGGTGGGCGACTTACTAGGACTCATACATACCGATGTATGTGGGCCTATGAGTAGCGATGCTAGGGGAGGATTTCGGTACTTCATAACATTCACTGATGATTATAGTAGATTTGGATATGTTTATCTAATGAAACATAAGAGTGAATCGTTTGAGATATTTCGAATATTTCAAAATGAGGTGCTAAATCAACTTGGCAAAACTATTAAGGTACTTCGATCCGATCGAGGTGGTGAATATTTGAGCCAAGAATTTGACAGTCATCTTAAGAGTTGTGGAATCATTTCAGAACTCTCTCCATCCGGAACACCACAATGGAATGGTGTGTCTGAATGGAAGAATAGAACTTTGTTGGACATGGTTCGTTCTATGATGAGTCAAGTTGAGCTTCATTTATCCTTTTGGGGACATGCACTAGAAACTGCTGCTTTCACTATAAACAGAGTTCCTACCAAATCGGTTCAAAAGACCCCATATGAGATGTGGCATGAAAGAAAACCTAGTTTGTCTTTCATGAAGATTTGGGGTTTCGATGCATATGTCAAGAAGTTAACTTCCGACAAGCTAGCACCTAAATCTGATAAATGTGTTTTCGTGGGTTATCCTAAGGAAACCAAAGGATACTATTTCTACAACCGAAACGAGAACAAAGTGTTTGTTGCTCAAAATGGTACTTTCTTAGAAAAGGAGTTTCTTCGCAAAGGAACCAGTGGGAGTAAAATAGATCTCGAAGAAATTCGAGAACCCGAAAACAACATTGAACCAATGGTAGAAACTGAACCAAGTTCACAAATCGTTGTGGAACCGGTTCAAGATGCACAAGTTCTTCGCCGAAGTGGTAGGTCACGATCCGAACCCGAGAGATATGGATTTCTCGTTACGGAAAGTGATGAAGTGGAGTTAATCGAAAACGATGAACCCACTTGCTATCAAGAATCGATATCCGCTCCTGATTCCGAAAAATGGCAAGAGGCCATGAAGTCCGAATTACAATCCATGGCTGATAATCAAGTTTGGAACTTGATTGATCCACCCGAAGGTGTAAAAACCATAGGGTGCAAATGGGTCTTCAAGAAGAAGACCGACATGGATGGGAAGGTGCACACCTATAAGGCTAGGCTAGTAGCTAAGGGATATAAGCAGATTCATGGCATAGACTATGATGAAACCTTTTCGCCTGTAGCTATGCTTAAGTCTATTAGAATTTTACTTGCCATAGCCGCATATTATGACTATGAGATATGGCAAATGGATGTCAAAATAGCTTTCCTTAATGGGAAGTTACTTGAGGATGTATACATGATACAACCTGAAGGTTTTGTCAGTCCAGAAAATTCTAACAAAGTGTGTAAGTTGCAGAAATCCATTTATGGATTAAAGCAAGCTTCTAGGAGTTGGAATCTACGTTTTGATGAAGCAATCAAGGAGTTTGGCTTTATCAAGAACGAAGATGAACCTTGTGTGTACAAGAAAATTAGTGGGAGCGTAGCACTCTTTTTAGTGTTGTATGTCGACGATATCTTACTCATTGGAAATGACGTTTTACCTTTTCTGATTTGTTAAGTCTTGGTTAGGAAAGTGTTTTTCAATGAAAGATATGGGTGAAGCCGCATATATCCTTGGTATCAAGATCTATAGAGATAGATCCAAGAGGATGATTGGTTTAAGTCAAAGTACTTACATTGACAAAGTCCTTAGAAGATTCCAAATGGAAAATTCTAAGAGAGGGAATTTGCCAATGTTGCATGGTATATCTCTTAGCAAGAATCAATGTCCTAAGACTAACGATGAGCGAAAGAGAATGAATGGTATTCCATATGCTTCGGCAATTGGGTCTATCATGTATGCTATGTTATGTACTAGACCGATGTCTCGTGTGCTCTAAGCATGACGAGTAGGTACCAATCGGATCCCGGTGAACCACATTGGATAGCAGTCAAGAATATCCTTAAGTACTTACGAAGAACTAAGAATGCATTCTTGGTCTTTGGAGGAATGGAAGAAGATCTTGTAGTAAAAGGCTACACAGATGCTAGCTTTCAAACCGACAAAGATGATTTCGAATCGCGATCTGGATTTTTGTTTACGCTTAATGGAGGAACTGTGAGTGGGAAAAGTTCCAAGCAAAGTACCGTCGTTGATTCTACAACCGAAGCTGAGTACATAGCGGCATCCGATGCAGCTAAGGAAGCAGTTTGGATCAAGAAGTTCATTAGTGATTTGGAAGTCGTTCTAAGCATCAGAGACCCTATTGAACTTTACTGTGATAACAATGGTGCCATTGCACAAGCAAAGGAACCAAGATCACACCAGAGATCCAAACACATACTTCGACGTTTCCACATTATCCGTGAGATATGTGAAAGGGAAGACGTTAAGATATGCAGAGTAGACACTGATGACAACGTGGCGGACCCACTAACTAAGGCTCTCTCGCAAGCTAAACATGATGGTCATGTTAGGTCCATGGGTATTCGATACATGGTAGATTGGGCCTAGTGCAAGTGGGAGACTGTTGGTGTTATGCCCTAGGCCTATGATTCATAGACTTATGTGTTGACATTATTTATTATTATATGAGATGTTTATCATTTGATTATTATGTGTTTTGTATATTTTTTAATAATAATCTGCGTCCCTAATTATTAAGAGAATAATTAGTATAATTGTCAATGGATAATCATGTGATGATTATATGCATAGAGATGCACATTGAAATTATGAGTACTTGTTAGAGAACAAGTGACTGGACATGACCCGCATGAGATTTATGACATGGTCAAGTGTTATAAGTAAATCTCATAAGGTTACTTCATTTAGTCCCTAGACACTGAGATTATCATGACCTTACATATGATGAAAAGTCATGTTTGATTTTAGTCAAACGATATCTTAACACGATATCCATAAAGGCTATCTTTGGCATGATCGGATTCATGATGGGAAGGATGATAAGTCAAGATGGAATTTGTCCCTCGAAAGAGATGTTTTGCTTGGGCCCCTCGATGAGTGATAATGATGAAAGTGTATGGCCGTACCCCAATATGATTGGAATTATCATTATACTCAAGGAATCGAAAGCATTGAACATAGACAAGTTGACAATGACCATGACTTGTGTTCAATATAACATCGTGAGACAAAGGGAGAAATGGAAGTACACCGTTGGAAACGTGAACTCTTACGTTACATTATTTGGGTAGACATAATGGCTTGCTAGAGTCCGCTTATGTCTTATGAGGTTCGATATGATCGAACTCATTGCCAACATAATGTAATCCTATTGGGTCACACACAACTAGAATGAATTGGTTAAACCGGAGGAAGATTGATTGAGAGTATCAGTATCTGGCTATATATGTCACGCGACATATTAAGCCAATGGCTTAATATACCGCGCGACATAATAGGCCAGTACGCGGTTTGACAGCCTGTCTCTCCTAATATGATTAGGAGAGGTATTCCTACTATTGTAGTATAAATACAAGGGTTACGTCGGACCTAAAAGGTCGTAGAAATTTTTCAAGCAAAATTCATATTTAAATACTCTCAATATTCTTCAAGGTTTAGATCTAGCAATCATCAAGAAGTTGTTCTTGGATTCATTCAAAGGTGTGGATACCGAAAGAGGGTCTTCGCTCGTTCATCGATCAAGGCCTAGAGTTCAAGCAAGTTGAAGAACGAAGTTTGTGATTCGATATCACATAATCAAAATCGTTCGATAGCTCAAGACCGGAAAGCGTTTCAAGGTTGGTTTAATTCTATCTCATATGAATTTAAATTAATTGTATAGAACCGATCCTAGGGCTTCTTGGGTTTTATGTTTTAATGCTTAAATTCCGCTGCGCATGGACCCGTAAAACCCAACAAACACACACAAAGGCATACTTCTTCCTACCAAATCTTTCTACTTCAATAGGTCCCATTAAGTCAGTATGAATCATCTCTAAACACCTAGATGTGGAGCATTGTTGGACCTTTTTATGTGATGCTTTTGTTTGCTTTCCCTTTTGACATGAACCACAGACATCAGGGTTCTTGAAGTTCAGTTTAGGGAGACCTTTTATGGCTTCAAACCTTTGAAGTTCTTCCAGAGTTCTACAGCTAGCATGCCCTAATTTTTGATGCCACAGATTGACATCATTAGCTTTTGAGCTTAGGCAAGAAAGATTGTCACCAAATTGGTAACAATTATCAGCAGATCTAGGACCAGTAAACACACATTTATTATCCTTATCAAACACTTCACACAAGTGCTTATCAAACTTCACAAAGAGGTCATCATCACATAGTTGACTGATGCTTATTAGGTTGGCTTTCAAGCCTTTTACATGGTACACATTGTGTAGTTTTGGGAGACCCTTAACATCTAGGGTTCCTTTTCCAACAATCTTTCCTTGAGCACCTCCACCAAAATTTACTTTCCCTCCATTAATCACTTCATAGTCAAGAAGGACTGCTTGGTTTCCAGTCATGTGCCTAGAGCACCCACTATCAAAATACCAAGAGCCAGAGACAGTACTCTTGAGGGAAGAGTAAACAACATTGCAGGTGGTAATTGGTTTGGCCACCCACTGTTTAACAGTTTTCTTTTTGGGTTGCAGAGGTCTCAGATTATCAGGATGTGTGTTCGGATGTGTATACATCTTCTCACACATCTGAGGCTAATTGAAGTGACCAGATTTTTTATCAGCCTTGAGTTTGTAACAGAAGGGCCTAATGTGACCAGGAGCTAGGCAGTAATGGCAGATGTAATGCCTCTTCCTAGGTCTTTTCTCACTCAAAATGACTTTTTCTTTAAAAACTTGTTTTTTCACACTTTTTGAGGTAGAAGCCTCACATCCCTCCTTTACAAAATTATTTTCAAAACCCAAACCAGTTTTGTCACGTTGACCTACAGAGAAAGCTTCTTCCATTTTCATCTTACTTTTATTTAACTTAGTAAAAGTATTTTCAGCTTTTTCACATTCATTTTTGAACTTTTCAAGGTCAACTTCTCTTTTGATCACAAGAACTTCAAGTCTTGCAATGGTATCTTTTTGAGCATCATTTTCCTTTGAAAGAACAGCTTTTTCATCTTCACAAGCAGCCAATTTATCAGAAAGAGATTTATTTACCTTAACAAATACCTCAATCTTGTCCAATCTTTTCATCCAATCTGTATGCAGCTCCTTGTATGTTGCAAAAAGTTCTTCATAGGGAATGTCCCTTTCTTCATCTTCATCATCTGAATCTCCTTTTACAGAGAAACAGTTTAGCAACAGTTCAGATGTGACACCAGATGTGTTCACAACTGAGACCACATCCAAAGAATTTTCAGGAGCATCTTCTTCTATATCTGCAGAAAAGGCATTAAACACAGAATGGCAGTTTATGATAGACATGTTAGCCACTTCTTCTTCATCATCCTCACTGTCACTAAGGGTAGCAGTTAAGCTCATTCCTTTCTTTTTAAGTGTGTTAGCACACTCATTGGCATAATGACCAAAGCCACGATATGCCCTACATTGGACAGATTCAGATGATTTGTTTTCAAAACTTGGCTTCTTGAATCCAGTGTCAATGCTAGGTTTTGATTTTTCAGGAGCACTGAGAGTAGGTTTGTTAGGAAATTTACTTATCCTTCTATTTTTCAGTATTGAACTGAACTTCTTTGAGATAAGAGCTACATCCTCTTCTTATAGATTAGACTTGTCAATTTCAGAGGATAATTCCACAAGCTCTTTTGGAAGTGCAACAGCACTTTTGAGGGCAAGACTGTGTGTTTTGTTCTTCTTCTGAGCCTCAAGGTTAAGCTCAAACACAGTCAAGATTCCTATGATTGTGTCAAGACCTACAGTGTTTGTGTCTTTTGTTTCCTCAATCACTGCCACTTTTATATTAAACCTCTCAGGTAAGGTCCTTAAAATCTTACTTACAAGTCTTGCATTGGAGATAGATTCTCCTAGACTTGTGCATTCATTCGAAATCTCATGAATCTTAGCAGCATATGACACAATGTCCTCAATTTCTTCCATTCGAAGTAACTCAAACCTATCCATTAAAATTCTAAGCCTGGTAGCCTTCACACTTGGTGCTCCCTCACATTGAGTTTGCAAAATATCCCAAGCAGTTTTGGCTATACTCTCATTTGTAATAAGCTTGTACATATTCCCAGAAACATGGCTGGAAATAGCACCCATAGCTTTTGAATTATAATTTGCAGCTTGTATTTCATCAAGAGTCCATTGATCTTCAGTTTTTCTTTCGAAAATAAACTCACCAACACCAGAAGGTGGCTTTTTCTCCACAGTAGGAGGTTGCCATGCAACAAGAATACACATCCAAGCCCTTTCATCAATACTTTTGATGTAATTTCGCATCTTAGACTTCCAAAGAGAATAATTGGTGACATCCAAGACAGGAGGCCTGTTTTGGTGATTTTGGCATTCCATAATGACTACACTTTCTGGATCAACACTCAGTAATATATCGAGAGTTGACTCTGATACCAATTGAAAGTTTCGTGTAGCTAGGAAACTTAGATCACCCAACAGACAACGGATGTGAGTACAGATGTGTCTCACAACTGTCCACACATCCACATATAATGCAGCGGAATAAAATAATTAAAAATAAATTAAATGCAATAACTCAAGAATTATTTACGCTTAATGATCAATGTGATCAGCAAACTAGGCTTACGCCCAAAAAACTTTTCACTATAAAAACTTTTGTTTCTTACAAAAACAAATAAGTGAAAAACTAAAATATGAAAATACTAAATGAGTTCTAATCACCTTCTATGACAAGAACAACTCTCCTTTCCTAAGTAGGATCTATTCTAGTCAGAAGTAAAACAAGAGAACTCTATGAAAATCTAGATGTGAGTTACGGATGTAAGGCACAACCTTCACTCACAACCTAAAAACAATAATGTCGAATACAATGAAGAGTATGTAATTTTCTCTCTAAAATTCCGTAGCTTCTCTTGTGTTGAATGCCTTGTATTTATAATGCACCATGGAGAAGATCTTCATGCAATCAACATCTTCCTTTGTGAGATCTCTTTTCCTATATGAAAACATGAAACACACTCACAAGGAAATCAAATATTAGTGGGTTAGTCCTAATATAAAACTATGTACATAAATAAAAGATATTTATATATTTACAATCTCCTAGTTAAAGTATGATATTAATAAATCTTTCATGAAAATCCCAAATTTTTTTTACCATAATAGAAATATTTTTAAATAAGAAAACAAGTATTTGTTCCTAAAAGAGCTCACGCTTTCATAGAGGAGAGATTCAGGTACAAAAGGTTAAAAAAAGCTCACGCTTTCATAGAGGAGAGATTCAGGTACAAAAGGTTAATTGTTTGACATGGAGCAAATAGACAAGAATGGAATATAGTGGAGTATACACATGTTTGATAGTATTATTATATTAATAACTAGCTCATGCCCGTGTTCAATGTCACGTTTTAAAAAAAAAATTAATTTAAAAATAAAAAAAAATTAAGGGCAAAATGGAAAAGAAACAAAATAGTGAGGGCAAAATGGGAATTTTTGCCGTTGAAACTGTTCATTGAACAGTAGAGGACCACCCTCATTTATACTATAGATACTATCGATTACAATTTCTGGAATTAGAAAAGACCAATTAAATTTTTATAAAATTATAATTATAATTAAAATTTGATTATTTAATTATAAAAATTAAAGTGAAACAATCTTTTCATTTGTAAGTGATGCTCACACTTTTTATTATTTTGATGATTGAAATTTAGTTACACCTTTCACTTTATAAAATAGATTACTGGAATAATTTGGGTGTTTTATATAATTTATGTTTTTCCTGATTTATCCCGATCTATTATCCTAAAAAGTGAATGATGTGATCAAATTTCAACGGTAGGGAATTGGTGGCAGCTCAACAACCTCGTATTATAAGCTACATAAATTAGAACCTGTGTTTAGTTTCTCATATTAGCTAACCTTGTTCACATAAGTAACAGAGAGACAGAAAGGAGGACAGTGGTCCAATCCTACAAGAGTGGCTTATACATGCAAATATTTCGGGCCAACAATACGTTTGAACATAGGTTCGAAACGTGTCTTCCTAAAACTAATGTAGCCTCCTGCTACTAAACAATATCGTCATCTGATTGGGTGGTGCTTCTCATGTACAGGTTTGAAAGAGAGAGGTCCTTAGGCCTGACACCTTTGGTTGATTGGTATTAGCAGCTAACTGGTTCGGTGGTTCAAACTGTGGTTTGAAATCGAAACAAATTAAATTATGCGGTTTAGTTCGATTTTCAAATAATAATGGTTTGGTTTCAAAAATTGTCAAACCATATGATTCGGTTTGATTTGAGGTCTGGACTCCCAAACCACGGTTCGAGATCGCGAGATCGAACCATCAAACGGTTCAATATTAACCATATATATTCATCTTTCATCTGCACCTCACATTTAGATTTGAAAACTCCTAATTTTATTGATGGGTTTTGGCCCATAATCCTTTTTCATTTTGGTTAATCTTCATGTAATAATGTTAATTCACTGTTTAGTACAATACCATTACAAACACTCAAATGGTATGTTATTATCATAAATATTGAAGCACAATTTCAAGTTGTGTTTAAATACTGAATCTTTTATGTATATTATGTCTGAAAAATTCAGACAAACATGACAATAAATTGTGTAGTCTGAAATCATGTTCTAATTAATGGTTTAAGAAGTGTTCAATTTCATGTTTTGAACAGTGGTTTGAATTGTGGTTTAAACCACGGTTCAAACGTAAAATCAAACTTGATGCTGCAGGAATTGTGCTTATCAATCTTCCTCCACGTGGCAGGACTGATCACCTGGCTCCTTGACCTGAAATCAGAACCCACGACTAGCCGGATGTGTCTCCGGCGAAGACGCTCGGGCGTGAGAGTAAGATCACCGTTGTATAAAGCTCAAAATGTATTGAATATGGAATTCAGATAACAAAATGGCAGTTACCTTTCACCGTTTGGTAGTGATGAAGTATTTATAGACAAGAGTGGTGTATTTTTGGGGAGGCGACAGGTGCTCCGAGATTGTAGCGGCAGTTACTTGGACGTGGGAACATGTCTATAACGGTCCCTGATTTGTAGGGATGTGGTTATGAGGATTGTTCAACCAAATAAGCCGGCAAGTGTTAAGTCGTCACTTGTTGATTTAGGTCGACGTCGCCACTCGTGATATGGTTGACTTTGATTTGTCGGGTAGAGCATGGTTCGTACCCGAATTGTAATATGGATCGTGAGGTCGGACTAAGTTAGGTCGGGACACAGTAGGTCGGACCACGGGCTTAGTCGATCGATACTGAGATGGGCTTTGGGCCTTGTTTTGATTGGGCCACCCTTATTGGGAATGTGGAGACCAAGACTGCATCTGTAATTGGACTTTACTCGTTTGGCCCAACTCGACACTTTTGGTATGTTCGGTGGCTGACTTTCGAGTTGACTTCGTCGACTTGGAAGTTAAGAAGATTTTTGAAAATTGCTTTACTCGCGAGGTCGATGCTAGTCTTTGAAGTAGGTCGACCATGATGACGTGGCAACATCCGATCGTTGGCGATGAACGGTTGGAGATGAAGGAGCGCCGATTTTCGTAATGATTACAATTCGCGTTTGGAACTCCTTCTCGCGCTTCGATTTTAATTTTGGAAAATTAATTTCGATTTTCCTTTCCCTTTCCAAATTTAGGAAAATATAAATAGCAAAATCCTCTTCGTTTAGAACTTTTACCGTCCTAAAACTCTTCTTCTCAGGCGATAATCACGGGATTGCGGCAAGATTTAAATCTAGTTCTCGGCTTGACAACGAACCTACCTTACGCAATTAATTAAGGTATTTCCCTCGTATCCTTGCTTTAAGGTTTTAATTTATGCCTTGTTCTTCGTTTCCGCCATGGCTAGGACCTTTAGTTGCGAACCGGGCGTGGTATGGCTCTTGCATTGTTAACCGTAGGGCATGCAAGAATGTGAACGGTGAGTGGAGAGTGATGTCCTTGGATGAGTGTGCCTCCATTTTGACTAGTTGGGGTTGAATTCTGGCTGAGATAGGGCTGCCCATTATAGGGAAATTGAAAATGTGGTGATTGACGACTCAAATGTTGTCGCTTTTCATCTATTCCATGAGCGCTTGACCATATCACCTTGTTTTATGTTAGGGACGTCAAAAGCCCTCCTTCCTTAGAAATAGAATAGGTTTTCCGGGGAGTCTGGGTCGTCCTTAGGTAGGTCGGCGGAACATGATCATAGGGCCCGACTCCCTGCTTCCTCTTTTGCTTGTACGAATATGGCGACTCAAGAAGGGAACAGCCTCAACTTCTTACGGTCCTTGAATTGTCAACGCATTTGGGCCCAATGTGGTGCCGAGGCAAGAATGAGAGGGGCTATGTGCCCCAACGACCTACCCGTGGGAGGAAGAATATGGAATCCCGTTATGATGTGATCTACAACTTCGCTGGGATAGATAGGGCAGACTTTAGGGTGACCATCCTTAGTCAGAAAGAATTTTTGGCCAAATACCGTGCTACCTTCACTAGAGATGCTACTAAGGTCGCTTTCTTCTATGGGCAGTTCGAGGCGGGGTTGAGGTTGCCGTTGGATCCCTTTATCAATGAATTCCTCGAGTGTATGGATGCCACTCCCCTTCGGCTTGGGGCCAACACTTGTAAATCTTGGTATGTTTTGCAATGGTGTGTAGGTTTTGGGCCATGAGCCTTGTATGAAGGTTTTTAAAGAATTTTTGGTGCTAAGCTTGATAAGCATGATTGGGGAATTAGTACTCCCTCCAAGCCCAACTCTCCCAAGTTGTTTGCCCAACCTTCCAAATAAACACAATTCTTTGGAACTCGCATGTAGTTTTGGTTGAGAGCGGTGGGATGGGAATTTCCGTTGCCCAATGATGAATCTGATGTTATCAGTGAGGACAATTATTGGGAGCCTCCTTGGTACCAAACTTTGTACAAAAAGCTGTGTGCGTTGGTCAAGGATGGGCCTATCAGCTGGGAATCCTTAGGAACAACCAAATACAACTATATCCAAGCTGGGATGATGCCTGGGGATGGAGTAGTGGAGCCCCTTGTTCCTGTGTTGAGATGCCAGATGTATCCTGATTGGGTTACTCACTCTTTGGGTAGATTTGAGGAGACTTGCCAATTTTGCCAGAAGACAGACAATTATTGCAAGGAAAATGGAGAACACATTGGTGGTAAGGGTTTACTCGTTTCCCTTCATTAGCTCGTCCACTGTTAACTTGCATAAGTAGCTCTTTATAGGCGCACAGAAATATTTTGAGCTGCATACACAACTCTTAGCTCGTCCATCGCCTGCTCGTACGTAGAACTAGTTAGCTCGTACATAGAACTATCTCGAATTGCCACTCTGTACTTATCAAATTGCCTGCTCGTATGTAGAATTAGTTAATTCGTACATAGAACTGCTTTGCATCGTATCAATTACTTCGTTATAGAACAGTTTAGCTCGTACATAGAACTGCCTTGACTTGCCGAGCTAATACTTGATCATTTTGATGTCATACAGTTTTGACTCCTGAACAAGAAGCAGCAATGGTTCGAATAGTAGGGGTGTCAGATAAAAAGAAAGCTAAGAAAGCCCGTGGGGCGACGATGCCAGAGCGAGTAGAGAGAGGGAGGCTGGCTGCGAGGAACAATTTGCTTTGCCCAAGGACTTTGGTGGGATGATCCCCATGGAAGGGACCGAGTTGGAAAATCCCTCGCCGAGTGGGACCCCCTGCGCCAATGTTAATGAAGGAGGTGATGAGTCAGCAGTCGGTTAGACCCGGCTTGAGTTCGACCCAATCTACGATGCCAATCTTGTAACCTCGGGTCTTTGGGGTAAGTGTGGTTAGTCCTCAGATCATCGTCAATATTGATGATGATGCCATGGAAGAAGATGATGATGATCGTCCTTTGAGCTCGCGGAAGAGGTCTCGATCCAAGAAAGGCAAATCTGTGTCCTCGAGCCAATTGCCTCCACCAACTTCCTCTCCCCCAAGTAAAGAGTCTCTGGAAGAAATGATGAGGAGGTTGAGTGACGTCCCTCCTCTCGAAGGACTCGGTGCACGAGTCACCGCTACCCAGGACATGAACTTGGGTCGGGTGATTGTGAGAAGAGTTGTGGATGTGGGTCTGCGGCTCGGTTCTTTGATAAGGGCATAACGCTGAAGAATTCTCGGCTAGATGCGGGATGGCTCCACTGCGAGGTAACTTCCACTTTCTCTTTCTTTCTAGCCGCTTATTCTCTTATTCGATCAAGCGAAATTACATGCTAACACTTCCTTGATTTCTCTGGAATATAGAATCTCACCATGGTCGAGCGGAGTTAAGAGCTCCCCCGGAGGGCCTCCATTGAGAGGGAGAGGCGGGCCCTCAAAGATTATTCCAAAAAGGCTAAAGAGCTTGCGGATATGAAGGAGAAGTACAACGATCTAGACAATTCATATGAAGCCAATGAGATGGTAAAGACAAAAGCCTTGTCCGACCTTGAAGCTACAGAATCCAAACTCAAGGAAGTGACCTCAGAAAGGGATGCTGAGCGCCTTGCTCATGAGAAGACGAAGGTCGAGCTTACCACTTGTCTCCAAGCTTCTCGCGAGATAAAGATTCTTTTTTGAAAGAGCTTAACGAGGAGCACAACTCGGCTCGAGCTAAATGGAAGGAGGCTCTGGAGAAGGCGGCCACGATGCGTGGATAAGTTCAAGGAGGGAGACGGGTTCTATAATGCCATTGTGGCCAAAGCACAAGATTTTCTTGAGGTCGGCAAGAGACACATGGCCCGTCGTGCGCTTGTAGATCCAACGGCTACGGTTACCATCGAGCAATTAGCTCGTTGGTTTGCGAGTCTCAATATGATATGACGGCTCGTGGTGGTCACTCGCTCGTTCCTTACCTTGAAAATGATCTAGCTTTCATTGCCCCAAGAGGATGAGGAGGATCACTGCGAGAAGTGGGAAGCTCCCCTGTTCTTGATAGAAATTTTGATGTGGTCTTGGCGGAACTCGACGATCTTTGAAGCCATGGATATTGAAAGCGAGCGGACATATTCGAATCGGGTAAGCCCATAGAGCCCGGCAACGAGAAGATGGTGAAGGTCGAGCTTCCATTGACGACCAAGGCGATGTAGTCCAAAACTCTTGATTTTATTGAGTTGTAATGAACAAGTCCCAAACAATATCTTTGTCTTTTGTCTAACATTATCTGTATGCCTTATCCCAGCTTTTTGGGAGGCATAATACTTTTGTAAGTTAATTTCTGCTCAAGTCTTGGCCCGCTTTTGGGAGGCTTTTCGTATTTAATCTTAGGCGACCTTTGTTCTCGAATGTTGTATGTTTTCCATTCCATATTGTATGTCGAGCTAGATGTAGATAATATAAATGAGTCAACTTGAGCCTAGAGGCGACTTGATCTTGTTGGTTTAGTCGACCTCGAGACTTGGTTAACTTTTTTGTGAACGAGATTGACCATGAGTCGAACCTTTGTTCATACCATTGAAAGCTGACTCTGGGTCGAGTTAATTAGGACCAAGTTGATTAGGAATCATACTTGTTGAATAGGCAAAGGCGATTAAGAATCGAGCTAAGTAAATCAAGGCGACTAAGAGTCGAGTTTGTTAGAACTAAGTCGACTAAGAGTCGGACTTGTTAAGTGAACAAAGGCGATTAAGAATCGAGCTTGTTAGAACGAAGGCGACTAAGAGTCGAGCTTGTTAGGGTGAAGGCGACTAAGAGTCGAGCTAAGATGAGCGACTAAGAGTCGAGCTCGTTAGAACGAAGTCGACTAAGAGTCGGACTTGTTAAATAAACAAAGGCGATTAAGAATCGAGCTTGTTAGAACGAAGGCGACTAAGAGTCGAGCTTGTTGATATTAATGTAACACTATGTTTGATCGAATAAACTGCGCTTTTCATTGAAGTAGGAATCATGCTTACATCAATTCGAAACTAGCTTTAACACAAACTTGAACTTTGAAATTGAAAACTAGAGGTAGTATTTGATGAGGTGAGTAGCATGCCAAGGATGTTTCAACTCGTCACCTCCGGGATGAGCTATCATGTAGGTTCCTTCCTTGACGACTCGAGTGACTACATATGGACCTTCCCAGTTAGGAGATAGCTTGTTCTGCTGGGTCCTTCTACCCGTTGCCTCAATCTTTCTCAACACATAATCTCCAACTTGGAAAGACCTTGCCTTGACCTTCTTGTCGTGATAACTTTTAGTTCGCTGCTTGTAGTTGACCATTCGGAGGTAAGTGTTTCTCGTTTCTCGTCGACTAGATCCGGGTCGATCAATCTATTGGTATCATTTTGCTCTTGATTGAAGAAAGTCACTCTAGCGAGTGGGGAATGCGAGCTCGGCGGGTGCCATGGCCTCGGACCCGTATGTGAGAGCAAAGGGGTTTCCCAGTAGGCCCCGAGTGGTTGTACGAACCGCCCCGAGAAGCGAGGGAGTTCGTCCAACCAATTGTTTCGTCGACCTACGAGTCCGAGTCTTGAGGGAAGATAGAACAAGTTTATTTGCTTTGCCTCGGCTTGCCCATTTCCTTGAGGATAGGCGACGAAGATTTCCAATGTTTGATTCCAACTCGCGTCATCTACGCCGAAGGTGCAGGAGAACTGTAAACCATTGTCAGACACTATAGCTCGAGGAAAACCAAACCGACACCAAATGAAGTCATGAATAAAGTTGATAGCATTTTCCTCTGTGATGCGAGCTAAAGGTTTGGCTTCAACCCATTTAGTGAAGTAATCTATGGCGACGATCACATACTTGCAGTTTCCTCTGGCTGGAGGGAAGGGTCCAATCAGGTCGACGCCCCACATGTCAAATGGCCAAGCTGCGATCACAGGAGTGCGCTCATTTGTAGGCACATGGGGAAGGTTGGCAAACCTTTGGCATTGATCACATTGCTGAACAAAGTTGTGAGTGTCAGCTCTCATGTGTGGCCAGTAGTATCCCAAAGTGATTAACTTGTCAGCAAGAGTCCTGGCCCCCGGGTGTCCACCACAAATTCCACTATGCACTTCGTGTATCAATAGGACGACCTCTTGAGGGTGGATGCACTTTAGTAATGGTCGAGTATAAGATCTTCTGAACAGGTCGCCTCCTTGAATGACATACCTCGGAGCTTTCTTTTTGATAGCTCGAGCCTTCTTCTCGTCATCTGGCAGCTCTCCACTTTCTATGTATGCCTTCATTTCCTCGATCCAACACTTCTCCTGAGTCCAATTTCTTGAGGGATCATCTATGCATAGAATTTTTACTCTTTCATAGGCTGGACTTTCGAGGAAGGAGATAGGTTCATCATGTGGTTCATCCGAAGTGGCTAGCTTCGAGAGGAGGTCAGCTAGCTCATTGTCTTCTCGTCCAATTCTTTGAATCTCCCGGAATTCCAAATCTTTTATCGGTTCCTTCACCGAGTCGCGATATTTGATCGGTGTGGCACTAAGTACCTCGTACTCGCCTCGACACAGTTGACTATCAGTGTGAATCATAGTAGGCCATGATCTTAGTCGCTCCAAAACACTTGGCGTATTCTATAGCTGCTATCAAAGCTTCATATTCGGCCTGGTTGTTGGAAGCATCAAACTTGAATCTTAGTGATTCCTCATACACAGTTCCAGACTCTGGTTCAATTAGCACTATCCCGGCTCCACTGCTATTCTTGGTCGATCCGTGCGAATAGACCTTCCAACAATCGATGGGTAGGCGATGGCGACACTGGGATTCGACTCCTTCCCTTTAGCCTTTTCTTTTGGAGCTCGCTGCTCGTCGTCTTCTTTGGTGAACGTAAGCTCGACCAAGAAGTCGGCTAGAGCTTGAGCCTTCAACGCCTTTCGAGGTCGATACTCAATGTCAAATTCGGTAAGGGCAATTGACCAATTGAGAAGTCGACTGAACTCTCCGGCTTGTGAAGAATTTTTCTAAGGGGGCATTTGTAAGAACCACAATTGGATGAGCCGAGAAAATAAGCTCGCGGCTTCCTTGAAGCCACGACTAGGGCATAAGCGACCTTCTCGGCATTGTAGTATCTCGCTCTCCACATCGATAAGGCCTTGCGATGTAATATCTTGGTTTTGAAGCCCTTCATCCTCTCTAATCAACACCGCTGCAACCGACTTGTCTCCCGAGACGAGATATACAAATAAGGTTTCACCAGTGGTCGGGCTACTTAGCAAAGGTGGAGTAGCGAGGTAATCCTTCAATTGTTGAAACGACGAATGACATTCGGTCGTCCACTCAAAATTTTTCGTCCCCCTCAATGCTTTAAAGAAGGGGAGAGACCTCTCTGCTGACTTTGATATGAAGCGACCAAGAGCTGCTACCCTTCCGTTAAGTCGCTGCATCTCTTTGACACTGGTGGGAGCTTTCATGTCGACTAACGCCTTGATTTTTTCTGGATTGGCTTCTATGCCTCTTTGAGATACCATAAATCCCAAGAACTTGCCAGCTGCAACCCCAAAGACACACTTACTGGGATTGAGCTTCATGTCGTTTGCTCGCAAGTTGGCGAATGTTTCCTTCAGGTCGACTACGTGACGTCCAGTCTTAGTTTTGATGACCATATCGTCGACGTAGGCCTCCATGTTTCGGCCAATTTGAGAAGCAAAGACTTTGTTCACCATCCTTTGATAAGTTGCCCTTGCATTCTTCAATCCGAATGGCATCATGTTGTAGCAGTAGATGCCTCCAGCTGCTTGAAATGCCGTCTTGATTATGTCATCCTCATGCATCTTGATCTGGTGGTAACCTGAGTAAGCGTCAAGGAAGTTGAGGGTTGAGTGACCAGCAATGGAATCGACTAGCTTGTCGATTCTAGGAAGGGGATAGCTGTCCTTGGGGCAAGCAAGATTGAGAGTGGTGAAGTCGACACACATCCGCCATTTGCCGTTTGATTTCTTCACCATGACCACGTTGGCCAACCACGTTGTATGAGTGGCCTCTTTGATTATCCCTGCATTCAAAAGTTTTTGTACCTCAGTTTTTATGGCCTCTTCCTTGTCGCGAGCAAAGCTTCTCAATTTTTGGGGTCTAGGCTTTATGGTCGGGTTGACTTCCGATCTGTGAACGGCGACCTCCTCCTTGATTCCCCTCATGTCTTCTACCCTCCATGCAAAGACATCATTACTTTCCTTGAGTAGCTCGATGATTTACGCTCGCTCCTCAGCGATAGGCGCTTCCCAATCTGAATTTTTTGGTCGGGGTAAGAAAGGTTGGTGATTGCGACTCTAGCTCATCCACGGCTTCTAGCTGGTCCATCCACGAATTGTAGAGTCTCAATGATTATCTCCTTAACCCTTTGTCTCTCCTCGGCCCTCGGATGTGGAGCTTCTTCTACTATCATATCATCTAACTTGTGCGCAGCTTTGGTGGTGGTGGTGGCCCCAGAGTTATTGTCGAGTGGAGGCATAGGTTGCCTATGATGACTTGGTCGACCATAACTACATGCTGAATCGACCTCAGTGGTGTTAGAGTGACGTGTCGACTCAAGCATGACCTCGTCATTTGAGCGATAGGTCGACTCTTCCACGTCGGTGATTGTTGACAGTCTGGTAGTTTTGGTGACTGATTGAGACAACTTTAAATAACCATCTGCGAGTCTCGATTTCCAATTCCCTTTTCTTTCTTTCCCGAAGAACATGGTCCGGGTAAGCTCGAGCGTGCCTTGTACACATCCTACTCCGGCGGGTGTGGGGAACTTGACTCGCTGATGAGGGATCGATGCCACCATTCCAAGAGCGACCTGACCTGGAATACCAAGTATAGCGGCATAGTCACTATTTACATCAATCACTATAAATTGTACCTTTGACACGATCCTGAGGGGGTGTTGGCCTAGGTCGACGTCGAGTTCTATCTTGCCCTTTGCATCAACTCGATGATTGGTGAAGCCCTCCAACCTACCATCATATCTCTCCAACTGCTCATCATTAAGACCCATTTCTTTAAAAGTTTTGTAGAACAAAATATCCTTGCAGGCCCCCGTGTCGACTAAGAGTACGCTCGTCGTACATCCGTCAATGAGACCTGGGATGACGAGAACTTGCTCTCTAGCCGCCATGTTAGTAGCCAATTCATGGGGGAAAAAGCTGATTGCTTCATCTCTGACTTCTCTTCTTGGAGGCACATGGGGAGCCTTATTGAGTTGGAAGATTTTGTGCTTGATGGCCGTGTTGCTTGCTTGCTCTGTAATGACCCCCAGGTTCAATCTAGGTTGCCTAGGTCCCTGTTGTCCACCTGCTGGCTGATCGCCTCCACCAGTCTGAGGCCTTTTCACGTAAGCTTCGAGTCTCCCACAGTCGACCATTCTCTGGATGATACGCTTTAATCCCAAGCAATCCTCGTGAGATGACCGAGTGTCTTTGTGGTAGTCGCGATACTTGCTTGTCCCTCCTAAACTTGTTGCACGGATTCATAGGAATTTGGAGGAGCCGGCTCGACGGCATTCATAATTTACGTTCGACTCACCGTAAGGGGAGTGAAAGCCTCGGGCACTTTCTCTGTTGCCCTAGTCCTGTTCTTTCCATTTTTATTATGTCCTCCATTCTTGTTGGAGTCTTGCTTATCATCGAGAGGCCTCAACCTTAGGACTCTTTACCATTCTTCTTCTCTTTCCTTTCCTCGGCTAGGGCAACATTGTACACCTTTTCAAACAACTCCTGTCGAGTTGTGACCGTTCGGACTGTGAGCTCGTAGTCCATATCTGCCGAGGAAATACCGTTTCGGAAGCAATTAATGACTTCCCTATCAGTGAGGTCTTCCTCTATCTTATCAACCATTTCCTTAAACTTGGTGAAGTAGCTCGTGGAGCTATCATTCTTCGCTTTGCACCAAGTTATTCGAGATCGGTGACAGTCATCTTCCGAGCTCCTGCGGTCGAGAAGCGATCTAAGAACTTTGTCTGAAGCGAGTCCAGTGGTGATGCTTCCAGCAGCCAAACCATTGAACCAAGTTAAAGCTGCCCCAGTGAGTGTGCTTAGGAGAGCTTTGCACATATTGTCGTCCTCATTGGCGACAAAACACATTGTGGCTTCTAAATGTGCTATATGACTCCTTGCATTGGTCGACCCTGAATATTTCTCCAGAAGAGGCAACCTGAAGGTAGGAGGAGGTCGACTATCTCTGATTTCTTTGGATAAAGGTCGAAGAGCAAAGTCAATTCGTTCGACCTTTCCAATCTCCTTCTTCTTTTCCTCCTCCCACTGTTCGAACTTCTTTTTCATCAATAGCCATTCTCTGGCATCGGGTCTTTCATCTCCTGGAGGGGGAGCAGCATTTGACCTCTGGCCCTCACTTCTGGGGGGAGTCATCTGTCTACTCCTCCTGTCTCTATGGGAATTGGTCCTTTCTGATCTTATTGGAGATCTGTTAGTCAAATATATGTTTAGGCTTAGAATTGCTTAAACCCAATCATAACAAGCATTAATGAGGACCCCTAATTTAGTTAGATCAAAATAGAATTTTTCTATGTACCATAGGATCCCTTAGTGCTAGTGCCAAGTGTTTTTGCTATGTATTTTTCTCAAGATTTGAAGACTTGAAGACCAGAGAATTTCCATCAGCAATGTGTGAGTTACCGGTTGGAGTCAGTTACCGGTCAAAGCCCCTCTTACCGGTTGAGCTTTGTTACCTGTTGAGTTACCGGTCCGGCACCTCAGTTACCGGCCATGTTACTTTACCGGTTAAAGCTTACTCTTCAAGCTTCCTCTGGTTATCAGCTTGCCGGTGCATTAATTGCTCCCAACTACCAAGCCATCAACTTTAGCTAAAGTTGGTAAAGCAAGCATGCTGACATGACATCTCTGCAACAATTCAGAACTTCTTTGAGAATGTCAAGTAACCAGTACTCACAGAGCCTCATCTATCTCTGGAAATCCTCTCTATCCAAATCTCAGGCATTTAATGCAAGGATCTTCCCATTTAATGCCTGCCAGTCAAGTCATCATTACAACCTCTTCAAAGACAACGGCTCCTTTTCAAAGTTCACTATATATAGCTTTCCTGGAGCATTGAAGATGGTTGGGTGCATTTATGATTCTTGAGAGTGAGTTGCTTTGAACTACCATCCTGAAAACTCCATAGTTCAAGGCATTCAATTCAGTCCTCCTATTCACTAGACATCTCTGTTAGGACTTTTTCACTGGCACCTCAATCAATTCTGTAGTGTTCCTCCATTAGACTACTTATGGAACACATTGATTGATTCACACACAACACCCTAGAGAAATCAGCTCAGCTTGTGAGCACATCTCTAGAAAACACCAGGTCTTTATTGTAGCACGACCCATTAGTGGTCACCTCTAGATTGGCAGCCTTTCAATCATTGGCTTGCAACTTGTAATAGGTAGAATCCATTAATAAAGTAGTGCACCTTCACAAATCCAAGTTCGACCAAACTTGGTAGAGGACGTACAATTATTTAACACCGTGAACCTCTTCAAACAATGTGTCATTTATTGCTTTGCTTGTTTTACATTTGTGTAGTTGTAATCAGTTGATAATCTCTCAACTGGTCACAACCTATTGACTTCACTTACTGCTCACTTTGTTTGTCTTACTTGGAAATAATTTTGTCTTGTCTTCTTGCATGATATTTTGTCTTACCGGTTTGCCTATTTCTCTAAACTGAAAACTTAATTTCCGCTGTGCAAAATCACTCACCGGTAAGCTAAAGTTTTTCAAAAGAAGTTTTTAGCTAAAAGTTTTAATGTGCTATTCACCCCCCTCTAGCCTGATTCCTACCATTTGGGACCTAACAATTGGTATCAGAGCTTACAATTTTCGAAAATCATTTTTCCAAGCTTAACCGCTTGAATTGCCAATTCCAAAATGGCAGGAAAAATCATGCAAACATACAACTTGACATCCGTTCCCATGTTGAACGATAACGAATTTCCAGTATGGAAAAACAGAATCATGCGGTACTTGGATTCAATAGATGATAGGTTAACTATCGTAGTCGAGAGATGGTCCCATAACACCCTTGAAAATCAATCTTGCAACCAGAGCTCCCAAAACTCCTCTCATGGATCATGCGGTATAGAGAGTCTCGAACAAGATTTTGAGGTTTATGAAACTTATGTGCCAAAACCACGAGAAGAATGGACCGAGGATGACAAACCGTGTGACTCCTCGGGACGTAAAAGCCTTGCACATCATAACCTCAGACTTGATGACAGACCGTACAAACAAGTACAATGCTATGAGACCGCTCAACAAGTGTGGCGTAGTCTACTCGTATACTTTGAAGGAGATCAAGTGGCCAAGGACAACAGACTCTACAAAAGTGTTGCTAAGTTTGAGTCCTTCAAGAAGAATCCAAATGAGACAATGAAGGAAACATACGACCGATTCTGCGAGGTGAGTAACTCTTGTGCATCTTTAGGTAGAGTCTATACCATGAAAGACCTAAACATGAGATTCCTCAATTCTCTTGGAGACTTGTGGCATGTGAAGGTCGCTATTTTGAAAGAATGCCGTGATTTGAATGTTACTCATATCCGAACATTGTGTCTACTTTGTTCTTATATGAGGAAGAGCTCAACCTACTGAGCGGAGTGCAAAAACAATTTAAAAATTTATCTCTGCCACTGCATCGAGATCTTCCCTGGTTCTTCTATGCTTACCGGCCAAACTACTACCGTTGACTCTCCCTCAATATCTCAAACCTCAACCAACTCAAGCCAATACCTCAACTAGTACACCTCTTGAGGTAGAGGATGAATTTGCCGCATTTGCTAGAAATTACAAAAGGTTTAAGGATTTTAAGAAATCCCACAAAGAAATCATTCCAACCCAAATCCTCATCTTTCCATAGATCTCGGAAACTATCAAAGAAAAGGCCAAACCTCAACCTCAACCGATGGTAAAAATGCCCAAGGTGAGCTTGTGTGTTACAATCGTAGAAAACCCGGCCATTTTGCCTCCAAATGCCCTCAACCGAAATATGAATTTACGAGGAAGAAACCGTTCAAGAAATTTCCTAGATCTAAGAGTTTAGTTGCGGAGGATGCAACTGAAAAGGCTTTACCTGTTTGGTTTGAGACCGATTCGAGAATGAGGAAGCCGACTTTGCCGACTCGGATGAAGATGCCGATGTCGGGCTTTGTTGCTATGGATGGAACTTATGATAAACCCATCTCTACAAACTCCTATCTTTAGACACCCCAACTCCAATGAACAATCATCTTATGTTGACCGAGACTCCACCTATGAGATCTCCCTTGACATACTTTGATGATCCCATTCCTATTCCCAAGGTAGATGCAGGTAATCCATATAACTTTAAAATTCGAACATAGGTGGATCCCTCTATGGTCAGCCCAAAACCATGCCCACTCTCGGGCCAGTTGATGCAACCCATTCAACCGACCTATCAAGCTCAAGCCTTACCAATCGCTACCTATCAACCGATGCTTGAGAACCGACCGATTCACTTAAAGCCTCTAACCGAGCCTAACCCTGAACCGATATCATCACTACCAAATTTTGATCCCAATTTTGAACCATCATCCTCTTCCCCTCAGCCTACTGTTGACCCTATGCCCAATATGTCAAAGTCTGAAATGGCAGAGGTGATGAATGAGCTCTTCTCCGATTTTGAAAAATTAAACGAAGCTCACAAAATTATGGCTGATAATTTCAAAATAATCTCTGCTGAAAATGACTCTTTGAAAGCTGAAATAAAAGATTTGAAAGAAAGCAAGCTAGAGTTAATTCAGTTAAAGAAGGACAATCAAGATCTCACTGAGAGACTGAACATTTCTGTTTGTCAAATTGCTGATCTTGTGTCAAGAAATAACTCTCTTTCTAAAACTATTGACACTTACACAAAATCCCGAGCTGCTATGGAGACTATCATACAAGATCAGATGTCTCCAAACCGAGATGTTACATCTGGAATAAGTTTTACCTCCAAATAGAAGGAAATGACAAATAATAACAAACCGGTTACCAAGTCTGCCTCTACGAGAACTTGATGGGTAAATTTGATGATGCTCAATCCAAATTGATTAAGAGAGAATTAACTAAACCTTTCAAAGCCGTTCCACACACCTATCCCAAGGGAAGGGAACAGATGAAAGCTTATTTGGGCAAAAACAAATCCCAATGGACCGAGGTAGGCGATCCCGAGCTAGGACAATATGTTCCCTCGGTGATGGAAAAAGCAAAGGTGGAATTAAAATTGTTAACCAGGTTGCCGGTAAGGAAACTACAACCTAGAAGGAAGCCATCACCGGTAAGGGACAAACCGGCCGACAACCGTCACCGGTCAACCAACCGGTGAGGGCTCCCCAACCGGTAATAGGTCTTCCAAACCAACAAGGTGCAACCGGTCAACAAAGCTAAACCCATCGCCTTCGTCCCCAAAGGATGCATTTCTGTCCAATCGCTAATCCTCTCAAGCATTGGCAAAATTGAACATCAATTCATCTAAGCCTCCTCACCATCTTCTAATAAATGTGTGAAACTGTGGTTTTATTGGTCACAAGGCTTATGAATGCCTCTTGAAGCACCTATCTGGACCCACCGAGTCTAAAAGCTCGTGTGGTGGCCGAGTATGGCCGCCAAAGAGGAACTAACTCTTTGGACCCAAAAGAATAAGGGGGACCATAAGCTTCTTGTTTTATTTCGGGAATGCTTAATGGCCTCAACCGATGCCGGTAAGGATGTTTGGATTATGGACAGTGGATGCTCTAGGCATATGACCGGACATGCGATCTCCTCACCGATCCGGAAGAAGCATCTGGTCCTCCGGTTGTCTTTGGTGACAACGCAAAGGGTAAAATTATCGGTCGTGGATCCATCAAAAGAGGTACGTTATTGTACGTAAGGTATCTTTGGTGGATGGTCCGAAACATAACCTTCTCTCTATTTCACAATTCGTGACAAAGGTATGCATTGTGTTTTCAATTCTTCCAACTGCTATGTGAAAGACATTGCTACAGGTGAAACACTTCTCACTGGATATAGAAAAGGTAACGTATACGCTATAGATTTAAACAATGTTTCGAATGTTACTAATGTTTGTTTTGTAGCTAAGAACATCAGTGAGAATTCCTGGCTATGGCACAAGAGACTCACCACCCGAACTTCAAATATCTATCCAAGCCGGCCAATAAAAATCTTGTCGCCGGCTTACCTCGTGTGTCTGCTGATCATGGAAGGAAATGTAGAGCTTGCCAATTGGGAAAACAAAGATAAAGAATCTTTCCGCAAAGAAGCCCCGCTTGTCCACTTCTAGGTGCCTCCAGCTTGCTACATATGGATCTGTTTGGCCCCACAACAACTGCCAGTTTAGGGGGTAGCAGATATGCTTTGGTTGTTGTAGACGACTTCTCAAGATATACCTGGGTGGAAATGTTTGCTTCAAAAGATGATACATATGAAGTAGCCACCAGATTATTCCGTCTACTGCAAACCCAAAAAGAGTGTGACATCATCAGTATGAGATCAGATAATGGAACCGAATTTAAAAATCTTGGAATTGCTCAAGATCTTGTGATGATCATGGAATAGATCATAATTTCTCACCGCTGGTACACCGCAACAAAATGGTGTAGTTGAGAGAAAGAACAGGACCTTGATCGAAGCTGGAAAAACAATGATATCCGAAGCTAGGCTTCCCAAGTATTTTTGGGCCGAAGCTATCCATACTGCCTGCTTCACCCAGAATAGATCCTTGGTCAACAAGTTTCATAACAAGACCCCTTATGAGCTATGGCGTGGCAGAATCCCTAACATTGGTTTCTTCAAGATCTTCGGCTGCAAATGCTACGTACTTTACAACGGTAAAGAGCGCCGAGGTAAATTTGATGAAAAAGCTGATGAAGGTATCTTTGTGGGATACGCCAAGCACAGGAAGGCATTTAGAAGTTTGAATAAACGGTTATTGAAAATTGTTGAATCTGTTCATGTTACTTTTGATGAATTTGATTTGCTAGAGTCCGATAAGGCTCCAAATAGTACCGATAATTACGGTGTGTTTGAGACAGTGAAACCAGCAATCAAAACTCCAATCATTCCACCGATTCTAATGCAAATCAATCCCCAGTTCGGCCTTGACCTCAAAGTGGTGTAACTTGTAGAGACTTAGTTGATGACTCCTTCTTTCCCCAATCGGTTAGGCAATCCAATAGACAACCCCGGCTAACCGATTTATTACCAACTAGTCCTCATATTAATTTTCCTAATTCACCTCTGAAGCTGAACCCATTTCAAACAATTTGCGCTTCCTTCCCCTCTTACCGATCACCAGTCTCCATCACCTTCTTCAAACCGATCTCCTTTACCGATCACTTCTCCCTTTACCGATTCTACTCCTCCATTAGAAAACCTTAGACAAGAATCGGTCAGGCAAGACCTCCCTAGAGAAGTGAGACCAGTAAGAGATCACCCTTTAGAAAATGTGATAGGTGATGTCTTTGGTCCCAGAATGACTAGAGGCCAATTAAGAAGCATGGAGGATCAACATGGATTATTTTCCTCTGCTATGGTCTCAAATATTGAACCAAAGAAGACTGAGGAAGCACTAGATGACCCCAGTTGGGTAGAAGCTATGCAAGAAGAGCTTAATCAGTTTGATAGATGCAAAGTTTGGGAGTTAGTGCCTAGACCTAGTGATCAAACCGTAATTGGAACGAAATGGGTTTATAGGAATAAATTGGATGAAGCTGGAAAAATTATAAGGAACAAGGCTAGACTAGTGGCGAAAGGGTATAGGCGGGGAAGAAGGCATAGACTATGATGAGACTTTTGCTCCCGTAGCTAGATTAGAAGCCATTAGGTTATTCCTTGCCTATGCAGCCTACAAAGAGTTCAAGCTATATCAAATGGATGTGAAAAGTGCCTTTCTCAATGGAGAACTTCAAGAACTTGTTTATGTTGATCAACCCCGGTTTTGAAGATCCCAAGAAGCCAAATCACGTATACAAATTGAATAAAGCTTTGTACGGCCTCAAGCAAGCACCTCGAGCATGGTATGAAACTCTCTCCAAATTCCTACTTAGTGAGAAGTTTGAACGAGGTAAAATTGACACCACCTTATTTATTGCTAAGCATAATGGTCATTCATTGTTAGTTCAAATATATGTTGATGACATTATTTTTGGATCTACTAACGAAAAATTATGCAAGAGATTTGAGAAACTTATGCAGAGCAAATTTGAGATGAGCATGATGGGTGAGCTTACATTTTTCCTTGGACTTCAAGTCAAGCAAACCCAAGAAGGTATTTTTATAAATCAAGCCAAATACACCAATGATCTTATCAAGAAATTTGGTCTTGACTCTGCTCTCATCCTCAAAGCACTCCTATGGCCACCAATGTACACCTTGACAAAGATGAATCCGGTAAGAAAGTAGATATGACACTCTACCGAGGTATGATAGGCTCTCTACTTTACTTAACCGCCGCAGGCCGTATATCATGTTTGCCGTATGTGTATGTGCTAGATTTCAAGTCGACCACTAGAGAATCTCATTTGCAAGCCGTTAAAAGAATTATAAGATATCTTTTGGGAACTCGCTAACTTAGGATTGTGGTATCCAAAAGATTCTTCATTTACACTTATTGGATATTCGGATGCCGATTTTGCGGCTTGTAGGGTCACCAGAAAAGTACTAGTGGAACTTGTCAATTTCTCGGGTAACCGATTGGTTTCCCGGTCGTGCAAGAAACAAGCATCAATTTCCACTTCTACTACCGAAGCCGAGTACATAGCCGCAGGAAGTTCTTTGTTCACAAATTCTATGGATGAAGCAACAACTAGTGGACTATGAAATCCCTCAAGAAGTATGTCCTATCTATTGTGATAACACCTCGCCTATCTCGCTTCCAACAATCCTGTAATGCATTCAAAGACCAAGCACATAGACATCAAATACCATTTCCTCAAGGATCATGTTGAAAAGGGTAACATTATTCTTTTAAAAGTCCATACTGATTATCAATTAGCTGATATCCTAACAAAACCTTTGGACATTAAAAGATTTGAATTCCTTAGAGGAGAACTAGGCATGATTGATATTCGATAAATATTATGTGCTAACTTTGTTATCTGTGTAAGCTCTCAACAAAAATCAAAGGTGACCTCACTCATTTACCGATGCTTGCTAGTGCTCATTTACCGGTACCCATTTACCGGTAAGGCAAGACCCATTTACCGGTCCTCTTACCGACATACCTGATCGGTAAATGGTGTCTCTAACCGATGGTCCTTTACCGATGATAGTCTCTCTTACCGGTCAAAATGCCTGACCGGTTAGCTACCTTACCGATTGCCCTTTACCGACGAATTGCGGCCGGATCCAAATTTGCAATCCGTTTTTAACCGGCTCGTTTGTCATCATTGCCTATCAAGTCACATCAATCCCTTCGCCGCTGCAGTCTGCAACCTACCGTACTATCCTTTACCTGCTCCCCATGCTCCTATACAAAAGAAGTAGATCAATTTTAAATAATTGATCAAAAAGGTAATATCTCGTATCATTCATTTTTATCAAAAAGGTTATCTTTTTGTACTTTATTATATTTTGATATAAGCTACTTTGCACACACGTTCATATTTTTTATGACACATCTTTAATTTCGTGAAACAAAAGCGTCAATAAATGTGCACGACAGTTAAAAACCTTTAAGCTTCTTTTGCTTTAACCAACACACCTCTTCATCTTCCCGCTCTTTTGTCCCCTATATAAGGATTTCAAAATCTCATTTAAACTTTCTGGATTCTCTCTCTCTAAAAGAACTAAGCTACCGGCAATTTACTCTCATACTTCATCTTCTTCTCCATCTGTGTTCTTCATACTTGAGATTTCTGGTATGTCTTTGAAACTCTAAAGACTTCTAGATCTCCTATATCTCTAGAATCATCTAATCTCTTAAAATCATTTGTAGAAATCTCATTGTTTCTAACTTATTTTGTTTGAATGATTATTTGATTCACAGATGGCCATCAAGAAAGACATCTATGGAGGTTACATTCTCTCCAGCTTCTTCGACTCCGATGAAGGCCGTGCCATTGAAGCTCTATTCATTGCTGCCGGAGTTATTCCTTTCGTGATGCCTGAAGGAAATGAAGATATTTACTATGAGATGGTTAATGAGTTATTTGAGAATGGTGTTGTGGATGAAAATGAGAATATTATCTCCACTGCTGCTGGTGTTCCCGTGACTTTTAGCCACACTTGCCACCATTCTTTGCGCCTTCCCAAATCTTTCTTCCACCGGTCCATCCTCTATATCCATGAAAGATATGATTGCTGCCTGGGCAAAAGTTAGAGGATCTGACCCCTTTGTTACCGGTGAAGCTAACAAGAAAGCTGGTTTTGATGCTGTGTTTTATGCTGTTGCTGATGTTGTAGACCGATGTTTCATTTGTTTGCCTCGCTCTCATCATTGTATTACCATGATACAATGGGAAGCAATTGCTGCCATTATTATTGGTGGAGAATTCAACTGGTGTGCCTTCCTTTACCGGATTGTTTTAATTGCTTTTAAGAAATTTCAGAAGGAAAGGCCCTCTACCAAGACCAACAAAGCCAAACCTTGCCATTACTCGATGATTAGCCGTGCTCTCGCATCCATCCCCGCAGCTTCTTCAAGCCTCCGAGAATCAACCCAAGTATCCTCAATCTTTTTGCAAAGCGTTTGACAAGTTTGACATGATTAGAGCCATCAAAGAATCTACCAGGTAAACCAACCGGTAAGCCGATCGAGTCTTCCACCGGTAATCCAACCGGTAAACTCCGATGAACCCGCTACCCGACAAACCGGTCGGTAAAACCAATCGGCAAACCAACTAATAAGAAGAAGAAACTCTCTAGCCGGCCAAAGGTTGCTCAAGTTACCGGTGCTCCTCCTGCTCCCAAACCTTCTTTGCCTGTTAAGAGAAAGCTTCTTGAATCTTCTTCTTCTTCTTCTGATGATGATAAGCCTATCTCTATCATTCTTTCCCCTACCAGAAAGCAAAAAGCCACAGCCAGAAAATCAGCTCCTCCCCCTTCCAAGAAATCCAAACCTATTCCAAAATCTTCCCAACAATTTGCCAGAGAAAATGCTGAGAGAAGAAGGAGAATTGAAACTGACTTGGGAAACTTCATACCATTCATTCCCAAGAGACTCTTTAATCACAACTTCCTTACCGACAAAGTTCCATTTACCGGTCAATCATCAACCCGACCGGTAAGTCACTGCAAACCGATCAGAAACCCAACCTTCCACATTTACCATTACAATCCCTGGCTAGTCAATCCTACCTTTGAACCATCTCCCACTTGGGTATATCCTATTGAGCACTTGCCTCCTTTCCTTCGAAAGCTTTTGCAATTCCACGAGATCAACAAAGACTCAGTCCCAGTCGGTGACATATCTGATTATGTGGATTTTGATAACATCCATGAAGATAAAGGTCTCTACTATACCAAGCCATGTTTGTTGAATGACTATGATATCTCACTATCCAGAGATAGTCTACTCAAGCTTTACAATCGGTATTTTGAGTTGCTGCCTCCAATGTGGAATGCCATCTATTTGGCTCAGGATAGGCTCCGGCAAGACATGATGATTCAGGCAGTGTGGATTGATTTTGCCATTCTTTATAATGCTCAGGATACTCTTAAGGAATCTGATCCTTATCAGCTTGGAAGATTTGAGTTACCTGGAGATGATCTTCCCTCCTTTGATCCTGAAATTGTCAACTTAGGACCTCGAAGATGGCAATTCGTGAAGAATGTTATGGATGTGGTGCAAAATCTGGTGGACTTGAACAGAGACTTTCAGAGTATGGGTGATATCTCTCTTTCTGACTTCTTCAACTCTATTCAGTCCAACAAAAACAAATGGGCTACTGTTCCTGATGAAGAAATTGAAGAAATGTTCAAGGACATTAGTGGCTCTGATAATCAAACCATTGATAGAGCGGAGCAGTCTGTCACAAGCTCTAGCTCTACTGACTCTAGTGATTCAGATGCCGATGACCAAGATGCAGCTGTGATTGATAGATCTGAGAAAATAAGTACTGACTTCACAACTCCTTTACCGATGCAACATGTGGGAGGAGGTAGTACTGAGACTTCTGTTGCCGGTCTCTTTACAGGAGGAGGAGAAGTTATTAGACCGTGCCCTTCACCGGTTGCTCTACCGATGCCTCTTACCGGTGAAATACTTCAACCGGTTAGAGAAGAGTTACAGGCTTCTGAGCCATTTACCGGTGCTTCTCCTTTACCGTTACTTCAGCCCCTCTACCGTTGCATCTACCGAACCTAAGTAAGGCAATCAATGTTGATGATATCCTTCTCCAGCAAGCCTTAGCAGCTAGCCTATTTACCGAGCAAACGGAAAAGCTCAAGGAAAGTCAAAGAGCAACCATTGAAGAGTTGGCTACTCAGAAAGCCATTCAAGCATCTCTTCTACCGGTTAGTCAATCGGTAAGCCAAGTTATTCTTCCTTCATCTTCTAGAGCAAATTCACCGGTTCAGAGGAGGATATTGATCCTATCTTTGATGAAGACTCCTCTCTCGACTTCTATGAAGAAGAAGAAGATGTTGATTTTGATGAGAATGATCCAACAATTCCTCCAGCTTATGATGATCCTGGTATGCGTCAGAAGGATCTCATGTCTACTCTAAATTTCTATACCTCCAAAGCTTCTATTCCTCGTTCTGCCGATGGCATACCTTTATTTGAGGTTCATGAGAAGATCCTTAGCAAGGCAAGAATCGAGCCAACTCCAATGCCTCCTCTATTGCCGATCTATTTCGTAAGCAAAGAAGAGAAGATAGAATGTCTACTTTCATTGATGTTGTGACGCACATGAAGGTTGGTGCCGCTCCCGAAGATACCCCTCCTAGATATACCAAAACTACCGGGCCCGGTGAGACAAGTCGCCGGTATCGAAGGTTAAGGTGTTAAAGCTTAAGAAGCGTCCAATTCCTCCCAAGGGCAAAGCAATCCTTCCCGGCAAAGATGAGCAACAGTTGGTTATCGATTTCCCTTCTCCAAAACCAAACAAGAAATATCCTTCCTCTCTTCAAAGAACACAATCGGTTTATCGGGATTCATGGCCGCTTTGCAACATTTGCCCCGGACCGGTTGAAAGCACTCTGTCAACCGATGACTTCTTTATCCGGTATATGTCTATCAATGGACGTATTACTCAAATTCTGGAGTTGAAGCTTTTTAATTGGTCTGGTTTTGTTACTAAGATGGTTGGCTTATTGCCAAATGTGACCAGACTCTCGTGATAAAGAAAGGCAAGCCTATACCTTGGAGCAACATAAGAGAAGCCTCTTTACTTCTGCTGGCTAGTAGAGTAATTCACATTCTAAGGCGTCGGCAAGCCATCTTACCGTTGGTCCCTATTGCAGCTGACCTCTTAGAACTTTCTTTTGCCGAGATGATGAGTTTGGAACCCTTTGAGCCACATGCTCCCGAATCTCCTTTACCGATTGCCCCTCCCGCTCTCTCCCATGAAAATATTGGATGAGGAGATTGAGATCTCTCCTACCGGTGAAGTGTCCCGGTCCGTTGAAACCTCTCTTACCGATCCATCTTCTCCCATTACCGATAGCCGTGTTGCCGATCAATTGCCTCCGACCGATCCAAGCATCGAAGCTCCTTTACTCCGCTAGCTTGTTTACCGATGCTCCCTTACCTACCCCTCCTACCGATGATTTGAATAGGCCACTCCTTGCTTGATTTGAGAGATCTTCATAGAGCCGTGCTTGATGGTTTTGTTGAAGTCAACATTGAGTTAGCCCGTTCTTTCATTAAGTTCAATCGGGAGGAGGAAGAGAGAAAATTTGAGTTATCAAGACTCGGTATTGCTTTATCTCTTGGCAATTTCATGACCGATATAAGTGCTAGAGACAACGTCATCGAGATCTTCAGGACAACTTGTTGAGGCTCAAAGAAACCAATAAAATCCTTTGTGAGCAACAACTTTCAGGCAAAGAAATTATCAACCGATCCATTGAAGAACTCAAGAGGACAACTGAAGCCCTTAGTAGCTGTCAAGAAAGGAACCGTGAGCTTGAAATGGAGTTAGCCAAAGTAAAAGCTAAAAATGAAGTGCTAATGGTGGTTAGAGAAGATAGGAAGAAAAGGAAAAGGGATGAGAAAGAGAAGAGGAAAGCAAAGAAATCCAAAGCCTCGATATCGCCCTTCTTCGTATGCTCCCCTCCTTCGAGTATGTTGCCCCTCCTCCGCACGCCCTCCTCCTTCAGATGCTGCTGCTCCTTAGCCGATCTTGTTTCAAGCCGTTTACCGGTGCTGCTCAGCTCTGAGAATGTAACCGATGAAGTTTTTGTCTTTCTTTCCTCATTCACCGGTCCACAAACACTAATGAGAATCTCTTACCTCAAACTTTGTGTTTTGTTTAAAATTTCCTTCTATTGTTTTGAATGCTTCATATGCTGCTAACCGTTATATTCTTGCAGGATCATTCAAAATCTTCACCCATTTTCAATCTTTTATTTTTCTAATCTGTAAGCTTTCCTTAGGTAGCATCAAGTTGTCTCTTGACTTGGGGAATGATATATTATATAGTAAAAATCTTTATCATTCTTTTCTAAATCAAGAAGATGCCAACCTAGGATGATTGGACTTAAGCAATTAGGAGGAGATTGTTAGTCAAATATATGTTTAGGCTTAGAATTGCTTAAACCCAATCATAACAAGCATTAATGAGGACCCCTAATTTAGTTAGATCAAAATAGAATTTTTCTATGTACCATAGGATCCCTTAGTGCTAGTGCCAAGTGTTTTTGCTATGTATTTTTCTCAAGATTTGAAGACTTGAAGACCAGAGAATTTCCATCAGCAATGTGTGAGTTACCGGTTGGAGTCAGTTACCGGTCAAAGCCCCTCTTACCGGTTGAGCTTTGTTACCTGTTGAGTTACCGGTCCGGCACCTCAGTTACCGGCCATGTTACTTTACCGGTTAAAGCTTACTCTTCAAGCTTCCTCTGGTTATCAGCTTGCCGGTGCATTAATTGCTCCCAACTACCAAGCCATCAACTTTAGCTAAAGTTGGTAAAGCAAGCATGCTGACATGACATCTCTCGCAAATAATTCGAACTTCTTTGAGAATGTCAAGTAACCGCACTCACAGAGCCTCATCTATCTCTCGAAATCCTCTCTATCCAAATCTCAGGCATTTAATGCAAGGATCTTCCCATTTAATGCCTGCCAGTCAAGTCATCATTACAACCTCTTCAAAGACAACGGCTCCTTTTCAAAGTTCACTATATATAGCTTTCCTGGAGCATTGAAGATGGTTGGGTGCATTTATGATTCTTGAGAGTGAGTTGCTTTGAACTACCATCCTGAAAACTCCATAGTTCAAGGCATTCAATTCAGTCCTCCTATTCACTAGACATCTCTGTTAGGACTTTTTCACTGGCACCTCAATCAATTCTGTAGTGTTCCTCCATTAGACTACTTATGGAACACATTGATTGATTCACACACAACACCCTAGAGAAATCAGCTCAGCTTGTGAGCACATCTCTAGAAAACACCAGGTCTTTATTGTAGCACGACCCATTAGTGGTCACCTCTAGATTGGCAGCCTTTCAATCATTGGCTTGCAACTTGTAATAGGTAGAATCCATTAATAAAGTAGTGCACCTTCACAAATCCAAGTTCTGACCAAACTTGGTAGAGGACGTAGCAGCTTATTTAACACCGTGAACCTCTTCAAACAATGTGTCATTTATTGCTTTGCTTGTTTTCTCGTTGTGTAGTTGTAATCGAGCTGATAATCTCTCAACCGGTCACAACCTATTGACTTCACTTACCGCTCACTTTGTTTGTCTTACTTGGAAATAATTTTGTCCTGTCTTCTTGCATGATATTTTGTCTTACCGGTTTGCCTATTTCTCTAAACCGAAAACTTAATTTCCGCCGTGCAAAATCACTCACCGTAAGCTAAAGTTTTTCAAAAGAAGTTTTTAGCTAAAAGTTTTAATGTGCTATTCACCCCCTCTAGCCTCGATTCCTACCATTTGGGACCTAACAAGATCTATGTCAGCATTTCTTTGAGGCGACTCTGCGCCTCTCGACCAGTACGGCGACACGCGCCCGTTATCTCCATGTGGCGACCTCGCGCCTTTCCCCTCTCACAGCGACCTATGCCCATTCCTCGTCTCTATGAGATCCCGATCTCTGCGTTCGCGCCGGAGAAACATGCCTCGTTCGTTGGCCGTTAACCGAGTCCTCAAACCGATTGAGCCTCCCGCTCCTCAAGTTTCGCTGAGGCTAGCCCTTAAATCGTTACTTGGCACATGAACGATAGTAGGAGCTCGTTGAACTATCCTGTTTTCACCATTTTGCCCCACACCCTCATTTGGCCTAACACTCCCGGCCCGTTGCCCATTAGAAACCCTGAGCGGGGGCCACTCTTTCGCAGCGTACGTCGGCTTGCTCGCCTCCTCCACGGCTATTAAGTCGCCTGTAATCCGGGCTCGCTCCAACATCATCTCCTTCTTGCTCATGGGGTTGGTGGAGGGACCTGCCCTACTTCCCATGTTCATTTGCCCATAAGGACGCTTAGGAGGAGGTGGAGCTCCTTGTCCATCCATATGCCTTTTACCTCTCCTAGTGTCAGGCAATCCTCTGCCATCAACAATACTGGTAGAATGCGTTGCTCTACCATGAGGACGATTTGGTGGGGGAGGAGGCAAATCCGTGTTCTCATTAGTGATGATGAGATTTCCAGCATTCGTATTGGTGTTGATGTTGTTTGCTTCTTCATGCCCAAGTGAAGCCTCAGATACGTGTCCTTCTGAAGTCACCATTGTTGCAGGTTGATAGAGTTTTCGAGGTCAAGTTTAAAGCACGATTCCCGGCAATGGAACCAAACTGATGCTGCAGGAATTGTGCTTATCAATCTTCCTCCACGTGGCAGACCGATCACCCGGCTCCTTGACTCGAAATCGAACCCACGACTAGCCTGGGATGTGTCTCCGTGCGAAGACGCTCGGCGCGTGAGAGTAAGATCACCGTTGTATAAAGCTCAAAATGTATTGAATATGGAATTCAGATAACAAAATGGCAGTTACCTTTCACCGTTTGGTAGTGATGAAGTATTTATAGACAAGAGTGGTGTATTTTTGGGGAGGCGACAGGTGCTCCGAGATTGTAGCGGCAGTTACTTGGACGTGGGAACATGTCTATAACGGTCCCTGATTTGTAGGGATGTGGTTATGAGGATTGTTCAACCAAATAAGCCGGCAAGTGTTAAGTCGTCACTTGTTGATTTAGGTCGAGGTCGCCACTCGTGATATGGTCGACTTGACTGTCGGGTAGAGCATGGTTCGTACCCGAATTGTAATATGGATCATGAGGTCGGACTAAGTTAGGTCGGGACCTGGTAGGTCGGACCATGGGCTTAGTCGACTGATACTTGAGATGGGCTTTGGGCCTTGTTTTGATTGGGCCAGCCTTATTGGGAATGTGGAGACCAAGGCTGTCTGTAATTGGACTTTACTCGTTTGGCCCAACTCGACACTTTTGGTATGTTCAAAACTACAGTTCGAATCAAACCGAACCAAACCATGGCAGTTTAGTTCGGTTCGATTTCAATTTTTCATGATTCAGTTCAATTTGAAATTTTTTCAAACAGATAACTAGTGATTCAGTACACGTAAATTTGTTCAAAGCGAACCATTTACGCCCCCAATTGGTATACCAGCAATGCACCACACCACGCCCTCTTTATTCTCTTCATCTCATTCACACCTCCTGCATAATAGGGCTACATATATAGTAAAATTTATAATATGACTGGAAAGTAACAAATCACCTCTCTTTTATCTTTAAATTCCTGATTAAATCTAAATAATCAGGAAGTTATTATTAATATTGCATGCAATTATGCAGTAATTTAAAATTATAATACAAAAAACTGCCCCACCACCGTTGGCCACCGCCACCCACTGCCATCATACATGCAGTATTATATACTCAAATATGACGCATGAACTTATAAAAATAATACAATGTGGAGAAACTTCTCAGTTATTATGATATTTTTTTAAAATTTTCCTGTCAATCTGACAAATTTAATCAGCTTGAGATACTATTTAAAGTAGCATAAATTAGTAAATTACATGTTATAGTAAAATTTATCGAATCTGCAATCCAATTTTTATAGTAAGATTTGTCAAATTCAAAGTAAAAAACCTCTCAAGTTGTTGCAAGTTTTGAAGTAAAGTACGTCCAGAAAATCTTTCCAGCTTGCACCCAAGGACTGTTACAAAACGAACATTCCTCATAGCCCAAACTGGGGTGAATATAATATTTTGTGAGCTTCAAGTCCATTATCATCAGGCCCAGTTCCCTAAGGAAGGACTCAAAAAGCAGCTCCAATAGGGAGAAATATGATCTACTTTTGCCCCTCAAAACGAATGACCAACAGAATTTCAGATTTAATCTATTTTACAAAATTTACCAAAAGCAAGGATAGCCATCTTTAAATTCTAATTACCTGAAATAAACCTTAATTGCATACAAAAATGAGAATCAGAAGCATAATGTAAAGGATTAAAAATACAAAAGGTAGTGATTAGAAGTCAAATATAGTATATAAATATGCATTCTACTAATAATCTCTAGCTCAGGCAACAACAATTGGAAGCTCTATTTTACAAAATTTTAGGTCCAACCCAAAGTACTTAACGTTACATTCATATAGAGTTCGAAACAACATGAACTAAAATTAACGGATGAAATCACAATACTTTAAAAGGTTTTTACTTCTCTAGCAGAAGTAGTAATTTAATTCACCTTCAAACTGAGAACCCTCCATGCATTACTTTGCATTTCAAGAACGAGAACGCGATCTCTCCACAACAGGTGACCTACTGCAACATTTTAAAAATATAAACAATGAGAAATTAATATCAGCAACATTGAGTAAACATTTTCGGCCAATAAAAATGAAAAACAGCAGTTACTATTCTCTCTGCCTCAAAAAAATTGTCCCATTTGACAAGTCTTAACTTTTTTTGTGGAGGATGATTTAGTAGCCTGTACTTCGTAGAAGAGCCAGAAATTCTTTGAAGTGGAAGTGATTTAGGCTCCGTTTGTTTAGCGTAAAACATTTTCCGGAAAATGAATTCCGACAAAATGTTTTCCGGAAAATAAGATAAAAATGAAGTTTTCCCCATTTTCTGGTGCGAAACAAACACCGGAGAAAACATTTTCCCCCAAACAAACGGAGCCTTAGTGCATTTTTTTTTTTACACAAATGGGAGCAAGTTTCAATAAATTGCACTAAAGCCACTAAATTTTAATTTGCACTAGTAAAAAAACATTAACCAAATGGGGGCAATTGAGTCCCCATAAGGCACTGTGTACCTCCTCCCCTGTTTGTACCTGGTCAATATTACACTACATTTGATGATATTTTAAAAATGAAACTACTTTTTTTTTTGGGGACAGATGGAGTACAAACTGCAGATGAAAAGATTAATTCCAAGTTTACAAAACTAAAACATACCTCCGGTATCTCTCAGTTGGGCTTTCGGCGCCACTGTAACCAGGACTGTCCTCCCTCTGTTCAGGCTTAGGATCAGGGCTTGCTTCTCCACGATAATCCTCTGGGCTAAGCCTCTCTCTACGAGGGCTTGGGCTTGCCCCATTATCATACTCAGGACTGATCTTCTCCCTTGGGCTGGGCCCACGGCCATGATCAGGACTGATCTTCTCCCTTGGGCTGAGGTCACGGCCATGGTCAGGACTAGGACTCGGCCTCCCCCTACGAGGACTAGGACTAGGCCTCCCCCTACGAGGACTAGGACTTGCACCACCACCACGCCCATAATCAGATTTCCTAACCCTTCCATTAGGACTTGCACTAGGCTCGCGACGACGGTCAGCATTTCTGTCCCTTCCATTTTGGCTGGCCCCACGACCATAATCAGGGCTGGCCCGCGCCCTTCGGTAAGGACTAGGGCTGCGGCCACGTCCACCACGGCCATAGTCAGGACTTCCCCTGTCTCTCCTTATGGGACTTGGAGACCTTCCTCCCCTGTCATCATTCCTCCTACGAGGTGACCTATCACGACCCCTTTCCGGACTATATCCATTCTTCCTATCATCATCGTCTTTAATTGCATATTCCACTGAAATAACCCGATCCATCAGCTTGCTGCACAAGTAAATGAAGCACATAAATAATAACAGACAAAGCTCTACTTGAAACATACGAGAGAAACACTAATCAAGCAAGCAGCATAGATACTCTTCAGGTGGAAAGAAAACGTCTGCTACAATTCAAGAAACGGTATGTACCAACCTCATGTTTGTGGCTTCCAACGCTTTGGTAGCATCCTCTTGTAACTCATACTGAATAAAAGCAAAGTTCCTTCTGATCCTTATGTTCATTATTTTACCATACGGATCGAAGTGCCTTTCCAAATCCCTTGTCCTCGTATTATATGGATCAAAATTAATGACAAACAATGTTTTTGAGGGCCTCGAAGATGATGATTTTCTAGAACTAACAGGTTTACTAACACTGCGTTCTTGCTACAGCTCAGCAAAAAGACAACATGAAGAGGAAAAGAATTAGAAAAATATATTCTACCTCAACAAGAAAACAGTAAAAAAGATTGCCAGGAATCATATTTTGGCCAAACAATACCTTGGTCCATTCAACACGAAGGCGACGTCCTTTTCGACCAAATTCGTAACGGTCAAGTGCACGAATAGCGTCTTCAGCATCCCGCTCATCTTCCATGTAGACAAAAGCAAACCCTATATACATTTAACAAGAAATTCAAATCATGAATGATTCATCTATCATACCCAGAGAGAAAACTAATGTCAGAATCCCTCATGTAGAAATCCTTTCCTATGACAAATATACAAACTGTATATAATTTCACCTAAATAAAATACCACTCTGAATTCTAGAAACTAATGATCAGTAAAATCAGTAACAGACCTTTAATAGTGAACTAAATGATGTCAAGGAACAGGAATCCAAATGTGGATGGCTCGTGGTAGAATAATGAAAAGGAAGTGCATCTCCATTTTTTCTGTTGCCTCTGCTTTTAAGTTGCATAGTTTCTAGCCCGTAACAAGTCTGAATATGAGGGCTGGGCAAAAGCCACGTGAAATGGAAGGCATTAATGTCTGTGAAATGTGTGATGGTGATGCCATAGTGAATCAGAATGGCTCTTCTTGGAAAGAAGAGGAAGCACGTCGCGGCAAGAAAATGGAATGCGGATGACCATCCATCAGCCAGGGATTGTAAAGAAAAGTCCAATGTAATCCTGCGCCAAAGAATTATTTGAGTATGGGGGTTTTGTACTTCAAAAAGCATACTCTTTCTTTTCGTATATATATCCCTGCACCCCACATTTACTCAACAGGGAAATTTCAGCTGTCTATATCGCTGCCTCTTCACTCAAAACTGGCATCTTTCATGGTAAGATTTGTGTTAGCAGAATGACTTTTTGCTGCTGAACTATTTGGCTCGGTTGCAGCATGGAATGGATCACGTTTGCCTCGTACTTACCAGAGATAATCATTGGAATAGACTGATGTAGAGCTATTGTTAGATTGTTTCTCAAGAACATCAAAAAAACAAACAAGCATGTTATCTAGTAGCATGTATCTTATAGTCGAAGTAAAATCCCACTGGATGGGACACAGCAAACCTACCATACATCACTCAGAAAATAAGTAAGATTCGCATCGAACATCAGCATGGTACAGGAAATGCTTTGGTATGGTCTTTTGTTGATACATAGCTTTCCCTCTGGTTACCGGTACAACTCCATACACTATTAGCTACCTTTAACACGGAACTAAGTCTCAACAGTCTAGATTAAGTGATGCTTTTGTTCTAAAAGTATTCCCTTTTCAGAAATATGATTGCGAGCAAATTATGTAACAAGAACCAAATTCAACTGAAAATTATCACTCCCTTTGCTTATTGAAGGCAATCGCAGGAAAAAAGAAAATGAAAAAGAAAAAAGAAAAAAAAACAATTCTATCAACAATACAGTACCAACGTAACAAAAACAAATAGGAAAAAACATGAGAAAGGACATAATTACCAGACTTCATATCAACTCTATCAACTTTCCCATACTTCCTAAAGAGTCTCTCCAGATCAGACTGACGTGCGTCATACTCAAAGTTCCCACAGAAGATAGGCTTCATTTTACCTAAGAGCAAAGTGAGATGAAGTTAGGTTCTCCTAGCAGCAGAAGGATGGTATGAGAACCAAGGAGAATTATTTGCCTACATCAAATAAAATATGGTGGCAGAAAAATAGCAGTGATAATAACAATCTAGATTGAACAAATGATCCAAATGTATCAGCTTAAATAAAAGGCAATAAACATCAGGTATCTTGAAAATGCAATTTTGTGTGGAAGTAACCAAGAGGTCTATAGTAGCAGGACATAATTAAAACATCACATTAGCGATTAAATTGAGCAATAACAAATATCATAATGCATGACTGACTCCTCTTCTACCAGTTTACCACCGTGGTCTCCAAATCCAACGACCCTATGGAAGTGATTACATCTTCAGACCCCCTTCTCTCCATATATTGAAGAGATAAATTGATGTATAGAGGAAGTAGAACGCTTAGCCAGGCACTACATTTAACAATTACAGCAGCTTAAGCAGAACTATTCAAGAATGTATCTCAGCTCAGGCGTTAGTAATCAAGCCAGCCTCAGACTAAATCTTTATACACTTCTGGTAATGAGCCAAGCTTGACCAAAGGCCAATTCAGCCTTGCTTGACCTAAGGCCAATTCAGCCTTAAGGCAAATACTTTAAGACAACTATAAATTCACATCAAACATACGGAAGTACAAGATTGTATCAAAATTTTACGCAAGCAAAATTTGTGAAAGAAATTATGTTGGTTCACCCGTTAAAATTGAGCTCTTTTGTGTGAAAATCTCTAAATGGGCTCGCCCAAAGTCAAATTCAGGCTCATCAATCAAATTCAATAAATAGAATTACACAAAAAACATTGCTTACAAAATAATCCGAATGTAAGAAAGCTTAATTCCCAAAACAGCGCCGGTTTCAATTATCTCAGATCTAGCCGTTTATCGACAGAAAAAACCAGATCGGAACACAAAGCTAGGATTGAATACTAGAAAATTGTAGAAAATAACTAGAATGAAAACTGCAAAAATTTCAGCTCAGATCTACAAAAGTTCATCAAAATTGCAGTCATAACAAATGTAAATATATACAACATTTAAGGCAATAGAGTTGAAACAATGAGGACAAAGTGCAGCTCTGACCTCAAGAGGATCGGAACTCTGAAGTCGCAAACCCTAACGGAACCAATACGAAGATTGATGAGAGAGAAATATCTATGGGAGCTGACGGCAATAGACACCTCGTTATCATTATATACGGAATGATAAATTGCAGATAGCCTCCTGTTTTATTACATATTCATATTTTACCCCCTGAAAAAAGAAAAAGGACGAATTCGGACCAGCAATCCCCGTGAATTTTGTGACTTTTCAACATCAACGACATCCCAAAAGTATAGGCCATGTCACGGTTGTTATTAGTAGGGTTGCCAAAAAAAAAGGGTAAAATCGAATCATATCAATCATATCAATAGAATCGAATCAAATTAATAAAAATTGAACTGAATTAATAATATTTGTTGGTTCTGATTTCAAAATTTTATGAAACCGATTACTTTGTTCGATTTTGATTTTAAAAAATATACATAGTCCGAATCGTATCAAACCGATTATTTATATAATAATATATATAAATAAATAAATAAATAAATATATATATATATATATATATATATATATATATATATATATATATATATATATATATATATATATATATACTCCTCCGTCCCACATTAGTGTAGACTTCTTTCCTTTTTCGTCCGTCTCACCTTAGTGTAGACTGTCAAAATTAGAAAGTTTTTTATTATTTTTTATTTTCCCTACCCCACCCACTCATTCTCTCTCTTCATTTTTCACCATACAATTTATTCAACCAACCTACTATTCACTCCACTCATTCTCTCTCTTCATTTTCTACCACACATTTTCATTATCCTAATAATATTCCTTAGTTATTGTGCCCACCACCTTAGTCTACACTAAGGTGGGACGGAGGGAGTATATATATAAACTCTTATTTAAAAGAAAGCAACATGTGTTTCGTACCTTATAGTTTACTCCCTTCGTCCCGCCCGAAGAGGTACAAAACCAATCTCGCACGCAAATTAAGGAAAATGATGTAGAAAAGAGAAAAAGTTTAAATGTTGTGAGTATGAAAAATTAAATAGGAGAGAGAATGAGTGGGAGGAATAGTTAGGAGAGAAAATGTTGTGAGTGTAAAAGTAAAGTAGGAGAGAAAATGAGTGGATGGAATAGTAATAAAAAATTTTTTTTTTTGGGAAAGTGTCTTTTTAAATGGGACACCCAAAAAGAAAATTTGTGCTTTTTCGAGTGGGTCGGAGGGAGTACTTTATTTCTATGTTATGCTTAAATTTGAAGGTGAACGATTATTTAATGTTTAATACTCTATATTGTTATTTAAATATTGAATATATGTGAACTTTGTTAGTTTAATTTTTTTTTGTTGGCAACTCTTATAAAAGCATTTAATTGTCATATGTTTTGTTTTTGAAAAAAAATATATTGTATAGTGTGATTTGCAAAATCGACGAAATCTGATCGGACCGTATCATTGAAATTGGATCAATGAAATTGAATTTATAATTTTTTGGTTTGATCATGGTTCTAAATTTATACAAAACTGAAAAATTGGTATGATGCTTGCTAATTTCTAAAATTTTAATTAAATCGAATCAATTTGTACCATCATTGAACACCCTGAGTTATTAGGGCAAGGCGCTAACCAAATGAGGATAAATTGAATGCCCTCCTAACACATGATCAAATATTAGTGCGTCTACCCTTAATTTGAATGTAATTATAATTATTCAAAAGTGGTGCTATCTTGTCAAACTCATGGTGATAGCTGAATTTAATTCCCAATTATGTAAGATTAACAATAAATTAAATCTCCATGTAGTGGACAACTTTTGATTTTAGAGCTGGTCCGTGTTGTGGGAAATAAAATGGTTGACGTGTTCTTTTCAAAATGAAGAGGAAGAAAATCATATCTTAGTCACTGAACTTTAGTTATTTTCAAAATATAATCATTTAACTTTTATTTTAAAATGTACTCACTAAGGGCTCGTTTGGTAGGCCGATAGGATTAGCCTGTGTTAATAGTGTGTTAATAGTGGGGGATTATTAATCAGGGGATTAATAACACCACCCTTTTCTTGGGGATTAATATGAAGGGGTTAGAGGGGATAAGAGTGGATAAGAAGCTTATCCGAGTTGTACCTAGGATTATTACTCTCATTGCATTTAGCCTACCAAACACCAAGATTATTGGACTAATAATCATATCCAACTCTAATCAGGCTACCAAACGAGCCCTAAGTTCTTATATGTTTCAAAATGTGCTTACTCCATCAATAAATATGTTAAAAACTTAACATAAGTTAGCTATTTAACCACACATGACTGAATTTCTTTAAGTTTTTTAACCTAGATGTTAAAGGGGTTGAAGATGAAGAGGTAGTCTTGAGCATAAATGTCAACATATTCATTAAAAACATAACAAAGGTTAGTCACGTTAGGTTAAAAAAATTGTTAGATTTTTGATGAGGATATTGATGGAGGAGCATATTTTAACGAAAATAATGTTTTTGCCAAATAAAAAAAAATATGTTTTTCCTATCTCTACATAAACTCGTAGTACAAAACTAATTTAATCTATAAAATGACAAAAAAAAATGTCATAAAAATTAGCAATAGCTTTATTTTAATAAAAAAAATTAACATCCGTTAATAAGCCACTTCTATTTATAGTATAATATTTTTCTGCATAAGAATAATAATTTTGTTGTAAGAAAATAGTCTTTTGACAAAATGTCATTTGAATGCCCAGAGGCATAATTTCTGGTAATTAAATTAATTAAGAAACTGCTCCCTCCCTTCGTCCCCATTTTCTCAACTGTTTCCCATCTTTTCTTCCTTAGTTTTCATTCACCCTAATTTTACATTTGTTAATTATCATTTTGTCAATTAACAACTGTGAATTTGGGGATTTCTTTTCAGATTTATTTTCCTTAAATTTCTTCGTTTCTTTTTTTTATTTGTTTGGTGTTTTCATTATATGTTTTTTTGTTTCCCTCTATTTGTTGAGTGCCTTTGAATTTCTTGTTGCAATGTTTGAGATGTATGGTTGGACACATATTGACGACTAAAATGTTTTAATTTGTCATGTCCTCAACGTTAAATCCTTTCCGTGTGGAGATTATTTGAATGCCCAAGTTGGGCATTGTCCAAGTTCTACTTGAAAAAATATTTGTGTGCCTCAAATAATTGTTTGTCAAGACATTGAATGAAGATTTTGTTTCGAACAAATGCGAGTATAAGAAGGTGGAGTATTGAGGTTATTTGAAGATATGTCATGGGTCATCATCAAATTTTCTTTATTATTCATGCTTGTAATAACTTTCACGAATTATGTCATGTACCCTTACATTTAAGATGAGCCTTTAACTGTTGTGAATCGTCGTTTAGATTGTCAGTAATACAAGTATGCTTTGATTGCTTTTAAAAAAAAAATTGTCATTTGACCGTTATAGAAAAAAAATAGTTGTACAATTGTTATCTATTTAGGTCACATTTGCTATTGAAATAAAATTTATAACAATTTACAAAATTGTGTAGCTAGTGATATACAAATACTAAAAAATATACGAAATTACTTGGACTTGTTTCATACTTGAATATTGTGTTGTCATTTGACATAGGTACTGGTAGTCAAGAAATTTTTAATAAAAGATAAAAAAAAAAAAAATCATTTTAGGATGGAAACAATAGTATTGTCTTATCTTAAAAAATTGAGTTAAGAAACAAGCTATGATTGTTGCATATGAAATAAACACTTGGTATAACACCCTTCTTCAAGTTTGATTCATTCAAATGTGAATTTAATTTAATTGAATTGATTTATTTATGTAATCTGTTTTTTTTTTAGTATACTCAAACCCTCTTCACTCCAAACAAACATTCCCTTAGAAATGCTCAATGTTAAGTTAAAAAAAAAAAACTTTTAAATGAGAGAAATACATCCAAAAGCACAATATTATTTAGTTTCAAATGACATACTCCTATCTTTCTAGTAAAATCAAGGAAAAATTGAAGTGGCATAAGGTAATTGCATAGCAACAACACTAGTATTTTCATGAGGCAACAAATTTTTGAAGCCTGCTGAAGGCGCGACAGCTTCAAATACGACCGCCTCCTCCACCTAGTTGTCGTGGTGGTGCTGGTACTCCGGTGGCAGTTCTGGTAGTGAGCCAGCATTGTAGACGGCAATTTCAGCTTGAGCTTTGGCTAGCTGGCTTTGTGCATTGTGTATTTGCTGATGTAGTAACGAAATTACTCTGACACATCCATAAACCGGGTCTTGTATTCGGCATTTCGCCTCATAATATAAAGACTCTACTGCATTGCCCTGAAGATTAACCGGGAGTTGCTGAAAAAAATAATTCATCTAATCATTTGCAAATATAAATAAGATTTCTTACGGATTTCTAATGGTTATTTAAATATATTATATCACTCGTCATATTACTAATTTATGAAGAGGGTAATTAATTATTAGATTAGATAAAATTAAAAGTGTAGATATATCCGCCCACTTAGGATAGGATTGAACCCATTTTGAATTGGTCAGTTATCCCAACCAACTTGATGATAGAGTTTTATCTGGGATTAACTCTTATCTCTTTATCTCTTTGGTTGTTAGTTTTTGATAGGAAATGAGTCCTATCTCTCCGGCCCATCATATACTCTATAAAAGAGTAGTATTAACGTATCAGAAAAATACACCCAAGGAAAAAGAATGTAGTATTCTTTTTTACACCTCTCTCAATACTTTCTCCCTCAAGAACACCAGGTTCTTGGATTTGGATCGTGAATAATCTATGCACGACTCTAGTAGCCGGGAATTTCATATCTGCGAAGAATCAGGTTGTACGAGGAAGCAAATCGGATCGAAGCTTGTAGAGGTCGTAGCAACAAGTTGGTTCAAGATCAATTCGGATATTCATCAAAAGATAATTCGCAAACTCGAATATGCTAAATGTTTAACATTGGTATCAGAGCATTATGCTCTGTTGCTCGCCAATATGCATGCTTCTGTTTGCTATGAACTATTGTTTTTTTTTTTTTTTGAATGAAAATTACTGGGTTTACGTAGATTTTGTTGAGTATATTATGAGTAATTGCAAATCTAATTTTTTCGAAATTGTATTTTTTCGAAAGTTCAGATCTGTTTTTGACAATGTTAGATTCAGATTTGTTAAAAAGTGTCTAAATGTTATTTGTTCTACTCTGTAAGAGCTTTCCATAGACTATTTAATCTCTGATTTTGGTCATATAATGAAAGAGATATTGAATCTCGAAGTTGGGTTCGCGAGTTTCGATTGCTGGAAACCCACTTCTCCAAAGGTTGATAATGGTGGTCAACAATGGTAGATTCCGCGACGGTTGAGCCTCTAGAAGGATCCCATCTAATCCAGAAAGTATACATTCGAAATATCCTTGAATGGGCGATCGTGACACCGTGGGTTGCATCGCCAACGGAGTCGGAGCCGAAACTGTGTGTGACGGTCGGTGGTCTGTTTGGTCGAAAATGAGCATGGTCTATGTGGCTATGGTTTTTTTGACCAGATTCACTTACCCTTGGCATCAGTGGTACTCTCTGTATACAATTCAATTGTTTTTAGTCTACTGTCCCTATATTGTATCGGTTGAAAAGTAATTCTCGTTATTTTTTTTCAATATTATTCAATAATTATTTTGGGTAAATAGTTCATTTAATATTGCCTTAATATTCTATTGCCTTAATATTCAGAATAGGTTAAAAAAAATACAGTGTATATAATTCAGTATGTTTTTGTTTTGTTCTCTGTGAATGAAAATATAGTGCATCTCGGATTGAAAGCCAATAATTTTAATCTTTTATTTCTTGACATATGATGTGTATATTTGAGTTATCTATCATACAATAAAAGAAAATGGCTAGCTAACTCCCAGTGAGAAGATATAGCATATTCATCTATTTATTAGCCATCTTATTTGTTATCTGTTAGCATGAATAAATGGATGAATGAATAAAATTAACATTATCAATGAGCTTATGTTTACTTGTGTTGTATGCTATTTCAAAGCTATTTTTCCTGTATGTGATGTGAAAACAAGCACCCTATTTTTTCATGGCTTATGTAAAGTGAGGAAAGAGAGATTTCTTTTGGAACGGCTACTTTGTAAAGGGTGAATTTCTTGTTTTCATTACATAAATTAAAATAACTTTGCATAAGCTCTAATATTGTTAATTTGGTGCCCACCTGCGGCCGTCTCGCATTATTGTTTTATGATGCTTCTTGACTAATTATTATTTTGTATAATATTTATGAGCATATTTTAAAATGGTTATGTACCTAACATTTATGGTTATTTATTCAAAATTAATTAAAACATATTTTTCTTATTTACAAAATCGAGAGATGATTACGAGTTTTAACAAACTTTCGATCTTGATGTATGGAAAAGAAAAATATTTTTAATTGGATTTTTGAATAAATTTAAAAGATGTGTATTTAATGTCAAATTTGCGCTTTAAAATGTAGAAATGACAACCAAATCAATTGTCGCTGATATTAACAAAGACTGCAAGCTTGATGGCAAGAACTATGACATGTGGCATAGGAAGATACAATACCTATTGCATGAGCAAGAGCTCGTGGAACATTTGTCCGGGGTAATGACCCAACCTGAGGAAGGGCATACGACCCAACACCATCGTGACTTAGAGGCATTTCAGACTTGGTCCAAAAAGGATCGTAGTGCGCGCTATATCATGTTAAGCAGCATGCATGATGATCTTATTGGAGAGTATGAGAACTTTCCTACTGCCAAAGAAATGTGGGACCAGCTCAAGTTTGATTTTGGAGGTACATCTACTACGAGGCTTAGGAGCCTTGTTCTGAAGTTTGAGGTGTAAAGAAAGGACCCCAAGCACACTATGTCCGAACACCTTAGGGTGATGTCAGGAATGATTCGGGATCTAAAGGCTGCTGGACTGATGAGCAGCAGGTCCAAGCTGTCATAAGATCCCTACCTGATTCATGGCTTCATATGAAGCAAATTATGACGCACAATGACAATACTGTCAACTTAGTTGACATATCACGTCATGTTGAGCTGGAGGCGGAGCGCGAAGTCGCGAACCATACTGCAACTGCTGCCCTTCTAGCACATAATGGTGCGCGCAAGGCACCTGTGCCTAAGCGCGATGGGAAGGGCAAATCAGGCAAACAGGGAGGGGCTAGCAAGACTGTGCCAAAGACAGGTAAAATAACCAAGCGCCAAAGGGGCAAGTGTGGTGGGAAGAAAGATATGGCAAAAGTTAAATGCTATAACTGTGGAAAGATGGGACACTTTGCTCTTGACTGCAATGAGCCGAAGAAGGTATCCACTTTACTGAACGCTAGTTACATTTCTGTATGTACACATGTATTGATTCCTAATACTTTCCCTGAATGGATTGTAGATACGGGAGCAACAAGACATGTAGCTCGAGATCGAGCAAGGTTCGTAGATTATCGCCGTATTCCAGCAGGCACCAGACTCTTTATGGGGAATAGAACCAGTGAAGAAGCACTAGGAGTTGGCACGTACTAGCTATCCTTATGCATTGGGCGTACATGGCTTTTGCATGATGTGCTTTATATGCCTGGGATTACGCATAATCTTTTATCAGTTACTGCACTTTTAGCTTTTGGATATTCTTTTAATTTTGGTGGTTGTAGGTTGGAAATAACTCTAGATGGTATTGTTTTTGGACATGGTTATCTTTCGAATAATTTTTTCAAGATTGAATTAAGTGATTTTGTTTCCCCTTTATCTTATATGGCACATTCTAATAAAGAAGTAGACTCTGTTACATGGCATGCTAGACTAGGACATATAGGACGGGATTGGATGACTAGGTTAGCTAGAGAAAGCCTTTTAGGCCCACTCACTAAAGTCAACCTACCTATATGTGAGCCTTGTTTAGAAGGCAAGGCATGTAGAAAGCCTTTTGGAAAGGCTATTCGAGCTACTCATCCATTACAGTTAATCCATTCAGATATTTGTGGACCAATGAATGTGAAGGCACGCCATGGCGCTTTTACTTTCTCACATTAATAGATGATTACATGCGGTACGGTTATATCTATCTGTTAGCTCGCCGTTATGAAGCTTTTTATGTTTTTAAACGTTTTGTGGCTGAGGTTGAGAATCAGAAAGAAAAGAGTTTAAAAACTCTTAGAACAGACCGAGGACGCGAGTATTTATTTGATGAATTCTAGGAATTCTGTGTAAAGAAGGGGATGCGCAGGCAACTCTCTATTCCCAGAACTTCGCAACAAAATGGTGTTGCAGAGAGAAGGAATAGGACACTAATGGACATGACTAGGTCCATGATGGCACAAGCAAACCTTCCAATATCTTTTTGGGGGGATGCACTCTTGACTGCTGCCTATGTACTTAACATAGTGCCTTCCCAGCCAGTTTCCTCAACTCCTTATAAACTATGGAACTGCGAAAAGCCCAATTTGGAGCATTTGCGCCCTTAGGGTTCGGCAGGATATGTTCACAACACTTCTCATAAGTATGGGAAGTTAGGCCCTAGAGCTAAAAAGCATATCTTCATAAGATATTCTGATAGTTCAAAGGGATACGTAATGTATGGTGAGCACCCAGATGGGGGAATGACTGAGGTAGAGTCCCGCGATATTGATTTCATTGAAAATGATTTCCCTAGCATAGGCGACACTGATAAGAATCTTGACCTCTATGAGTTGGAGGAAGATGAAGATATCTTACCATCTTCCAGCGAGGGAGGGGAATTAGTTGACCGTACCATTATCGCTGAAAGAAGTGAGAACGATCTTCATCCGAGTGGGAGTGTACCACCAGTTCCGAGTGGGAGTGTACCACTTGAAACTCAAGATTCTCAGCTGCGCAGGAGTAAAAGAGGGAATATTCCCCGGCGTCATTTTGAGTGTGACGGGGACATTCTCTTGTGTACTCCGGTTGATGAAGAAGAGCCTTCTTCCTTTAGGGAAGCGCTATCTTCATCTGCTAGTGATAAGTGGATGGCCGCTATGACTGATGAGATGAGCTCTATGGTTAAGAACAACGTCTGGGAGTTAGTTGATCTTCCGCCTGGGTGCAAGACCATTGGAAACAAGTGGGTCTTGAAAATTAAACGCAAGGCGGATGGTTTAATAGACAAGTACAAGGCACGTCTTGTGGAAAAAGGATATACCTAACGAGAGGGTATAGACTATGATGAGACATTCTCCCCGGTGGTGAGATTTGCCTCAATTCGCCTAATCCTAGCTATTGTCGCACATTTGGATTTAGAACTTTTTCAGATGGATGTTAAGACTGCATTTCCTAATGGAGAACTAGATGAAGAGATCTATATGGCTCAACCAGTTGGGTTTGAGACTAAGGGACAAGAGCGCAAAGTTTACCGCCTTAAGCGTTCCATTTATGGGCTCAAACAATCGTCTAGACAATGGTACCACAGATTTCATCATTCCGTTACCTCAGTTGGTTTTGAAATGATTGAAGAAGACCATTATGTTTATCTGAAACGATCCAAGAAAAATATTATAATCCTCTCTTTGTATGTTGATGACATTCTTATAGCTGGGAATGACATGGATTCCATTGTCACCACAAAGAAGTGGTTGTCCTCTACTTTTGAGATGAAGGACATGGGTGAAGCAGATTTTGTGCTTGGAGTAAAGATTACAAGAAACCGTTCCAAGAAACTACTTAGTTTGTCTCAAGAGACTTACATCAATAAAGTTCTTGAACATTTTCGTATGCATAACTCCAAACCCATAGACACACCGATGGATAAAGGATGTACCTTGAGCCTAGACCAATGCCCTAAAAATAATGAGGAAAAGAATCAAATGTCCAAAGTTCCTTATGCTGCTGCAGTAGGGAGTCTTATGTATGCTACTATGTGTACGCGTCCAGACATCTCACATGCAGTAGGAATGGTTAGCGGCTATCAGAGTAATCTGGGTATTGCTCATTGGAAAGCAGTAAAGAGAATTTTGCGATACCTGCGAGGAACTTCAGATCTCGCTCTTTGCTACCATGGTGGAGACTTGAGATTGAAAGGTTACAGCGACGCAGACTGGGATGGTGATAGGGATGAGCATAAATCCACTTCAGGATATACATTTATACTCGGAGGTGGATCTATTTCTTGGAGCAGCAAGAAACAGACTTGTATTGCCCTATCCACGATGGAGTCCGAGTATGTGGCCTGCTCCGCAGCAGTCCAGGAGGCAGTTTGGCTGAGGAGATTCTTGCTATGTCTAGGCATTACAGCACATGCAAGTGATGTTGTCCTTATACATGTAGACAGTACAGCGGCTCTAGCGTACGCGAAGGATCCCAAGTATCATGGGAAAGCCAAACACATTGACATTCGTTTTCATTTCATTAGAGACATGGTTGCGCAAGGAGAAGTAGTCTTTAGAACTTCTTTGATATTTTTGACATTATTATTATTTAATAATATGATGATTTTCATTCCTTATATTTGTTTGTGGATTAAAAATCGTTTACACATCTTTTTTGAGATATGTCACCGAGCTCGAATCGACCCACTCACACGGGTGATTCACATTGGCGTTGAGAAAGCGAGCAAGATGAGACATCTATATCTTTGGTGCTTGGAACACGGGAAAAGATAAATACATATGTCGCCTTAGTTGGAGCTAAGATGAGACCTCATCGAGGTTAATCATAGAACATTTCCATGATTCTATGAAGCTTGTGTTAAAAGCCGAATGTGAGATTCAAGACAGGAACCTAGAGATGGCGAATGTGCTAGAACTCAGGTTAGGCGCTTGAATAGAGACTTAACTAAGATTCGTATGGCGTTTATTATATTTTAATATATATAAGTGACATGCCCATGTAATGGGAAAACGCCATAACATACATTTCATATTGTATGTGCTATAGCCAACCGATAGTGGGAGTGATGAATTAATCCCTACTTCATCACTGTGTGAGCCACAAGGATCATTATTTGATTGATCCTACTTATACCCTAGTTGACTTAAATGAAGAGGATGCACGGTGATGCTACTTTAGCATGTTTACCTAAGATCAAGAATGATGCGGTCCTAAGGGGAATGTCTAGGAAATCGATTGTGTTGAATTGATATGAGGACTTGGGGAAGGCGATTCGATATCACACCATGTTTTGTGACTCATAGCCGGCCGGCGTCTATGTCGTATTTGTTACGATATAAGTCGTGAGTACATTACATATTTGGGGTTTAGCACTGCTACTACGAGGGATTTAGAGTGCTCTAGCCGGTGTAGTCGAGATTGTCTGAGGTATATCCGAGATGTTTTCTAGTGTGCACTTTTGTTAGTCTGGTGGTGACTTAATAAATGTGCTCCTTCGTTGTACATAATTCTCGTGGGTTGCACGTTCCATTTCCTGTATGATGAGATGAGAAGTTTTGAGATTGAGAGATTGTCTATCTGGCCTATGTGGACCAGTGGGAGATGTAGATATATCCGCCCACTTAGGGTAGGATTGAACCCATTTTGAATTGGGTCACTTATCTCAACCACTTGATGATAGAGTTCTATCTGGGATTAACTCTTATCTCTTTAGTTGTTAGTTTTTGATAGGAAATGAGTCCTATCTCTCCATCCCATATACTCTATAAATGAGTAGTATTAGCGTATCATAAAAATACACCCAAGGAAAAAGAACGTAGTATTCTTTTTCACACCTCTCTCAATACTTTCTCCCTCAAGAACAATCACCAGGTTCTTGGATTTGGATCGTGAATAATCTGTGCACGACTCTAGTAGCCGGGCATTTCATATCTGCGAAGAATCAGGTTGTACGAGAAAGCAAATCGGATCGAAGCTTGTAGAGGCCGTAGCAACAAGTTGGTTCAAGATCAATTCGGGTATTCATCAAAAGGTAATCCGCAAACCCGAATATATGCTAAATGTTTAACAAAAAGCAAGCATTTTAATCATGTAACACATAAAATAATGAAAAATAATAATTGGATTAATTACCTCAAGCATCTTTCCAATGTTGTTGACACCATATATTCTATGAACACAAGCAAATCTTTGGGGATTATTGGGTGGATGAGAGAAAATACAATCCGTATGAGATCTTGCTTCCAGCTCCTTGCTATTAAGGGCGTCTAAGACAAGAAAATAGAATGGAATCATCCAAAAGACCCATTCTAAAATACTTGCAAACTGCACAACGAGTTCATCTCAATTTGAAAAACGAGTTCATCTCATGAAGATTTCAATTCAAAGATATATAAAGATATCAAATCCTAAATAAATGAAAGGGTCATGGACCCTAAGATATATGTATGAGATATAATACCCATAAAAGAGATACAAAATTCCACATAAATTCACACTTACACATTACCACTGTCTGTCACTCTTATACCCAATGGTAAGACTAAAATTACTCTTATACCTTAAGGTATAAGAGTATTTTTTTTCCACAATTTTTCACTTTTTCTTAAAAATAATAAACAAGTCTCATATTTTATTAAGCAATCCGCTCTTATACCCAACATTATGAGACTAAAATAACTCTTATTCTTAGTTATAAGAGTGCGTTTATATGTGATGTGGGTTGATATGAGATTTTGATATTGACCTTCAATAGTGTGTGGGTTTTTGAATCTCGTTTAGGTTTTTATGGAGAATGATTTTGGATGAGCGGGCCTCATGTAATTATTCCTAAATGAAAAGGGGCATTTACCAAAAACTACTTTAAAAAGATGAATATTACAAAAAAAAAACACAAGTTGCATATTACCAAAAACTACTTGGTAAAGAGAATGGACCATAATGCCCCTCCCACTCCCTCACACACGTGTACCAGCCCCCTACCAACCGCCTCTTTCTCTCTCTTCTTTTTTTTTTCCCCAAAAATAATTAAAATGCAATATTTCAAAATCTAAAAATCGAAAAAATAATTTGAAAACATCGTTTTAATCGTTTCGTTAACGCGAATCAAACAAGTACACTCATGATATACTTTAAATTTTAGAAATGAAAATTCCTTTGAATTTCACTTTTTTAACCATTTGCACAAAAACTCGTTACAAAAATTGATAAACCCATTTATCAGTTGTGTAAGCCAAACACTTGGCACAAAATTCTTAAAAATAACTGATAAATGACATTTATCAGTTGTTTAAACAAAATACCAAGCACAAAAACTCTTTAAAAAAACTGATAAATTCATTTATCAGTTGTTTAAGTCAAACACTTACACAAAAATCCTTAAAAATAACTAATAAATGACATTTATCAGTTGTTTAACCAAATACCAAACACATAACTTTTTTAAAAAACTGATAAATTTATTTATCAATTGTTCAAGCCAAACACTTGACACAGAAATCCTTAAAAATAACTGATAAATGACATTTATCAGATGTGTAACCAAATACCAAGCACAAAAACTCCTTACCAAAACTGATAAACCTATTTATCAGTTGTTTAAGCCAAACACTTGGCACAAAAAAACCTTTAAAATACTGATAAATGACTTTATTAGTTTTTTAATCTAAACAATTGGCACAAAAATCCTTTAAAATAACTGATAAATAACATTTATCAGTTGTTTAACCAAAATCCAAGCACAAAAACTCTTTAAAAGACTGATTAATTCATTTATCAATTGTTTAAGCCAAACACTTGACACAAAAATCCTTTAAAATAACTGATAAATGACATTTATCAGTTGTTTAACCAAATATCAAGCACAAAAACTCTTTAAAAAATTGATAAATTTATTTATCAGTTGTTTAAACCAAACACTTGGCACCAAAATTCTTAAAAATAGTTGTATTTGAAGTTTTATACGAAAATTTATGTAAACTAATCAACTTATCTCTATAAAGGGTCTATAAATAGATACATCTATCATAAACTTCCTAGGATTTACACAAAGGCATATCAAGTAAGAAGAAACTTCATTGCAGTAATTGAATAACATATAGGCGCGTATCCAACGCCATAGTAAAAAAAGACATACAATCAAACAATTGGTATGCATCCTATCTAATAGGGGTGTAAATGGTTTGGTTTAGCTCGGTTTGGGAAATTTAGAAGTCAAACCACTAGCATCGATTTGGAGAAATTCCAAACCGAGCTAAACCATAAAAAAATTTAGACCGAGCTAAACCAAACCGCTATGGTTCGATTTGGTCTAAACCGCGATTTGATTTGCGGTTTGATTTTGTGGTTCAGACCATGGTCCAAACCGTAAGATTTGTGTTAGCCAGCTCCAAATTATTTTGTAACTAATTGTTTTTGTTGTTAGATAGTAGGGGTGTCAGCGGTTTGATTCAAATCGTAGTTTGGAGTCGAACTGAGGCAAATCGTGTGCTTTGGTTCGGTTTTTAGACATAAATGGTTTAGCTCGATTTGAGAAATTAACATACCATGTAGTTCAGCTCAGCTTGGGGTTTGGCATCCTAAACCGAACCGAGCCGTTTAAGACCGAACCACAGTTTGAAACCGTGAAACCGAGCCATTAAATCGAACCGTGAAATCAAGCCATAAACCAACCATGGAACCGCAATCCTGACCGTCCCTTCAAAATTTTAGTTAATCTCAGCTTTTAATTTTAAAAACCCTAAATAACAAATTAACAAAACAAGACCATTATTTAGACCAGCCTCTCAGCGCCTCTCTTTCAATCAATATTCCCAAATCCCAATCTCGTTTCTCTCTCTTCCCGTTTTCTCTCTCTTCCCATTTTGTCTCTGGTTTTCTCATCAACGACGATCAATCGACGAACGACGACTTGGAGTCAACCTCTCTTCTCGAAGACGACGAGCGCTGCTCTCACCATTCGACGAAATAACTATTATCCTTCGACGAAATAACTACTCTTACCCTTCGATAAACGACGACTTGGAGTCAAACCCTAAACCATTTTTTCGATCTGTTATCCTCCATCTTTTCCGGCAAAATAACTGTATATTCTTCCCTCTCTAGAGTAATTTAGTAATTTTTCATTCAATTTTGTTCAACTATGCTAAATACCTCTATTTGGCTGTTACTCTGTCCTAGTGTCCTGTGATATGCTGTTGCCACCATTACTTTAAGTTTCTCAGTAACAACTCAATTTTAGAACTTCAAATTTTGAAATGAACACACTGGTACTTACTCAGCCTAGAATATCAAGAAATATAGTCATTCATCAGGGCATAAGCAGAAACAAATACTACTTTGTAATACATATACCTGAATTAACTGCATAACTACTTCTGATGAAGTGATGTACTTCTACAACTTTCTCGTAGACATTTTTGGATCCTTAATTACAAGAACTAAAAAGACCCAAGATTTTTTTTATTTCTTTTGAGATTTTACAATTTGAAAGGTAATAAAATGGATAAAATACCTATCAAAATCATAGGAAAAAGAGGAGATTTTCGAATGTCATGAATAGTGTCTTGTCTGCTTTATTCTGGAATTAGTGTGAAGTTCTTGGAAGACATTTTTGGGTTTAGAGTGAGACCGTGAGGGGAAGTAGAAGTAAAGTCGCAGAGACAGAGATAGGTTGAGAAATCCTGATGGCTCGGGTCATATTCCAAATACATACGATGTTGGTTGGACAAGCCCAGTCCATACCAATGTCTTCTAAAATGTGGCCCCTACTCTGCAACTCGAAATCCATAGATCTAAGTTCCCTACTGAGCTTGAGAATGCAAATTCTGTAGAGTTTGAAAAAGCCGGATGTGGGGAAGGCGGTCGCCGATGGTGGGGGAGGGGTCGCCGGAGGTGGGAAAGGTGGTCGCCGTAGGTGGGTTAGGTAGAGAGAGAAAGTAGAGAGAGGAAGTGTGGGTGTGTATATTGTGTGCAATAAGTAGTTTTTTGTAGAATCATTTGTTTTTTAAATAGTTTTTGGTAAAATCACAATTTACATGTTTTTTTTTTTTTTGTAAATTGCATGTTTTTGAAATAGTTTTTAGTAAAAACTCCAAATGAAATATGCAGTTAAAGATTTATGGATCTTTTAATTCATAAAGAAAAAATCTAATGAGGATCTTTATTTTATACATTTTTTTGAGTATATGTATTCATGGAAGATTTATATGTAACGACTACATAATTTACATTTATGAGATTATATATATGGAATGTTGATGAGAATACCATATTTAGAGGGATGTAAAATGGGAAAATTACTGCTGGGTCCTTCATCCCAAGTGAAATGGTCAATTTAGACAAGTATTTTGAAATTTAACCGACTAGTCCAGCATCATAATCAAAATTTCATCTAGTCTTTCGCTACCCAACACACCCTCCCCTCCCCTCTCATCCACACACGACACACACACACACACTCTCTCTCTAATTTCTCTCTACTTTCTGTCTCTCTCTTCTTCATCTCCGGCGATCTCTCGCCTCCCATCGCCGGCGACCACTCCGGTATAAGCCCATTCATAACGATTTGACCAGATCTGCTCTTTCTACACCTCCGATCTGCTCTTTCTACAATGATTGGGTCATATCCGCTCTTTCTATAACGATTTGGCTAGATCTGCTCTTTCTACACCTCCTTCATCTCCGACGATCTTTAATTTTGTTGATTTTCTTTCAATTTTTTCTCACCTCCTGATCTTACTCTTAATCACGATCCAGAAGATCATCCTCCTTCCGATGACGACAAGCTGAAGCAAATTCTCTCTCTTGAGTTTCAAAATCTGGCCGTGAAAGATGTCGTCGAAGTCGGGGTTTTAAATGTAGCTCGGGGGACGGCGAGCAAATGGCCGTCGACGAGGACGACGTGTGCTGTGTGTGTTTTTTAAGAACAAGGACTCTCACCAACATAAGCAGAACGAACAAGGAGTCTGAGGAGGATTCCCGGTGGAATGTGAAAGTTTTTCATCATTGATTGCTCAAGTAAACCAAACACGGGCATTGCAAATACCTGCAAGAATCTCTTATAATAAGATTTTCCATGTTTGATGCATGTATTTGTACAAGAATATCCGTTTAGATTGTTAAGAACTGGAAAAAATTGGGAACTTGTGGTCTTGCACAAATGTAAAGGAAGCTAAATTCAAGTTGATATTTTACATTTATGTTTACATTCTGTGTAGTAGTACATATTTTTTTAAATGGAAAAATTTGAAGACATAGTAATGATTTTTATTATTTTTCAGTAATAAAAATTTCATAAAAATCATTTCAAAATGAAAGTTCTTCCATGGTAGTCTAAACCCCTTTGATCACTATTCACTTTCTATGGACAAACATCCCTAAGGTGATTAATCTTACTAAGGTTGAAAACCAAGTAGTCCATCAAAACAACTGTGAACTTAATTAAAAACAACTGTGAACTTAACAAATATGTCAAATAATCTCATAAAATTGCAAAAAATAGAGGCCATAAAGGACTAAAACAACTGTGAACTTAACAAAAAACAATAGTTAACGTAAGTAAAAACAACTGTGAACATACAAATATGTCAAACAATCTCATAAAATTGCAAAAATAGAGGTCATAAAGACTAAAACAACTGTGAACTTAACAAAAAACAACAGTGAACTTAATAAATATGTCAAATAATCTCATAAAATTGAAAAAAATAAAGGCTATAAAATACTAAAAACAATTGTGAACTTAACTAAAACAACTGTGAACTTAACAAAAAACAACATTAAACTTAACAAATATGTCAAATAATCTCATAAAATTGCAAAATAAAGGCTATAAAAATTACTAAAAAAATCTGTAAATTAAGTAAATGATAGTCATTTTCATGCAGAAATTATGAATTTAGCTAAAACAACTGTGAACTTCTCTTAATTGTTATTGGAACAAATGTAAAAAAATAGCTGTGAACTTATCAAAAACAAATGTGAACTTGTAACAACTGTGAACTTAATTAGAACAACTGTGAACTTAACAAATATATCAAATTTGCTCCAAATTATATGTTGATGCTGCTAGTTTGATTCGTTTTGACGATACGAATAATACAATGGTCTCGGATTTTTTTTTTTTGAGTTCTAGATCTTAAGATATTTCATTTTAAAGTTTTGGGAGAAGAAAAAAATGAAAAAGAAGGGGGAGAAAGGGACAGCGACCGCTGTCCCTTTGACATAAAGTGCAGGTGGCATTAATAATGACGCGGGTGGGCTTATAACCGACGGACCTGGTGATAAATTTATGAAATGTGTGTCCTTGATGGTAGTTTCCATTAGGATGAGGGACTATTTGATAATTGCCCCATGTAAAATTGGTAATTTTTGTGAATATAAGGTTTGACCAGCGAATACAAACTCAAAAATGTATAGCCCTCACTGACAATATTAAATTTTTTAAAAGCCCCTAAACTTTTTATTATATTTTTAAATACCAAGAGTACCCTTTTACGTCAAAACCTAAATCCACTCTCTTTCTGCCCCACGCAGCTCACTCACAAGTCACAACCGTCGCCTCCTCTCTCTCTCTAAATTTATTCCCTTTTCTTTTCTTTGTTTATCCAAAACCTTCAAGCCTTCATTCACCCTATTCAGCCGACTTGTTGGGACTCGATCATGGTTTAACACTGTTGCTACACGTCTAGGTCATCGCCAAAGCTCGACACGATGTTTGCTTCTCCTTCTACCACCGAGGCCGAAATCAACGAAGTTAAGGCCCAACTCATCAAGGCCATGCTTAGGATGGATGAGCAAAGTAAGAAAATTGATGAGCAAAATGCCCAAATAACCGCCCTCCTGCAAGAGCTTCATGACATGAAAGTCAAGAAAGGAAGAAAACAAAAGCAGAAAGTGGAATCCTCCTCCGATGAAGAGGAATCCTACACCAAAAAGGATAAGATACCCAAGAAGTCAAGCAAGAAAAAGGAAGAATCCGATTCCTCCTCTTCCTCGTCCTCCTCCGATGATGAGGGACATACCTCCAAGGGTGCTAAAACCAAGAAAGAAGGCAGTGGTGAAACTACTAAACTTGGTGATCATGTTACTAAGAACTACCTTGAGAAGAAACTTGCAACTCTTGACAATTCAAAGGGATCATTCGTCCCATATGACGGGTGAGATAAACTCATTCACTAATTGAACTCATTGTTATTGATGTATTCTTTTCTACAATGAAACAAGATAATTGAGGAGACTGAAACGCCAATGTATTTGAAATATGGAACAAATCAAATCTAGATTTTGCTTCAGTTTCAACAACCATGTCGTAAAATTTTATCTCTATTTCACAATCCATTATTGAGCTTGACCTGTTCATATAAAGCCCATAATATGACACCAATTACAGTGTCCCTTACCAAATTCTTTACTAGAGTATCAATCCAGCCGTTGGAGTTATTTCTGGAATTGGAACCCTTCTCACCAACAAGATCTCTGAACCTCAATTCTCCAAGATCCGAGACCAGCGCATATATCACTCCATTCATATGCCCCTTTCCAATAACTCCCACCACTCTTTTCCCATCTTTTACTGCTTTGCTTCTCTTTAGAGACCATGCAAGATACTGTACAAAAAACACACACTATCTAAGTCATATACCTTTTCTAACTGTACAAAATAAAAGAGCCAGAAACTGTTTCTAGGACGGAATGAAAATGTAGTAATTCTCTTGTTTCTTGAGTAATAACCCTAATTATTTCATTGTACAAGCAATGCACAAACAAGTAAAGCACATTCCTTATAAACGTTGACAAGTCAAATGTGACATCTATTATATGACGGAGGGGAGGGAGTATAACATTTCTATGTACACTTGACTCTTTCAAGTGCACGAGGTGGATAATAAGAGTACTTGTGTCTAGTTGCGCTACTAGTATCTATTTCCACCAATCAAAACAGAAGTCAGCCTTCTTAAATTTCTCACAAGGTCAAAAACTGACACTCATTTAGGACGGAGAGAGTACTACAAGTTATTTACCGAAGTTGTAGAGCAAAGCTTCCATCTTACCAAGTGTAGCACTGGCACATCCTCTACAATGGTAACAATGTTATGCTGCTCCATTTATCATAGCTCACTTCCCAATATGGTACTTGCGGGATACATGTATTCCGCGAATGTAGCACAAATGTGCCTTGCACGTGTGGCCTCTTTCCCTTTACATCACTCTTCCACGGATTCACCCTTGTTCTGCGGATGCACTTATTCCATAATTGTGCGGTTCATTATCTGCCAACTACTTCCCACGATTAGACAGGTCGCAGGAAGTCTTCATATCACATTTTGGGATCGCCCAGGGGCAACGGATTGGAGGTTGGGATAGCGTAGTTCACCACAGATTATGGAGAGCATGTGCCCCTCACATGGGGATGCTCCTCCTTCACTACCTATAAATACCTCTCAAAGATATTCTTTTTATAGGATGGACCATCATACAATACTCAGACTTTCTCTCTCTGGAGACTCTCCTGCAATGCTTGTTTCTCCCAAACCCCTCCTAGTTCCTACTTCCGCTCCTCCTTTTCATTATTCTTTGGTGATTCCGTCTCATTACCCGGAAAAACAACCATACAATCTTGTTAAACCCTAAGACAACCCCGTAGGACTACCTACCTACATTACTCATATATGTTAAGCAATTATTTAATTTGTGCAGCTTCATATTCCTCCACCATTTCCTTGACTAATTATAAAGTTATGCTCAAGATATTTTCATTCCTGATGAGCTTAAGGGCGAAAGAATCTTACAGTGTCACGCTCGTGTATGAGGGGTGGCAGCAATGATGGGTATGAAAAGCTAAGCTGCTCATAAAGTTGAAAGTTGCTATCTTGGGTACTTGATTCCTGCAATATGGCAAGAAAGAGATATATTTCAAAACTCACAATACAATGAATCGAGCTAGTTTTAGGCTTTGTAGAACTGCAAAAAAGTTTTCACGCCTACTGCAGGGAGCAATGTTGAGGATGATAAGCAATTACAACCCCACAACAAATATTCCATCCACTGTCCCTAATTGAGAATCCATTTTTTTGTTTGAGGAACACTTTGAATAAGTTGACAAATAAGCAATTTTAGTACCCTTTCTATACTTATGACTTACTACAATAGTTTTGCAACCATGAATAAATTATTTGCTAAAGGTTAATTTATCAATCATTCGAGGAAAAATATTAGAAAATGAACACTTGTTTAGGAACATAGGGGTAAGTAATAGCTAAGTAGACCACCGTTCAAGTCCTAACACAAGTAGCCTCTTTACTAAACAAGGACATAAGAATGGGCGAAAAGTAAAAAACAGTAAAAGGATGGGAATGGAATATGATTGCTTTTCTTATCACTGACAACAGAGCCGTTTTCTTTTTAAGGTAGATAATGACACTATGATGTATGGATGGCTGTTATACCCTTCATATGTTCTCTTAGATTTGACTGATAAAATAGTTGTATAGGACTTTAGGGAAAAACCTTTAAGCTTCTCTCGGACACAGTGGATGATGATGATATTCCACGAAGGACGGAAATCACTAGGCTAAGTCTCTCGCTCCATTTGAGTGAGCTCCATGCCCTTTCAAGCTTGAAAAACAGAAAAGGGGAGTACATGTACAAATTCAGCTTTCTTTCCAACTATTCAGATAATACAGTTAAACAACTTGACAGAGGTTAAATAAGTGTTCACGTTCATATTTGCCCACACAGTGGCGAAGCCAGAAATTTTAGGAAAGGGGGTCAAGATTACTTTTGGAAAAACTATTATAATTGAGGTATCAAAATTTAAGTATATCAGTTCAATTTTTTTCTCAAAATTAAGGGGGTCAAAATGTATAAGTTCATAATTTGTAGTAGTGAATTTTTTTTTTTTTAATTTAAAGGGGTAAAAATTGACACGCTCCAAAATTGAATGGGATCGATTGACCCCATTGCATGAACGTGGCTTCGCCACTGGGCCCACACATAACAATATCAAGTAATAAGTATTTGGAGCATATTGATCTAACTTAATCACAATACTCTTGGGCACCATTAGCTAGAATGTACATACAGTTATCTCGATTGGCCGATCCCCCAGAACTATTTGTGCCCCAACTTCCTCAGATGCCTTTCTAGCAGCACGAAACTGATAGTAGAGAAAAAAGTTTCATGGGTTGAGACGGATAAAACATGCAAAAAGTGGACATTTTCACTTCAAAAGTACTTCATCTTCACAACCAAAGTACCTCATCTCCAAAAGAACGGTTGACATCTGAAGATATTTTTGAAGAGAAAGCTGCCAACAGTAGGCGCAATGCTAGAGCAGTTTGACCCCCTATCAAAGGAAAGAAAAGAATAATTGTTATGTTTGTTCCGAGTCTAAAAATCAAGTAAGACGTGTACTGAAACTTGCCTAAATTTATGCTACGACCAACAGCTCCAAAGAACCCTGAGCCAGTTAAGGAAAACGCATTAGACCTTGATTTTTGTCCTCGCTCACTATCTGTAGATGTATACATAATCCCAGCTCTGAAAAGGAACTCTGCAATAATTAAAGTTAAATCATAGATTGAAGAAAACGCATTAAATTTATGCTATGACATTAAAGTTATAACCAATCAAGTAGATTTGCAACGACAGATTAGTTGCTATGATTACGTATCGCCATTCCAATCATATAATTCAAGAGGGATTTATCGTATAAATCCCTCAAACTTATCAATTTTACCTTCTTCTAAGACAACAAAATATTTCATCTAACCATATAGTCCCTAGCTTAATAAGCACACTCTCTATCTCATTTTATTAAGTTCACCCTCCAATCATTTTACTAAATCCACCCTATTTATCAGTTTACTTTCTCTCCAACCACCATCACCTTAGATCACCCCTCCCCATCTTCTCCGGTCAACAACTCGGGCAACCACCAACTCCGGCGATTTTTCGTCAACAAACAACTGAGAAGTTAACTTATAAGTAGTTTCTCAGTTGTCAACTAAACTAATAAGAACACGATTAACTCCGGCGACCACCAACTCCGGCGATCAAACAACTGAAAATTTATCACTAATTTTTCAGTTGTCTCAGTTGTCAACTAAACTATTAAGAACACGATTAAATCCGGCGACCAAACAATTGAGAACTTAATTTATCAGTAAGTTCTCAGTTCTCAACTAAACTACTAATAACAAGATTAACTCTGGTGACCAAACAATTGAGAACTTAACTTATCAGTAAGTTCTCAGTTGTCTCTTATAAGAACACGATCAACTACGGCGACCCCCAACTCCGACGACCAAACAACTGAGAACTTATAAATAAGTTCTAAGTTGTCAACAAACTACTAAGAACACGATCAGCTACGGCGACCACCAACTTCGGTGACCAAATGACTGAAAACTTAACTTATCAGTAAGTTCTCAGTTGTCAACTAAACTATTACTAAGATCACCATCAACTCCGACGATCACCTACTCTGGCGACCAAACAACTAAGAACTTTTTCATTTTTCATTTTATGCTGAAATATCGACAACAAAAGTTGTACTACCTACATCCCAAAATAAATATAAAAATAAATACAACAACAAAAGTAATACTACCTTCGTGACTCTATAATACTACCGCCAACTTGGGATAATAGAAGATTAGATCAATTAAGACAGGGGTAAAAATTATACTCCCTCCGTCCCATTAATAACTTCACTTTTTGCCAAAACGGGCGTCCCGTTTAAAGCTTCACCTTTCCTAAAATGACAAAAAATCTTTACTATTCCACCCACTCATTCTCTCTCCTATTTTACTATTACACTCACAACATTTTTCAAATTTACTATTTTCTCCACTCATTCTCTCTCCTATTTTACTATTACACTCACAACATTTTCTTCACTCACCAATTTCCTTAATTTGCGTGTCCACCCCAAAAGAGTGAAGCAATTACCGGGACGGAGGGAGTATATACAATGACTCTATAAAACTAATTATTTGCAGAGTTCAATATGCATTTGCCACTTCCGCGAAAGGACCGCTAGCCTATATTATTTTCCTAGACTCGCACACATGGTATCACAATCTTTGATGATTCCAAAAACCCATATGGTCAACGCCCAATTTTGAATCCCCTGTTGGGTTGTTAATGCTTCTTGAGGCCGGAAATTTGGTCGTCCTCAATCAATCCAACGCTACGCTATGGCAGAGCTTCGATCACCCGATGGATACTATTCTGATTGGTCAAAGGCTACCCGTTGGAAAATTGCTAACCGCTTCTGTGAGTGATGGTGACCTAGCCGCCGGCGACTATAACCTTGCAATCACAACTAACGATGTCGTTCTGCAATGGAACGATTTGACTTATCAGAAACTATCAATGGATATCGAGGCTTTTTCAGGATTCGAGTTCAGCCGTTTCGTACATAGGTAAGGAGGGGTCGCCGAAAGGGAAGGGTGACCGGATATTGGGATAGAGAGAGAAAGTTAGAGAGGGAGAAAGTGCGTGTGAGATTGTGTGTTTTATGACAGGAGAGGGGAGTTCGTCGGAGTTCGCCAGAAGTGGGGAGGGGTGACAGAGAGAGATTGAGTAGAGAGATAAATTTAGAGAAAGAAAGTGTGTGTGTGAGAGGGTGGGAAAGGGATGTAGTTATCTCATTTCAAATGGTGAGGGACTATATGGTTAGATAAAATATTTTGTAAGCCTAAGACGTAAAATAGATAATATATTGTCCTATTACGTAGATTCGATTTTATCCAGGGATTAAGAGGTAATTTTTTCATAATTCAATCTTCAATATTAGCAATCAGCGAGATAACTAGAAGACCCATATACAATCAACACAACTAATTGACCTTTGTCCCAATTACTTAGGGTTTGACTTGATTGATCCTATGCAAGATCGTCGGTCAAGCAGACTCACTCAAGTTGCTTGATAATCAATAGCAACATGGAATCAATTAATTAAAATACACAGCAATGCATGTATTTTGATGATGCCAGAAACGTTCGTATCAGCCCAAATCCAGCGGCAGGTTATATCCTAAATGATTGAATAGCTTGAAAAAGAATAACAAACACGTAAACTAAGTAAGCCGGGGCTTCAACGGCGAAGGCCCAACGGCGTGAGAGTAAATGTTTGTTTTTAGAGAGACAAATCAATTGACAACAGTTTAGAATCAAAAGATGTGTTACCAAAATAATGTGAATTATGGCTTGTTTATATAGGCATAGGATTGTAGAGTCCATGTTGAATAGAAATTTGTATGTAAGGAGGTTATAATCCTAGTGGGATTATAACTACCCACAATCATTGTTTGAGTAGGATTGGGTAATATTATTCTACACGTGCGCCTTGGAGGCATGCTCCTCGGCATATTATGCTTGGTCGCCCTGAGTTGATGCCGAGGAAGAGAGAGGTAAGGATAGGGAAGCTCATTTCCTTGCTTTGTTGATGACCGAGGAGAGAGTTCCTCGCCTTTTAATGAGGCCTAGGTCGGCCTTGTTGGATGCCCTACTCGGCATATGAGAGTATGCCTCGTCGGTATGTATAATTGTTGTTCCTTAGTCATTATTCGCTCTTCTATATCTAGGTCGACATAGTGGGAATGACGAGTAAGCATGACGAGCAAAGGTAGGGAAGGCTAACTCCTTTTGTCGTAATTGAGACTTGTATGGATTATATTTTGGGCCCATTCTATTGGACCTTTCCCGACCATTACCCACGTTCGTAACTCGGTTTATAGCGTTCAGTGGCCCCCGACTTCCTAGCTCGGCTATGACGAGGAGGAAGTGGTGCTCTACCTCAGCTTAAACGGATATGAACGAGTTTTCACGAATCACGAGGCATCTCATTATCCACCGATTATTTCGACAATGATGGGCGCGATTTACGAGGTATGGACATTCGTCTTGGGAACACTCTAGATCATTAATTGAAAGGAAGAGACGGTGCCATACCCGGTTTTTGACCCATACCCGTTTAGATCGGGGTATATAAGCAAAAATCCACTTCTTTTCTACTCTTTTATCACTATTCAGCCTTGAGAGGGAACTATTAAGCTTCAAATCTGCAGATTCGTTCTTGAGTTCTTCGTGATTTTTTGTCAATTTCTGGTGTTCGTGCTTGATTTAGTGTGCACATTTCATCTTCAACCATTGATACAGGTATAATTTCTTCCCAATCTCCTTATTTTTTGCGTTTCTGGGTTTTGGTGTTGTTGTTGGCGGGTTTTGTTCATACCTGCACTGTTGGTGTTCTTGAAGCTTTTGTTGACATATCTTGTGCCTTCCTCGTTCGTAGCCATGACCCGTACTTGAAGAAGCAACTCAAACGCCTTGTATTGTTAGCACACCCAAAACCTTAACATTTATTGGAGAATTGATGGGCCGTGGATGATGTTGAGTTTGAACGATATAGGGGAGATTCTGAGGAGGTACCAGTCTCCTAGAACCGACGTACATTGCCCAAGTCGATTTAGGATTGACCGACTATATGTTGAATCCCCCAATGTTGTGTTATTCCACAGTTGGACTGAGATCCTTGACCATATCAACTTGTATTACTTGAAGTCTGACCATTTGGAGCACCCTTCGTTGTTGGGTAAGGATCCCTCCTCGGTTTTAATTATTAGGACGGGGAAGGATGCTTCCTCGTCCTCATCCTCGTCTTTAAGTTTGCATTGGCTAAATTTTGACCCTTGTTCTTTTATTTGTGCAGCCATGATGGAAAGAGGAAGTAATGTTGCTCGTTCTACTGGTCCCTCAACTTCTGGGAGGATCGTAGACGTATTCACCGAGGGAGCCCATTCTGGAGGCCGAGGGAGATCCAATCTTCGTATCAATATAATGAATTTTCGTTATCTCCTTGTCGTTTTTAGTTTACTGCTTTAATATGAACTGCTATTGACTTGAATGCTTGTATATTTGAATGTATGTTGACTGATTCAAGTGTTGTATACTTTTGCTTAAGTGCCCAACTTTCTTGAGAAGCCGAGGAAGCTTTCCTCATTATTTGTATTTAGCTTTTAAACAGAGGAAGCTCGTTCGGTCTAAATACTTGGATAATTTGCAAGTTTATTCATTAGGCCGAGGAAGGTGCTCGGCATAACACTTGCATTATTTTTTGTTTTATCTCCCTATGCCGATGAAGGTTGCTCAGCCATAAGTCTTAGATAATTTTTACTTGTCTCTTTATGCCGAGGAGGGTCGTTCGGTCATAAGCCTTGGACAATTTTTTGATGTTTTTACCTCTCTATGTCGAGGAAGGTCGTTTGAAGATAGGTCCTTGGTATTTTTTGAATGTTTTACTTCTCTATGTTGAGGAAGATCGTTCGTACATAGGTCTTAAGTAATTTTTTGGTTTTATCTCTCAATGCCGAGGAAGGTCTTTCGACATAGGTATTAGACAATTTTTTAATGTTTTGCTTCTCTATGCCGAGGAGGGTCGTTCAATCAAAGGTCTTAGGCAATTTTTGAATGTTTTGCCTCTCTATGCCGAGTAGGGTCGTTCGGTTATAGGTATTATGCAATTTTTGAATGTTTTACCTCTCTGTACCGAGGAGGGTCATTCGACATAGGTCTTGTGTAATTTTTGAATGTTTTACCTCTCTATGCCGAGGAAGGTTATTCGACATAGGTATTGGGTAATTTTTGAATGTTTTACCTCTCTATGCCGAGAAGGGTCATTCGACATAGGTATTGGGTAAATTTGTGGAAATTTATCCCTTTAATGCCGAGGAGGATCTACTCGTCATTTGTCTTGCTAGTCATTAGTATTGATGAAAACTAAATCTTTATTAACTGAAACTGATTACATCAAACTGCAATCCTATTTTACTTGAAAATAAAGAAAAAAACTAACAAGTACTAATCTATTACATAAAATAGACTTTCAACTAGTGATAATACTTCCGTAGATGCTCAGAATGCCACGGATGTTTTAGCTCTTGCCCATCTGGAGTCTTCATTCTTTAGGCCCCTTCTCTGATAACTTGAGTGATGATGTAGAGGCCTTCCCAGTTTTGGGAGAGCTTGTTTTGTTCTGCCTTTCTGCCGGTTGATTCATTTTTTCTAGGTACCCAATCTCCAACTTGGAATACTCTCTTGTTGACCCTTTTGTCATGATAGGCTTTGGTCCTCTGCTTGTAATTCACCATCCTCATCTGAGCAGATAGTCTTCTTTCATCTACTAGGTATATGTTTAGGAGCCTGTTGACTTGCTCATCATAGTTAGAGTTTCTTGTTGTAGGGATAACCATCTCAGTTGTTGCCATGGCCTCAGAACCGAAGGTTAGTGCGAATGGGGTTTCCCCGGTTGGCCCCCAGGTGATTGTGCGAACTGCCAACAAAGCTAAGGGGAGTTCGTCCAACCATCTACCATCATTCCCTTCAAGGTTCTTGGTTAGGGCTGTGAGCACCAACTTGTTGGCTGCTTCCGCTTATCCGTTGCATTGAGGTCTGCTCACAGATGACTTGATGTGTCTGACTCCTAGTCTGTTAAGCTCTACTGTAAATTCCTTAGAGAATTGAAGACCATGATCTGAGAAAATAGTGTGTGGAACCCCAAAGTGGCACCAAATGAAGTTGTGGACGAAGTTGATTGCATTCTCCTCTATTATTTTGGCTAAGGCCTTTGCCTCTATCCACTTGGAGAAGTAGTCGACTACCACGATCACATACTTGTAATTATCTCGGGCGGGGGAAAGGGTCCGATGATGTCGATTCCCCACATGTCAAATGGCCACGTAGGTATTATGAGAGTCTGCTCCACTGCTGGAAGTCTAGGAATATCAGCGTATCTCTGGCATATGTCACACTTTCTTACGTAGGCTTGCGCGTCATCTCTACCCGGGTGACAACCACAAATGCCTTCGTGGACTTCTGCCAAGAGATTTTCTGTTTCCTTGGGAGAGACGCACCTTAGCAGGAGTTTTGTGAATGATCTTATGTAGAGAATTTCGTTCATCACTGTGAACCTTACCGACTTCTTCTTGATAAGTCTAGCACGTGCTTCATCATCTGGGAGTTGATTCTTTTCAATGAAGTCCATGTAATCATCTATCCAACACTTCTCCTCCCCATCTAAGAGTATTACTCGTAGTCTTTCGTAGGAAGGCTATTCGGCAAAGACTATGAGTGGGTTAGAGTCGGGGTCTGCCACGTCAATAGTTGCCAGTTTAGATAGAACATATGCCATTTGGTTGTCCTCCCGACCTATCTGACTTATTTCAAAAAATTACAGCTTTTTCGTCATGTCTAGGACGAGGTCCTTATACTTTGTAAGTATGGGATGTTGAGTGTTATACTCCCCCTTTATCTGCTTAACTACGAGTTAGGAGTCACAGAAGGCGGCAATTTTAGTTTCTCCATAGAAGGAAGCCAATTCTATACAAAATATCAAAATACTCAGCTTGAATGTTGGAAGCAGGAAACTTGAATATGATTATGTCTTGGATGGTCTGCTCTCCATCGGGACTTGCTAGTACAATTCCAGCTCCGCTTCTTTCCTTAGTGGCTGAGCCATCTGTGTATATGACCCAACAGTTGGATGGGAGCTCGATGGTTGGTTCTTCCCCCGCAGGTTTTTTGCGATTACGAGAGGTGGGGTCGTGTTTACCTATGAAGGCGGTTTCAACCATGAAATCAATCAGAGGTTGTGCTAGGAGTGTCTTCCTAGGTTGGTATCTGATATCAAACTCAGTGAGTTCGATAGACCAATTAAGGAGACGTACTAAGCAGTCCAACTTATGCAAGATTTTCTTCAGGGGCGCATTAGTATACACAGTTATGGGATGTGCAGAAAAGTATGCTCGTAGCTTTTTTGCCGCTATAACTAGGGCGTAAGCTATCTTCTCTGCGTTGAAGTATCTGCTCTCCACATTTAATAATGCCTTGGAGACATAATAGATGGGTTTTTGAGCGGTTCCTTCATTTCGGACTAGTACCGCAGCTATAGTGTTGTCCGTTGCTACTAGGAAGACATATAGTATTTCTCCTATGACAAGGCTGCTCAACAAAGGAGGGGATCCCAAGTACTCCTTTAACTGTTTGAATGATTCGAAGCATTATTTGAAGAAAGACAGCGATTTTTTCGCAGATTTTGCAATAAATCTCCCAAGGGCTGCTATTCTTCCATTCAACCTTTGAACCTCCTTGATGCTGGCAGGATCTTTCATATCAATCTAGGATTTGATTTTTTTCGGATTCACCTCAATTTCTCTTTGTGATACAATAAAGCCTAGGAACTTCCCGGCTATGGCCCCGAACACACATTTACTTGGGTTCAATTTCATGTTGTTAGCACGTAGGTTGTCAAAAGTTTTCTCAAAGTCTGGTGCGTGACTGCCACTCCTAGTCTTGATGACCTTGTCATCTATGTAGGATTCCATGTTACGGCCTATCTGCTCCCCAAATACTTTGTTGACCATACGCCGGTAGGTTGCGCCCGCATCTTGAGCCCGAAGGGCATCATGGTGTAACAATAAATTTCTCCAGCTGCCTGGAAGGCTGTTTTTTCAATGTCTTCCTCATCCATTTTTATTAGGGATGGCAATTTGACCGAACCCGATCCGAATCGAATGCGATTCGATCCGAAAAATTAGGGTTTGGTTTGCAATTATTAAAACTCGATCGGGTTCGGATCACGATGCTGATCCGACTGAAACCCGACCCGAATCACATCGACTCGACCGAAACCCGACCCGATCCGACTCGAACCCTAAATAAAAGGTTAATATAAAAGATAAATAAAATATATTTAACATTTTTCTAAATCTTATTTCTTTATTTGTGTTTGTAAGTGAGATTTTGAACTATTTTCTGTGAAATATTAAACATTGTGCTTAAAAATAAATTTTACTCAATCATATTTGAGCTAAAAAAAATAGACCTTTAGTATAATTCGGGTCGATCGCAGGATTTTAAGTTTTCGGGTCGGATCGGGTTCAGATCGGTAAAATTAAGATTCGGATCGGGTTTGGATCAGGACCGATCCGATCCGAACTCGACCCGTTTCCGTCCTTAATTTTTATCCGGTGATAACCAGAGTATGCGTCTAGGAAGCTAAAAGTTGTGTGTCCAGCGATATAGTCCACTAGCTTGTCAATTATGGGGAGAGGGTAACTGTCTTTCGGGCAGGCTTTGTTGAGATCTATGAAATCTACACACATTCGTCACTTCCCGTTATGTTTCTTGACCATCACAACATTGGCCAACCAAACAGGGTAGGTTGCTTCCCTGATGATTACAGCACTTAATAATTTCTGCACTTCTTCCTTAATTGCATTATCCTTATCATTGGCAAAAACTCTCTGTGCTTGCTTGATAGGTTTAGCATACAAGTCAACTTCCAACTTGTGGAGAGCTATCTCTTCCTTTATCTCTCTCAAATCTTCAACCTTCCAGGCAAAGATATCCAGATTATTTTTCAGGAGGGTAATGATCTCCTACCTTTCTTCTGGGGAGAGCTGGCCCCCGATTTTTATTTTTTGCTCTGGATAGTCAGGATTGAGCATAATTTCCTCCAATTCGTCTACAGGCTCCATTTCTGGACTGTCTCGAAATTGCAAAGATTCAATGATTATTTCTCTAAGCCTTCTACCTTATTCACCATTTATGTCTAGGTCTTCCATCTCCACTAGTTCGTCTACGTCCGGTAGCTCTCCTTGTCTCAATTTAGGATTGGCCCCCCGAGTTATGGCCGCCAACGAGATGAAGGGTTATATCCGGGACGGACATAATTGTGTCATTGCTTTCGTGGATATTTAGTATCATGTGTTCCTGGTTTTTAGTTTCAGAAATCCGATTCAGCCTATAACTGGTGCTGGTAGTCTTTACATACTTAGAGATTTTCAGGTTTTCCTCTGGCGTGTCTACCTCCACCTTTCTGGATGTTTTTCTGATTCTCATTACAAGTTCCAAGAAGTCTTTGGGGGTCGCCCTCACGCATCAGACTCCAACACGAATAGGGAATTTAACTCGTTGGCGATGGAGGGAGGCGACCAACCCAAGTTTGCCTTGACTCGGAATGCCTATGATGGCATGTTAGTCACTTGCCAGATCCATGACCACGAATGTTACTATGGCCTCTGCTCGGAAGGGATGTTCCCCCACTTTCAGCAATAAGTCAATTGTTCTCATGGCGCTCACTTTATGCTTGGTGAAGCCTTCTAGTATTCCAGAGTATGGCTCCATCATGCTATCTTTTAGCTTCATATTCTGGAAGGTAGAGTAATACAGAATATCTCGGGAGGCCCCCGAGTCTATGAGGAGTCTCTCGGATTCATAGTTGTCAATCCTCCTTTTGATCATCAAGGGTTGTTCGCGAGCAAGCGACTTCCGGCTAGTTCAGTAGGAGAGAAGCTGATGACTTCCTCTTGCTTATAAATCCAGGCGTGGATGTGATAGACCTCACTTAGCTCGTGTATCTTGTCTTTCAATTTTTTGTTGGAAACAGTTTCCTCTCTTATAACATGAAGCTTGGCCCTAGGAGGTCTGTCTTCCCTTTCATCATCTATGTCATTATCATCGTCATCGTTATCCTCTCTTTTTCGCTTTTTATCCTTTCTTATAACGTAGCGATCAAGCTTCCCATCGTCTACCCATCTCTGTATCATTCTGTAGAGGGAGATGCAATTCTCCGTATCGTGTCCGTGATTCTTGTGAAAGGCACAATGCTTGGAGCTGTCACGGGTGTACTTTGTTCTTTCGTCGAGCGGTCGGGGATTTGGTAGATTCACCAACTGCATGATCTCCGTAATAGGTTTGGTGAGGGGGTAAAAACCTTGGTTTTTTCAGTAGCCCGAGTTCTATTTTTCCCCTTGTAGCCACTTTCATTCGAGGCATGGTTGGCGCCAGCGGCCTCTGCTTCTGGTTTCTCAGACCTTTTCTTACTTTTCTCTTCTGCCATTGCTATAGCGTAAGCCACATTGTACAAATCGGACTTTGACTTAGGCTCTTTAGCAGAAAGTTCATAGATCAGTTGCCCGTATCTCAGTCTAGAGTTAAAGCATGCAATCACCTCCTGGTCTGTCAGGCTTTCTTCTACTTGATCTGCCATGGCTCTGAATTGATTATAGCAAGATCTGTCAGTCTTTTCTTTCTCTTTCTTGCTGTTGCAAAGTGGTGCAGGAACCTCCTCCTCATGATTTTCCAGCTTTCAATGCTTCCCTTAATTTGCTCACGGAACCAGGACAAAGCTGTTCCAGAGAAGGTACTCGCGAAGGCCTTGCAGAGAATATTATCTACCTTGGTCAGCAGGGCCATAGTGAATTCAAAACTTTGCACATGGTCCTGTGCGTCTGTGATTCCCGCATATTTTTCAAAACTTGGGATTTTAAGGGCAGAATTGGGAGGTAGATCATTGATCTGCTGGGAGAAAGGACGAGTGGCACTAGTATCATCATCATCCACTTCCTTTTTCCCCATTTCCATTTCATCTAGTCTCTTTTTCAAGAAGAGAATATCTCTTGTATCGATCCCCGAGCTAAAATGAGAACTGCGGTGGGTCCTTTCTTTGTTTCTGTGCCCATTTACCCTATTGTGTTCCACATGTTCCTGGCGATTGTCCCCATGTACAGATGGTGCTCTGTCCCTTATAGATGCCATTTCTGGATGGGGAGGAGTCCTGTGACGAGGAGGGCTCCTAAGCTGAGGAGGGCTTCTATGACGAGCAGGGCTCCTGTGCCGAGGAGGACTCCTATGCCGAGGAGAGGGGTTATGACGAGGAGTGGATTTTTGTCTTGCCAGACTAAGCCTTGCTTTCAAGTCAGCAGAATCAGCCTCCTGTTCCCTTTGGTGGTTCAAATGACTTCTCAAATCTATCTCGTTTATCGTGTTACCATGTCCAGGATCCTTATGACGAGTAGGGATATCTTGGGGTTTTGCTTGGATCTACCAGCAATGCCATGATGAGGGGGATGTTGGCCAGGACGAATATTTTTTCTATTCCCCCGACTACCACGCCTGTCAAGATAACTTTCCCCTCCAAGGGAATTTCCAGTCCTCGTAGGCCTCATGAATTCAGCCAGGAAGTGCTCAGGATCCAATTATAGAAAGGCATTTTATGTTTAATAAATGTATTGCAGAGTTTCCATCTGTTGATGCATGAGAGTTTTGTGATCAATCTGTTGGGGGGAAGCTCCAGTTCCCCCTGGGAGGAATTCCTTCCCGTCTGGCTGCATGCAGGTCTTTCTCGGCGCCGACGACGAGGAGGGTTTGGCAGCGCTCCCTCGGTTACTGGTTGTCACCTGGAACGCAAATTCATTCTTAGGGGCGGCAGCCCATCAATCAATGGTGGAGGAGGAGGCAGTTCCCCATTGGTAAGAGGAAAAGCAGTCTTAGTGTTTCCATGAGTATACTACATATGAATATTATCCGGATCAGTAGTGATACTAGCAATATATTCGTATTCCATTAGGATTAGGAGAGTGGAGCAGAATTTTTTCAAGCTATTCAATGGATGATTCGAATTGTTTCCCAGCAATTGAACCAATCAGATGATGCCAAAAACGTTCAAATCAGCCCAAATCCAGCGGCAGGTTGTATTTTGGATGCTTTGAATAGTCTGAAAAAGAAGAACAAACACGTAAACTAAGCCGGGGCTTCACCGGCGAAGGCCCTCCGGCGTGAGAGTAAGTATTTGTGTTTAGAGAGAGAAATCAATTTACAAGAGTTTAGAGTCAAAAGATGTGTTACCAAAATAATGTGAATTATGACTTGTTTATATAGAAATAGGATTGTAGAGTCCATGTTGAATAGGAATTTGTATGTGAGGAGGTTATAATCCTAGTGGGATTATAACTACCCACAATCCTTGTTTGAGTAGAATTAGGTAATATTATTCGGCCTTGGATGCATGCTTCTCGGCATATGATGCTTGCTGGGCCTAAGTTGATGCCGAGGAAGAGAGAGGTGAGGATAGGGAAGCCCATTTCCTTGCTTTGTTGATGACCGAGTAGGGAGCTCCTCGTCTTTTAATGTGGCCTAGGTCAGCCTTGTTGGATGCCCTGCTCGACATATGAGGGTATGCCTTGTCGGTACGTATAATTGATGTGTATTAGTCATTATTCGATCTTCTTTGTCTAGGTCTACATAGTGGGAATGACGAGCAAGTATGACGATCAAAGGTATGGAAGGCCCACTCCCTTTGTCGTAATTGAGACTTTTATATGAATTACATTTTGGGCCCAGTCCATTGGAACTTGCCGACCATTACCCACGTTCGTTCGTACCTCGATTTATACCATTCATATTTTTATATTTGTATGTAATGAAATAAGGATTCATGGAAATTGAACTTCAGAAACAAACTTAACCTGCTTCTGCATAGCTCCACAACAACATTATCCGGCTTGACCGCACGCACAACACGTTCAACATCAGTCACCGATTCTGCAGAGATATGATTCGTCCCAATCAACCAAATTGCATCAGGCTCCACAAACTCAGTCCGCCACAGTGGCACAGGTCCAAATTGATTCTTTCTAATAAGAACTAAGCTTCCCTTATCTGCTAAATCGAGCAACTCGGGATGCATATCGGCGATTGCGGCTCTAGAATCAGTGAAGAACTCCGATTTGAAGTCGAAGTCCTGTGGTGGAGGCTTGATTGAAACCGTGCACGATATGAAAGGCCTGGTTGTGACGAAATTGGGAGTTTGGGGTTTGATCGGAAAGAGGTGGAATTGATTAGGGTTTGATGAGAAGATTGGGAACGGAGATGTTAGGATTTTCATGGTGAGGGGTGAGAAAGATGGGCGTAGAAGATCTGGCTGTATTAACATCGCCATTTGTGGTGTGGATAATCAATAGTATGCCGTTTCTACTTCCGATAATAGATAATGTTGCTTAAATTTAACGGCTACCAGCAAATTTTGGAATATTAAACTAGGGGTGTGCTCGGTACGATTTGACTTGGTTTTAAGCTAAAATTGTTATTGAATTAAAAGTATTCGTTTTCTAATTTTAACAAATCGTCACCGTTCGGTTTTAGCTCAGTTCGGTGTAGTCGATTTTCGATTTCGGTAAGTGTCAGTTCGATAATATTCAGTTTTGACAACTTTAATTTATATGTGTTGGGGATTGGAGTCCTAAACTATGAGGAAAAAGGAGTCTAAGTCGGAGGAGTTGCTGAGATCAAGAAGAAAAATCGGGAAGGACTTTCTGGGGTGATGGGCGACCGCCCAGGGGGGTGTTGGGCGACCGCCCAGGGGGGTGTTGGGCGACCGCCCAGGAGGACAGAAAGTTTGGTTCGTGGATTATTCATCTTGGGCGACCGCCCATGTTGTGGTGGACGACCGCCCATGTGTCGGGTGGGAATTTTCTGCAGCAGATTTATTTCCTATTTTGATTAGAACTCTTCTTAATATTGATTTAGGGTTTTCTTGTATTACTATATAAGCATAGTGACGGCCTAGAACAGATTTGTGAGTTGTGTAGCAACATATTAGAAGGAGACTAATAACATATTGGCTTGGCAATTGCCCCCGGACGTAGTTCACGAGTTGGTGAATGAACCGGGTAAACAACTCTTGTGTTCTTGTGTGTGATTGTTTCTTTCTTGTACGTGTGGGTGTGTTGATTTCCTTATCTTGATTGCAACAGAGTATCACCAATTTCACAACAACTGGTATCAGAGCTTTGGTTCGGAGGACTCAAAATCTTTTCATTAGTTGATTAATTTTGAATCGCGTTCTTGGGGAATTTTGGTGAAGCAGTCAAGATGAAGAACTCAATCGAGAAATTCAACGGTGTGAATTTCACGTTTTGGAAGACAAGGATTGAAGACTACCTTTATTGTAAGGATCTTCATGGACCCTTGAAGGCGAAGCCCGAAGACATGTCACAAGGGGATTGGGAGACGTTGGATCGGAAGGCGTTAGGAGCGGTAAGGAGTGCCCTAACCGACGACGTTGCACGGAACGCTATGGAGGCCAAGACAACGGTGGAGTTGCTACAAACGCTATCGGACATGTATGAGAAGCCGTCGAATATCAATAAGGTGCATTTGATAAAGAGGTTTGCGAATGCGAAGATGTCAGAGGGGCAGACAGCGGCAAGTCATATCGGCAATTTCAAAGGTATAGTGGACCAATTGAAAAGTGTTGATATTACTTTCTCCGATGAAGTGCTAGCTTGTTTTCTACTAAAATCATTGCCTAATAGTTGGGAGGTTACTGTCACAACGATTAGTACGTCGAAAACAGCTTTGGTGTATACGGAGGTTAGAGATCTCATCCTTCAAGAGGAGTTGTGAAGGAAAGAGAAAAGGGGAGAATCTTCCGTAGATGGGGCTGCACTTAGGGTGGAGAGAAATAGGGGAAGACCTAAAAAGGGGAAAAAGGTCAAGTGCTACAATTGTGGTGAATTGGGGCATATTAGTTATGACTGTCCGGGAAAAGATGGTGGTGCTAACGTGGTGGATGATGGTGGTGATGTATTAATCCTAGGGGAGGAGCTGTCGGGTGAAGATTGGGTGTTGGATTCTGGAGCTTCTTGTCATGCTAGTGGGGATGCAGAATCAATGAAGCGGTACAAAACTGGAGATTTTGGGGTTCTCTATCTTGGTGATGGTCAACCATTGAAGATCAAAGGTAAGGGGGATGTGATGATGAAGACACCTAACGGGGCTGTTTTACAACTACACGACGTGATGCATGTTCCGGATTTGAGGAGGAGGGTGATTTCTGTGGGACAACTTGACAGTGAAGGGTATGGTATTTCTTTCATTGGTGGGTCTTGGGAAAGTCACGAAAGGGGCTAAGGTGTTGGCTCGTAGGGTTAAGGGGAAGATGTTGTACTCTACCTACAATGTCGATGTTCGTTCCGGTGGGAGCAAGAGGCTAAAGAACCGGCCGCTTGGTGTGAAAAGGGGAGACATCAAGAAACGGTATGTTGGGGGGGACTCAAAGTTGATCAACGTGGTGTGGAAGTCCAAGGGCCCTAACAGAGAGCGGATTCAGACCAAGAACAGACGATGCAAGAAACAAGGTGTGTCCAAGTTTCAAGGGGAAGCATTGCGAGGAAGGTGGGTCTGGAGGGAGAAGGCGAAGTTAGACTTGCGGGGAGAAATCAAGGTAGAAGCTGATTTGGGGAGGCAAGAACAATCTAACACGGAGAGGTTGAAACGTCGCTTGGTTTCAACTCGCCTTAGTACTTGAGGAGAGGTGCGGTAGTGTCAAGCCAATATGGAGGGGGAAATGTTTTCGAAGGTCATTACTCCGTGGTGGGAGTTGATGGGTGTTTCTATGCTTGTTAGTTTAGTCTCCGGTGGGAGATTGTTGGGGATTGGAGTCCTAAACTATGAGGAAAAAGGAGTCTAAGTCGGAGGAGTTGCTGAGATCAAGAAGGAAAATCGGGGAGGACTTTCTGGGGTGATGGGCGACCGCCCAGGGGGGTGTTGGGCGACCGCCCAGGATGACAGAAAGTTTGGTTCGTGGATTATTCATCTTGGGCGACCGCCCATGTTGTGGTGGGCGACCGCCCATGTATCGGGTGGGAATTTTCTGCAGCAGATTTGTTTCCTATTTTGATTAGAACTCTTCTTAATATTGATTTAGGGTTTTCTTGTATTACTATATAAGCATAGTGACGGCCTAGAACAGATTTGTGAGTTGTGTAGCAACATATTAGAAGGAGACTAATAACATATTGGCTTGGCAATTGCCCCCGGACGTAGTTCACGAGTTGGTGAATGAACCGGGTAAACAACTCTTGTGTTCTTGTGTGTGATTGTTTCTTTCTTGTACGTGTGGGTGTGTTGATTTCCTTATCTTGATTTCAACGGAGTATCACCAATTTCACAACAATATGGCGCTGAACTCAGGCCAAACTTAGGCCAAACATAAACGTTTTAGCATTTTACATCCTAACAACAGCCACACTTGGGCTAAAAAAAGACTTCAAATAATTCACTTGATTTTGTAAATAGTAAGTTACTAAAATAAATGTTAATAATTGTCAAAATAACAATTCTAATAATTTATCCAATCCTGATTTCAAAAAGTAAAATTAAAAATTCATCAAAATCCAAAAACACAATCATATTTTAGCATATGGAGTAGAACAATAGAGAAATAATAGCATAACATCAGAATACCCTTTTTGACATTCTTCAAAAGTTTATAAAATTTGACTGTGACAAAAAAAATGATGAATAAAAAGAGATTTATTGTCAGTAAGAATGATGATAAAGTAGTAAGCAAAACATCAAATACATGTAAAGCATCAATTAACATAAAATTGAAAAAATAATAGCAAAACTAACATCAAAATATCATAAACTTTTTATGCTTCACATGATTTATTTTGACTAGAGATAAACTAAAGAAAGGATAATCGAATAAGGGAGACTGATTACTTGTAGAGGATCGCCTACTACAGACTTGGTTTGAACTTGAAAAACGATTGAAGTCGCGTAGTTGGGTTTAGGGTTACGTAAATAAGGAGAGAAGTGGGAACGTGGGGTATATGAAAACTGAATTGATGAAAAATTATAGTAAATATAAGGAACATTCATTATTTAGAAGAATATCGGTACGATTCGGTGTGGGTAATCGACATGAAATCCTGTATCCCAAATCGAGCCGCTAGATTCGATTTTTCAATATTTCATAAACCGTCCCTACCCAATTAACCGTTGATACAATTTATCGGCGTCAATTTTTTCGATTTCATTCGATTTTTTTGCTCACCCCTACATTAAACCGTTTTGCGATTTAGGTATCTATAAGTTGAAACTTTTGTGTTGATTTGATACTTTACGAAGTAGAATCACCAATAGTATGGTGTCTACCCCTTCAATTACCACCAAAGGAAGCTTCTTGGAGTCTTGACCTTGAAGTGTGTGTGTGTGAGGAGAGAGGTGAGTGTGTGTGTGTGAGGAGAGAGGGAGGGACTCTATTTGGCAAGAGTTTCCCCTATTTTTCTGGTATTCCTGTCAGAACTTGGCCCTCACTTTTTGGTTCTCTTCCTTCTCCCCCCTTTCAAATGACCAGCCATGCCTTCTATTTATAGGCATCCTGATGGGGCTTCTTATGTCGCACGACATAGGCAGTTAAACCGCCTTAGTGGCCCTTGTCGGACGACAGCGTACATATTTTGGCCATAATGGGCCAAGTGGCTGGCGAGCCCAATGGATTGGTGGGCTCTGCAGGACTTCTTATGTCGCACGACATGGCGGTTAAACCGCCTTAATGTCCATGTCGTCCGTCGAGCGGCGTACATCTTTTGGCCATAATGGGCCAAGTGGTGGCAGCCCGATGAATTGGGTCAGCTGGGATTTTTGGACCCTAATTGCTTTTTAGCAATTTGTGTAAGCCCAAATTTAATTAAATTGAATCCAAAACTTTGAGTTCGGATCGGGGTACTCACAACGTTCAACAGTATTTAGCCAATCAATGAACTCATCAGGGTGTGCCTTACCTTCAAACTCCGGGAGGTCGATCTTCATGCCGATATCCTTCGAAGGATCAGCCCCAAACCTGTGTCCACGTTCATGACCACGAGCGAAGGGATTGCGCCCGTCTGCAAAGCCTCCTTCATCAGACGAGTCGTCTGAATCAGAGCCCACATCAGTGGGAGCCCTCATATTAGCAATCTGTTGTTGGAGCTGCTGAACTTGGTTTCGCAATTCGTCATTCTCAATATCGCGTAGGTCTCTATCGCGATGGATTTCATCCGCCTGGGGGTCTGCACGACGGCCTCTACCACGCCCACGACGACCATCACGAGCACCACATCCGCATTCGGCCATTGATAACCAGGAAACTGATACCAAATGATAGCCAAAAGCCTATGAGAAATAGCCGAATGGAATAACAACCAAGATTCGGAAGAAAAGCTTCAGCTTTTTCTATATAATTTCAATCATCAAAAACTGAGTTTAATCTCTCAAAAACAAAGTATTAATACTCCCATAAAACCCTAAAACGACATAATAAAGAAGGACCAAAATAACCCTGCTTAAAGTTGCAAAAACATCAGCAAAACTGTTAAGGAAACACCCAAAACGTAATTAAGGAAAACAGGTTACGTCGTGAGGCGCCCGCCCCACCAAAGCTGAAGCGCCCGCCTCCAGCACCGTGTGTTCAAGGCCTGGCCGAAATAACTTGAGGCGTTCGCATGGTGATGTCTGAGGCGGCCGCATCAAGCCCAGAGAGTTGGCCCTTGTTCTTCCCATTTGAGGCGCACGCCTGGTTGTTCATGGGGCGCCCGCCTCGGCCCTCAGCTGCTGCTTGGACATCTCGTTGGTCTGCATCACTAATTACATTCTAATAAGAAACCTATGACAGTTTAAGTACATGGAACAGAAAATGAAAATGACAAAAGGATCTTCATAACGAGGAACTGAAACTAAAACTGGCTACAATTTATTATCTGAAATCACCATTAAAGGATCTTCACAAACCATGCAATTTAATATCCTCCTTGTTATAATTATAAAGTAACTACCAACTCAATCCATCACCCTCTTTTTCGTGTAATCCCCAACTCACCACTTAAACACATCTATTAAAAAAAAGTAGTAGAGAAATGTCTGACTTGCATTAAAAAGCAAATGGCCTTTATTTTCATTATACAAAGTTAACATAAATTAAAAAAGAAAATATTCATTTAATAACAACAAAGTACATAAAGAGTAATATTTTGGCAGGAGATAGGGTAATTATCAAGTTTGGGCATAGTCTCAGTCAAATTTCAAATCCACAAAATGTGTTTAGCACATTCAAAACCAATTTAGCACATCAGATTCATTTACGAATAAACAAAAATTGTAAATTAAACGACTTTTCTGATTCTAAATTTACATCATATACCCAAAGGTAAGCACACATAAAACATTTTGACCGTATGGATTGAATTGGCGAGAAAACTTTACCCGAGAGAAAAAGGGGGCAGATCATGAGGAAAACCCGTAGTCTGTGCACTCTTTAGAGAAAACGAAAATCCTCAAATGAAATGACAAACGTGCAAATGCAGTTTCAAATTAAAAATATATGCACAATCTGAAAAATTTCAAATGAATTGACAAATTAATATGGAAATAGGAATCAATATCCTCTTAAGTTGATTACCTCAATATGATACCTTGAAGTTCAATGAGGCAGCAAATGAGCGTTGTTCCTTGCACATTTGAAATGTTTCATGATTTGCATCTTCAATAATTACTATTGTAATACGCAAAAACACCTAGTTTGGACGTCCCGCAATAATATGAAAAGTCCCAACTGGAAATGGGAACAACTTGTCATACTAAAAACAAAAATTTTCCAACCCCACTTTCTCTCTCATACTCAACTATCTACACTCACAACACGTCACCTTTTTAACCTTTTTTTTTCTTATTTCTAGTATCATCCCATTTGTGCATATTATTATGAAATAGAGGGAGTATGTGTAAAATTAAAAACAAGGGAAAAGGCTATTTTTAGTTGCATGACTTCATTAAAGAGCAAGAGAAGGAAAAAAATAGGTTGCAACACATTTACATGAGACATACAATATCTTAAGTATGAAGGGTTCCAAAATTTGTTTCAAGATAGCGTGCAGCTGCTAAATTAAACATTGATTTTTCAGATGAAAAGCTAAAATTCAAACAAAAACAAAACTAAATCTTGGTTATCCACAAAATTTATTTTTGCTCTGAGATAGCAATGTGAAACTGCAAGGAAAGGGTCTAATCAATGCAAGTCTTACCCCCATGATGAGGCAGCCTCCTGAAACATATACTCCCTCCGTCCCAAAATATTTGTCTCATTTGACTTTTTTATTGAATTTTGACCACAAATTTATGAGAGATTAATCATGTTCATGAAATTCTAAAAGTTATTGTTGATAATATTATTAATGGTGAATCAATAGGAATTTTTAGAATTTCATGAACATAATTAAATTGTCATATATTTGTGGTCAAAGTTCAACAAAAAAGTCAAATGAGACAAACATTTTGGGACGGAGGGAGTATTTTCAAATTCATTATAGTCAAAAAAATACTTAAGGGCCACAATTAAATTGTCATGAACAAAAAAGTCATATATGTGTGGTCAAAGTTCAACAAAAAAGTCAAATGAGACAAACATTTTAGAACGGAGGAAGTATATGCAAATTCATTATAGTAAAAAAAAAATACTTAAGGGCCACAATCATAGTAATTTCAGTAAAATAAAGGTTTAAGAGACAAAGCTTACCCCAAGCTATAGTACATTCCTTTCTGGTGGCGTTAGCGGATTTGCTTGGCACTACCAGAAATAGGTGGTTTAGCGACGAAATTATCAGCGACGGATTCATTCCGTCGCTAAATAGCGGCGGAATATAAGCTTTAGCGTCGAAATTATTTTGGCGTCAAATTTAGCGACGGAATTTAATTCCGCCGCTAAAACGAATATTCCTCGAATATTCGTTTAATTACCGCCACTATTTTCGCGGTTGATTTACCGACGGAATATTCCGCCGCTAAATCTTTATCAGCGACGGAATTATTCCGCCGGTGAAAATATATCATTTTTTTATTTTTTTATTTATCAGCGTCAGAAATATTCCGACTGTGAAATTAAAATATTTTTTATTTTTTTTTTTGAAATATTACACCGACGGAATATTTCCGCCGCTGAATAATTAATTTTTTTAATTTATCAGCGTCGGAAATATTTCGACGGTGAAATTAAATGTTTTTTTTAATTAAACACCGACGGAATATTTCAAATTTGCGATAATTTAATATATTTTTATTTATCAAATGTGCGGAATATTCCGTCATTGATAATAAAATGTAATTTTTGTTTATTTTTAGAACTAATTAACAAAATAACAAACTAAAAAACATTAAAATATCATAAATATTTATGATATTTTTGAAAAAATAAATAAATCATAAATATTTATTAATTTTAATTTAATAAATATTTATTAAATTTGGTACGGTGATATTTAGTTTTTATTTGGTACGCTGATATTTGATTTTTAGTTTTTATAGTTTTAGTTTTATAAATTGAAATGTTATATCAGTTACAAAAAATTTTGGTTTATTGATATTTTAAATTATTTTTTTTAATTTATTTCAGAATCAGCGACAGAAATTTCCGTCGCTGAAATTAATTTATTTCAATTAATTTTTTTTATAGCGACGGAAATTTCCGCCGTTATATCAATTAATTTTAATTTAATTTTTGATTATAGCGGCGGAAATTCCGTCGCTGAAATAAAAATTAATTAAAATAATTAATTTCAGCGACGAAAATTTCCGCCGCTAGCTCATTTAATTTTTATTTAATTTTTGATTTTAGCGGCGGAAATTTCCGTCGCTGTAATAAAAATTAAATAATTTCACCGACGGTAATTTCCGCCGCTGAAATTAATTAATTTTAATTTAATTTTTATTACAGCGATGGAAATTTCCGCCGCTGAAATTAATTTAATTAAATTAATTTTTATTACAGCGGCGGGAATTTTCGCCGCTGAAATGAAAATTTAATTAAATTAAATTGATTTAACGGCGGAAATTTCCGTCGCTGGAACCATTAATTCACCGGCGGAATTTAATTCCGTCGGTAAAATCAAAAAATATCGGCGGAAATTGACCCGTCGGAGCACTGTGACGGGAGTGCAGTGGCGACGGACCCGAGCGGAATTTTTCCGCCGGTGATTATTTTTAGCCACGGAAATTTAATTTTAGCGACGTAAATTTCCGTCGCTAAATGACCTTTTTCTGGTAGTGTGGGCACTTGATACCTAAAAGATCCCGAAGCATTTTCATTTGTCCAGATCAATATCTGTAAGACCTTAAAATGAGAAACATGCTATTTCTACTAAATGAGCGTACGACAAAAAAAAAAGAAAAAAAGGGGGACGTTACAATTTCATTTACAACATAATTAACTGAATAAAAAAAAATTCATTTAATTAGAAATTCACAATTGAAATAATCTTCCTGGCTTGAATTTTAATCTTCATATTGTCAGTTGTGTCACTCGATTTGACGTCAAGCATGCTCGCCCATTCAGAAATATATACATTTAGGCCACATGATCAACTTTAGAAGATGGCAGTTCTTTACAAACCCAGGGAGAAAATGGAAGAGGGCGGTTGTGAAGGAGAAGGCTTGGAGTTTCCGTGTGTTTGTATCAATGAAGGTACCTGTACGAATAATTTGGAATTACATGAGTAGTTAGACTAAAAGGAAACAAAAATCAAAGTAAAATCATGCCCCCACAAAGTTTCACTCATGATTCCAACAATACTTTAAGATCCTCCGCCTTCAATTGTTAATAAGTAATAAGGTAGTATATCAATTTCACATATGAGAGACAAATAAAAATTTCAATGGCACAAAACACCGAAACATAACAATTTAAATTTCTTGAAACCCTAAGCCCAAAAAAGCTTCCAAGTGGCGGCGATGCAGGATAGGATGTAGGCATGTAACTCAAGTATGGCAAATTGATGAAGCAACCCAAAAGATTTTTCTATGTATGTTCTCTCTACTGCGCGTAATGAAGGAGTCAGTGGATTGGGATAGTCAATTTTTAGGCAGTTAATGTTAATTTCAGATTCAAACTTGGCCACTGCTTGTCTTTTCTGAAATCAATTCCTAGTCACTCTTTTTGTGACGGTTATTCATGTCCTCTATTGTAATATAGATGATTAAGAAATACTATTAATAGTAATAATTAATCAATATAGTAACTATTATGATTAACTAATATTATTAATAATAATAGTTAACCTATACTCCCTCCGTCTCAGCCGAGTGTACACTATTTCCCTTTTGGTCCGTCCCAGCCGACTGTGAACTGCCCAAAAGGGAAGGGAATCTTCACTATTTATCCCACTCATTCTCTCTCCTATTTTACTTTTACACTCACAACATTCTTTCTCCTAACTATTCCTTCCACTCATTCTCTCTCCTATTTTACTTTTACACTCACAACATTCTCTCTCCACTTTTTCTCACTCTTACTTTTTTTAAATCGGTGTGCCAAACTTTTTGGTTCACACTAGACTGGGACGGAGGGAATATATAGTAAGTAACTATTATAATCAACTAATATTAGTAATAATTAACATATATAGTAATTATTATGATTAATCAATAATAGTAATAGTAATAGCTAACCTATATAGTAAATATTATAATGAACTAATAATATTAATAGTAATAATTAACCTATATAGTAACTATTATGATTACCTAATACTAATGTTATTAATAGTAATAGTTAATTAAACAAGCTATTATGGTCAACTAATAATATTAATAGTAATAGTTAACCTATATAGTAACTATCAACATTAACTAACAGTATTAAGTAAGAATGAGAATACCAAGAGTCACTTATAATTTGAGATGGTGATGATGTGGTTTCAGACAATCAATCTTTAACCTATGGATGTCCACGTAGTGAATCCATATGTCTGCTCCTCAACTTATATATGTACATATTTTCTCAAAATGATAGAATGTATTTTTGAAATGGGACAACTTTAGGTTGGTTTGTGGTTTGACCCCCTAGATCAAACCAAACTGCGGTTTGAGACCGCGAGACCAACCACCAAATTATATCGTAAAATCAAACCACCAGACCATACGATTTGAACAAAACCGCTTACACCCCATTAGTGAGATCAATATTGTGATTTCATGGGCAAATTTTGGGGGAGAGAGAGAGAGAGAGAGAGAGAGAGAGGGACGGGGAAAGGGGTGGAAAGCAAAGGACGATATGAAGAGGATTTTTTTACAATTTTACCCCTTTAAAAAAGGTCATGTGCATAGCACATTTCCAATTTAACGACAAATTTGGACGGTGTTAGTCACATTGGTATCAAACCCATACAAAAGTTCCATTTGAGGTACCTAAATTGCAACAAAAATGACATTAGGTACTAAACTCACACAAACAGGCTAATTGAGGTACTTTTATTTTTTGCATTTTTACCTAATTTATATAAATAAGATTAAGTTATATTGTATTTATATGTCAACAATTTTCATATATATAAAAAGGGATATATTGCAACATCAAAAGTTACGTTATATTTGATGCAAGTTTTCCGCTACTTCGAAATAGCACAAAGTTTGAAGGGACCGTTGGGTGGCTCTTTGCTCTAAAGATGGATGAAGGACCTAACTACAAACATTGAGTTGGCCAGAGTATTTAGAAAAGGTAGGGGGCGAACCGACCTGAAATCAGATTGAAACTAGCGAACCAACCCAAATCCTTAACCGCCAAACCCGGAACCGTCACTGAATCGTGAACTATAATTCGAGACTGTTTTGATTCAAGAATTATACAACCCATGAACCAGAGATTTCGAAACAGGTGAACCAGACTCGTGAATCGGACACGTGTCATACCCGTGAAAATCATCAATTTTTTATATTTTTTTCTTAGTTTTTGTTCTTAAGCTAACTAAAAAAGTTTAAAAACTAACTAACTTTGTTAAAAATATCATTTGATTTTATTTAATTCGAAAAAGTTAAGTTTTTAAAAGACTATGCTAATTTTCTAACAATTTTGTTGAAAATATAACTTTTATTTGATTTTAATAGAAATCTGTTACATTTTAAACATATTCTGTTAGAAAACTAACAGAATCACATAAAAAAACCTAACAATTTATGTTAGTTTATTTTTCTACATAAAAAAGAGGAGAAGAAAAAAAATCGATCTGTATGAACCATCATAATCGGGAACCGTTACATAGTTCAGTTTTTGGTTTGCCTAATCCTGTAACCGGGTTTGGCCATCCCTAAGAAAAAGTGTTCGTGAAGTAGGTGTTGAGTATAAAAAGTGAGATATGAGAAATAAATTGATTTTGGAAATAGTGAGTGCAATGTTGTTGCAAGTATAAAAGTGCATCTAATTGATTAAAGAATTATTATAAACTAGTGGGTAACTCTGCACGAAAAACTATTCGCTAATTTTTTTTGTTTTTTTATATTTTTATTTGATAAAATAGCAAAAAAAATTTTTAGTAATATATAAGTACATTTGTATGAATCAAAATGTTTACAATTATAAATCTAGAAAAATTGTATTAAGTTTTTTTTTAATCTTTTGTCGTAGATAGTTTTTACTTATTATGACAACTAAAATTTGAATAATAACAATGAATTGTTATTGTTATGAGTCAACTTCTAATTTTATAAACGTTTGAATTAATAATATTAGCTATTATCTTCTAAATTAATAATTTTATACTGTATACACACATTATAATTAATAAATATTATTAGCTAAAAATATATGAGTCAATAATGTACATCTAATCTATTAAAAGAATAATATTTTTATCATATGGTTAACTAATATAGTAACAATCATCTTATATATGGAAAGTTAGATGGTATAATAAGTTGAGCATCTACTATTTATCAGTTATAGTAACTATTATGTTAAACATTAGAAGTTATCCTATATAGTTACTATATAATAAATTATATTTAAGTATTACCTAAGATATTTTAATGTATTAGAAAATTAATGTTTTTAATTATATTTTACTATAATAGTATATATTTTTTTAATAGTAAACTAACTAATTACTCTATGTAGTAATTGTTATAAGTAATTAATATTATTAGATAATAGTAAGTTAAATGATAGTATCAACCATATATATTAACCATTATAATTAATAAATATTATTAATAATAATAATTAATATATAGTAATAATTATGATTAATTAATACTATTAATAGTAATAGTTAACTTATATCGTTATTATTATGATTAAGTAATATTATTAATAGTAATAATTAATCAATATAGTAACTATTATGATTAACTAATATTGTTAATAGTAATAGTTAATCTATATATAGTAAGTAACTATTATGATTAAATAATAATAGTAATAATTAACATATATATTAATTATTATAATTAATTAATAATATTAATAGTAATAGCTAACCTATATAGCAATTATTATAATGAACTAATACTATTAATAGTAATAGTTAGGATGTGTTCGGTAACCAAATTAAGTTCTTAATTCAGAATAATTTAAAAGATTATAAAATTAAGCTTGTTTGGTAGAGAAATATCAAATCATTTAAAAATTAAGAATATATTAAAAATAACTATTAATTTTAAGACGGGATGTAAGTCTTAAAAATAGCTTTTAACAAGATAAGAATGGGAAAGCGAAGAAAATGAAATGGGTTCGAATTCATCTATCAACACATTTGATTTATTTATATTTTGCTATAGCTAATTTTTTTTGTTTGCTATAGCTAATTTTTTTTGTTGAATTACTTTTTCATGAATGATAATTTATTTATTTTATAATCATTTAGCTATTGAAACAATATATTTGTTATTTTTAAAAAATAGGACTATTTATTTTAGAAAATATGAAGAACACAAATATAAGTGAGAAGAAAATAATTCAAACAATTTTTTGAGTGTTAGTTGAATTTTAATTAAATTCAGATATGAATAATTTGTCATTATCAAACAAAATTAAACTTTTATAATTCAGCAACTTAATGGCTTCAGCTCTATTTTTTCACCTCTACTTTTTCAAAGCTTAATTTTAAATTTTACCAAACAGGTCCTTAACCTATATATTAACTATTATGATTACCTAATACTTTAATTTATATACTCCCTCCGTTCCATACCTACGTGCCTAGTTTGACTTTGGTATGACATTTGACCATACAACTACGAGAAATTGATATATTATAATTAAATTTTAAAATTTTTAATTGTTAGTGTTGTTAGTAATAAATCAATAACAACTTTTAAAATTTCATCAAAATGTTCTAATTTCTAGTAGTTGTATGGTCAAATGTCATGCCAAAGTCAAACTAGGCACGTAGGTATGGGACGGAGGGAGTATTAACTATTATGATCAACTAATAATATTAATAGTTAACCTATATAGTAACCATTAACATTAACTAATAGTATTAAATAAGAATGAGAATACCAAGAGTCATTTATAATTTGAGATGGCGATGATGTGGTTTCAGACAATCAATCTTTAACATATGGATATCCACGTAGCGAATCCATATGTTTCCTCCTCAACTTATATATGTATAAATGTTCTCAAAATGATAGAATGTATTTTTGAAATGAAACAACTTTAAGATAAAAAATGTAATTTAAAAGGGGACGGATGAGTAATATTTTGAAACAGATGAAATATTAGACATTTGGTCACTAATAATGGGGTGTAAGTGGTTTGTTTCAAATCGCTGTTTGAGATTGAACTGAATCATATCATGCTGTTTGGTTCGATTTTTAAGCAAAAATGGTTTGACTCGTCCTCAAAAATTGGCAAACCGTATGATTTGGGTTGGGTTGTGGTTTGACCCCCCTAGATCAAACGAAACCGAGCCGAATTAACTTGCGATTTGAAACCGCGAGACCGAACCATCAAATCATATCGTAAAATCAAACCACCGGACCAAACCGCAAATCACTAGATCAGACCACTATACTGAACCACCATACACATATATTAACCATATATTTGTATATAGAGTAATATTTACTTAAATTAATAAAAAAAAATCTACATTACATTGTACTAATCCTAACTCCCGTTTTGCATATTATTCAATATCAATTTCATCATTCGTTATCTTAATTGCGACATATAACTAACCAAGTTTTTTCTCGATCAACATAATATAATGTGTTTTCTTCCGTCCGCCTCTCTCTTCCTTCATCTTTCCTCTTCAGCTCCCTCATCCCTCACTCTTCCTCTGTTATCACGAATTTTTGTAAACAAATCTGGTAATGAGTTGTGGTTTGAAACTGTAATTTAAACCAATGCGGTTGAACCAAAGCTTCGATAGCGGTCGGAACCACATAATTGAATTTTGTTTTGAATCAATTATTACGAATCGAAATCGCCTAGAACCGAAACCGTTTGAAACCGTAATAGACGGTTTGGCGGTCCAGTTCTGGTTTCTACTTTTGAAAAACCGTGAACCAGTGGTTTTGAACTGCCTGAACCAGAACCGAAACCGAAACCATCAGAAACCGTTAACCGAACCGTCCGTCAGATTAGTCAGAATATAGCCGTTGTACCCGTTAGCTAACGACTAGTTGACCAAAATTAGCCATTTTGACCATTTTTGGAAATATTCCTCAAGGGCCCTAATGTTCAGATTTTTTTCCATTTTAAAGAGAGACATTTTATAAATCTCAAATAAAGAGTTCATTCAAAATTCTTATTCCCCAGACACCCCTCCCCTAGACTACCTCTCTCCTCCATCCACTCACGTCATTTCCTCTCCCTCCCACCCCACCCCACCCCACCCCACCCTTCATTTTTATCTTTCTTTCTCCCTCTAGAAACACACACACATGCACAAACAATTTCTCTCTCTCAAACCCTCTCTTGCCAGAGTTCTTCTCCGACCATCTCTTTCCACGCTTCGACCTCCTTGACATTGAACACCTCCGTCTCCCTCACTCCTCCGGCGACCGGCGTTGTCCTCTTAGCATCCTTTTGCTTTTCTAGAGCCACCATAACCGGCGGACATCATCGGCCGTTCACCGTACCTACAGCTTCTTCCTCACCAAATCGCTATCGTTTGCTAGATCTACAAAAACTATGGCTAGATCTATATATCGCCAAGTCAGATTGAATACGACGTCAGAAGCTCCTTCATCTTCTCCGGTGACGGCGATCTTCGATGACGGCGAGCCCCTTCATCTTCTCTAGCGAGCCCCTTCATCTACTCCGACATCATTTCTCCTTCGAGCCCCTTCATATTCTCTGACATCATTTCAATAATAACGACTGAATGGAAAGCGCCTCTCTCTGGATCTCACTCCACTTCTCTCTCTTGCGCATGCCTCAATAGCTTCAGATCCGGATTTGGCATTTCTCCATCTTCTCCGTTTATTGTGTTCCTTCAGTTCTTCGATTCTCCGTTTTCTATTTTGTTTTCTGCAAGTTCTCTGTTTTGGTGCTTGTGTTATGCGCAAAAAGGGGACCTGGATTAGTTATCTCGTGCTTTCCCAAACTAGACCTTTCTATAAAATTATGTTATGTAATGGCTGTTTTTGTAAAGATACTGATGTTGGGCAATGTGATCTTTCCTGGTGTTTATTTTTTTTGTGAGCATTTGACATATGCATATGGATTTGAATAGCTAGATCAAAGCTTGTGTAATCTTCTGCATAAAAGCTACTACTATGGCGTTACTGTATCAGGTACACTTTTTTATATGGAAGGTTAATCGGGAATCATGTACTTAAGAGTTGTAATGTCAAAATTACGATAACAATTCGTTATTATTGAATTTTGAATTTTTTTTTGAAAAAATTGTCTTATAAGTCAATTATAAGAGACAAATAAGTTTTATGTTATAAGATTTTTTTTACTTTTTAAAAAAGTCTTATAAATAACTTATAAGACTTATTAAGTTAATAATAAGACTTATATAAGACTTTTTTAGTTTTTAAAAAAGTATTATAAATAACTTATAAGACTTATTTACTTATAAGACTTATTAAAAAAAGTCTTATAAATAACTTATAAGACTTTAAAAAGTCTTATAAGTTACTTATAAGACTTATTAAAAAGTCTTATACGTTACTTTTTAACAAGTCTTATAAGACTTATTAAGTTACTTATAAGACTTTTTTACTTTTTAAAAAAGTCTTATAAATAACTTATAAGACTTATTAAAAAGTCTTATAAGACTTTAAAAAGTCTTATACGACTTGTTAAAAAGACTTTTAAGTAACTTATTAATAAGTCTTATAAGAGTCTTATAAGACTTATTAAGTTACTTATAAAAAAAGTCTTATAAATAACTTATAAGACTTATTAAAAAGTCTTATAATTAACTTATAATAGTTATAAATGTGTAAATTATGAGAGCAATTTGTTTTTATTATTGAAATTTTTAATTTTTTTGGTTGAAAAATTTATCTTATAAGTCAATTATAAGAGACAAAGTAGTCTTATAATTAACTTATAAGAGTTGTAAATGTGTAAATTATGAGATCAATTCGTTGTTATAATTGAAATTTTTGATTTTTTTGGTTGAAAAAATTGTTTTATAAGTCAATTATAAGAGGCAAAGTAATCTTATAATGTGAAAAATATAAAAAAATGGAAGCGTTTTTGAAAAGGCTAAAGACTGTTGTAATGATCTGAAATTTTATCTTATAAGTCAATTTTTAATTTATATTTTTTGAGACTGAAGTGACCAAACTGAAACTATTCTGAATCTAATGATTGATCTAAAATATGTGAATATCTAGTGACCAATATATAATTCCCAAACTTTCAGTGAGTAAAGTATAATTTTGAATTTTGGACTTGCAGTTCGAGGCTGTAACGTCAAATGGTGCATGTGCAAGAAGGGCATTAACGTCATTGTGCCAAGAAGGGGTGTCTTTGGGATTTTCAAAATGTTATTTCTTTAATTGGGTTTAAATATCACATGAGGGGCCCTAGAGGAAGTGGGCCATTTTTTTAACAAGATTTCTGTTCTAAAATATATACTCCCTCCGTCCCAACAATTGCTTCATCCTTTTGGTCCGGCACACATATTAAGGAAATAGGTGGGAAGAAAAAATTTTGTGAGTGTAATTTGAAAATAGGAGAGAGAATTAGTGGAGAAAATAGTAAATTTGAAAAGTGTTGTGAGTGTAATAGTGAATTAGGAGAGAGAATGAGTGGAGGAAATAGTAAAGATTCTTTGCCAAAAAAGGAAAGGTGAAGCTTCTAACGGGACGCCCTTTTGGGTAATTGGTGAAGTTTTTATTGGGACGGAGGGAGTGTATATATATATATATATATATATATATATATATGAACAGTATAAACCGAGATACGAACATGGGCTTGCTCGAGTTGGGCCCAAATGGAGTGGGCCATAAACATAATCCAATGCACAAGTGTTAGGGCCGAGGAACACCTCCCTCGTATGGCGAGGAGCGTCTATCTCGGCCTTATATCTTCATACTTGGACCATCGTACTCCGAGATATCACAGAGTGACGAGGAGAGAAAAGTTCTTACCTCGGCATATCCTCAAGTGCCGAGGAGACAGAATCATTCACCCCGGCATATTCACATGCCGGCCAATCATAAAATGACGAGGAGGCAAAATCATGCACCTCGACTTATATACAAATGCCGAGATAAAACATTCTTGCTCCTCGGTGTTCCGGCTAGCAAATTGCACAGTCCTTATCAAATAAGGATTTAACAGTCGTGATCCAATCAGGATTACAATTACCAACACCAATTCAAGTCAAACAATGACTCCTTAACAGATATAATTCTCTTATGATTATATCTTATCTCTTTACAAGTTCACTTCAACATGGATTCTATCAATCCATCCCTATAAATACAAGCCCTATGGCTCATTATTTGGTACGTTACTTTTTACCATACAGAAGCTCTGTCAATTTAGTTTCTTACATACAAACCGTGAACTTACTCTCACACTGGAGGGCCTTTAGCCGGATCCGCCCCGGCTTAGTTTACGTGTTTTCTCTTATTTTCAGGCCTTGCAATCTCCGGAGCATCCGAACGCTTGGATTTGGGCTGAATTGACGATTGTGGCATCATCAATTGGTTCCATTGCCGGGAAATCGATTCAAACACCCTTTGTTTGGCCTGGAAAAATTCGCCTGAAGCCTGTTTTCTACCGGAATTGTTCTTGATTTGGACGGAAAATCTGTTTCGTTTCTGTTCAGTTTTGGACCTGTTATTGATTCGGCCGGAATCTGCAAATTCACGCCTGGAGTGAATTTTTCGGCCGGAATTTTTGTGTTGAAAAAATCGCGATCTGCAATTTCGTTGTAGCGTGGAATTTTGCGTAATTTGGCGTTGTCAAAATTGCAAACATTGCAGTTTCTTAATTTGCATCAAATTCTGCTTCGAATTTGATTGGAAATCGTGATTTTTGGGAAATTTGCTTAATTGTAATTTGTTGTTGATTTACAATGGACGGACAATTTACAAGTGTCACAGCTGAAGAACAAACCCAATTGAATGGGGTTAACCCAAGTACCGAGGAGCTACCTCCTCCTCCTCCTCTACCTCAGCCAGAAGGCCCTCCTCCCCTCGCCATGACTCTTCATTCAAAGGGTCAGGCGAATGCCGAGGGAGAGGGTGCTAACCTTCCTCGTCCTACTCGTCCTCGTGGGAAGCAAGTGGGAAGGAAGAAGACAAAGAATGCCGACGCCGGTCAAGCGGGAGGAACTCAACCCGTTGACCGACGCTCTTTGCTATATAAACAAATGGAGACGTTGTAGAGGGTGTATGAGACATAGGCTGCTCTTTTGCAATTGGACCCAGACCATTCCATGGCCGAATTCATGCTGCCATCTATGGGCAACCCTCTTGGAAGGGAGCAGGGTGAGCGACGAGGTCCTCCCCTCGATCCTGCCGTACCATCTAAGCAGGCCCCTCGAGATTCCTCCCGTCCTCGGCATAACAATCAGAAGAAGGATCAGGTGGTTGACCTGAGAAGCCAGTTAACTCCCAGGGAAGAAGAGGCGAATTCCAGGGATCTACGGACAAGTCTCAACTTGTCCAAGAGGCTTTCCCCTCCTCGTCTAGTCATAGCACCTCGGCGTCCTGATTCTCCTCGTCCTCGTCGACATCATCCTGATTCTCCTCGACCTCGTCAATATCATCGTGGTTCTCATCGACTTGGTCGATTTGTTAGACCAAGAACCCCGGAACCATTCAGAATGACACTCGGTGGCTAAGAGTTAGGACCAAGACGTGATAAGGCACCATCTAAATGGGACAGCCATCGAAATGACGGGGAGCACAGTAGGGTGAATGGTCACCCTAAGGATAAATCAACCCGTAGCTCCCATCGAAGCACCCGCTCTAGCAGTGATAAAGGAGTGGAAACCAAACGATGGGAAATGTTGAAACAGAGACTGGATGACATGGAGATGGGAAAGAAGTTCAATGACGATGACTATGACTGGGCTACCCGTCCATTCTCCCGAAGAATCACTGAAGCACCACCAAATCCTCACTTCAAGGTCCCAAATTTCGAAAAGTACAACGGAACCACTGATGCGAAGGACCACGTGCAAAGTTTTGAACAAACCATGAATCTCCTCACCACTGCTGATGACATGCTCTGCAAAGCTTTCGCAAGCACCTTCTCCGGAACAGCCTTGACCTGGTTTCGTGAGCTTAAAAGAGGTTGCATCGATTGCTGGAGGGGCATGAGGAGAATGTTCTTAGACCACTTTGCCACTGCTGGTAAGAGGAAGATGAGATTGGCCGACCTGGCCAATATCGAACAAGGAAAGGGAGAAACCACCCTCAGCTACTACAACCGGTTCCGCAAAATGGCGGACCAAGTAGAAGAGAGCCTCACTGACAGGGAAGTCATAGTTTGTTTCAACTCTGGATTGAAATCGGGTCCCCTCATATATGAACTCTCCGCCCGAGAACCTAAGTCCAAATCCGAATTATACCAAGTGGCATACGCCATTGCAATGGATGAGGACAAGAGCAAGAAAAGGGGATCCGACAAGGAGGAACCGGAAGCAGCAGGCACCCGCCAGAATGAAAATGGGAACGGTAAAAGCTCCAAGGGGAAGAATAGGACAAGAAGCAACGAAAAGCCGGAAGTATTCACCCCTCTTACTAAACCTATCTCAGAAATTATGCAATTGGTAGATTTTCCTCCTCCTCGTCCACTGAGTGATAAACCGAAGTTTCCCCGTGATAAAAATAAATTCTGTGATTTCCATAAGGACCATGGCCACAATACTGATGGCTGTTGGGCCCTCAAGAAAATAATACAACGGTGGGTCGACGAGGGAAAGCTAGACCGCTATGTCATGAAGAAGGATGGAAAGAGGAAACGAAAGGAGGAGGAAAGTGAAGACGACTACAAAAGTGAAGATGGAGAGCATAGGCCTCCTAGGGCCAAATTACATGTGATCCGTGAAGAAGTGACTTCCACCAGAAAGCTGAGGGATCAGATCCATGAACTGAGCAAAGTTTACCATGTGCCTGCTTGGATTCATAAGGCGGAAGAGGTCATCAGCTTCTCTCCCAACGAATTGGCAGGAAGCCGCGCTGCCCGTGAGCAACCCTTGGTCATAAAGGGTAGAATTGATAATGTGGAATCGGAAAGACTACTTGTAGACACGAGGGCCTCCCGTGACATTCTATACTATTCCACTTTCCAACAAATGGGATTGAAAGACACTATGCTAGAACCATATAATGGTAGGCTGGAAGGATTCACCAACCATAAGGTTGGAGCTAAGGGAACTGTGGAACTAGAACTTGAAGTCGGTGAACATCCCTTCCGAGCCAAGGCTACTGTCAACTTCGTGGTCATGGATTTGACCAGTGATTATCATGCAATCATAGGCATTCCAAGTCAAGCTAAACTTGGGATGGTAGCCTCCCTTCCTCACCAACGAGTTAAATTTCCCACTCGTGCTGGAATTGGATGTGTGAGGGCAACCCCCAAAGACTTCTTGGAACATGTCGTCAAAAGCAGAAAGAAATCTAAAAGTGTGGAGATAGACACTCCCGAGGAAAACATCAAGATCTCTAAGTCTCAGAAAACCACCGAAACTAGCTCCAGAATGAGCTATATCCATGAGGTGCTTGATGATGAGGAAGAACCTATGGTCCTAGAAATTGCAGATGACCAAGGCATAATCCCACCTGTATCTGAGGAAGAGCCTCTGGTCCAAGAAAGTGCAGATGACCAAGACACAGTTCCGCCCGTCTCCGAGGAAGATCCCATTCTCATCAACGGCCAGAACTCGGGGGCCAACCAGGACATGAGACGGGTCGATTTGCCCGACATTGACGGATTAATGGAGGAAGAAGGCCTCAACGTGAACAATAATGAAGGGAGGAGAATTAGAGAAATTATTATCGAGTCTCTGGAATCTCGAGACGCTCCTGAAATGAAGCCTGTAGATGAGTTGGAAGAGGTAGTCATCAATCCTGACTATCCCGAACAAAAAATTAAACTCGGGGGCCAACTATCTCTAGAAGAGAAAGAAAGAATCATCTCCCTCTTGAAAAACAGTCTCGACATTTTTGCCTGGAGAGTCGAAGACATGAGGGGGATCAATGAAGAAGTAGCCCTCCACCGCCTGGAAGTTGATCCTTTGGCGAAGACTATCTCCCAGACAAGGAGAAACTTTGCAAGGGACAAGGAGGAAGCTATTAAGGAAGAGGTGCAGAAACTACTTAGCGCCGGAATAATTCGTGAAGTCAAGTACCCCGTTTGGTTGGCCAATGTAGTTATGGTGAAGAAGCAAAATGGGAAGTGGCGTATGTGTATAGACTTTACTGATCTGAACAAGGCCTGCCCCAAAGACAGCTATCCTCTTCCCAGAATTGATAAATTGGTTGACTCCATTGCTGGACACCAAACTCTCAGTTTCCTAGATGCCTATTCAGGCTATCACCAGATAAAAATGGCGAAAGAGGACATTGAGAAGACGACCTTTCAAACACCTGGGGGAAACTACTGTTACATCATGATGCCTTTTGGGCTCAAGAACGCCGGTGCTACCTACCAACGGATGGTGAACCAAGTGTTTGGCGCGCAAATAGGACGGAACATGGAAGCATACATTGATGACATGGTCATTAAGACCAAGGAGGGTAGTCACACTCCTGACTTGGAAGAGACAATAAACAACCTCCGGGCCAATAACATGAAGTTAAACCCAAGTAAGTGTGTGTTCGGGGTAACAGCTGGAAAGTTCTTGGGCTTCATGGTATCACAAAGGGGAATTGAGGCAAACCCCGAAAAAATCAAGGCACTCGTTGACATGAAGGAACCTACCACCATCAAGGAGGTTCAAAGATTAAATGGAAGAATAGCGGCACTTGGAAGATTCATTGCCAAATCTGCCAAAAAGTCACTGCCCTTCTTCAAGGTATTGAAGGGTACCAAGAGCTTCTCCTGAACTCCCGAATGCTCCGAAGCATTCCTTCGGTTGAAGAAGTACTTGGGTTCCCCTCCCTTGCTCAGCAGTCCGACTACCGGCGAAATGTTGTACGTATTCCTAGGTGCCACTGATCATGCGGTCGCAGCTGTCCTAGTTCGGAATGACGAAGGAATTCAGATTCCCGTCTACTATGTCTCTAAGGCACTGTCTGACGTGGAGAGCAGATACTTTAATGTGGAGAAGATAGTGTACGCGCTAGTCATTGCATCAAGGAAATTACGTGCCTATTTCTCTGCCCATCCTATCACCGTATACACGAATGAACCACTGAAGAAGATATTACATAAGTTGGACGGCTCCGGACGTCTCCTTAATTGGTCTATCGCTCTTACCGAGTTTGATATCACCTACCAACCAAGGAAGACCCTCCTGGCACAGCCTTTGGTTGACTTCATGGTCGAGACTGCCTTTATGGGTGAGCATCTCCCCACCTCCCGGAAGCAAAATGCACCGGAGGAAAAAGACTCTCCCATTGAACTCCCATCCAACTGTTGGACCCTGTATACAGATGGATCAGCTACAAAAGAAAGAAACGGAGCTGGAGTTGTACTAGCAAGCCCGGAAGGAGAGTACACTATGCAAGACGCCATCCATTTCAAGTTCCCTGCCTTCAACAATCAAGCTGAATATGAAGCTCTAATATTTGGCATTGAGTTGGCCTCCTTCTACGGAGCAACTAAGGTGGCGGCTTTCTGTGACTCCCAACTCGTTGTCAAAATAGTAAAGGGAGAGTATAACACCCAAGACCCCACCCTTGCCAAGTATAGAGACCTTGTCCTAGACATGACGAAGAAGTTGGAATTTTTCGAACTCAAGCAAATAGGCAGGGAAGACAACCAAGTCGCAGACGTTCTATCTAAACTAGCAACCATGGATGTGTCTACATCTAAGACCAGTCCATATGTAGTTTATGCTGAGGAACCTGCGTATGAGAGATTACAAGTCATGCTCCTAGATGGAGAGGAGAGATGTTGGGTCGACGACTATGTTGACTACATTGAGAAGGAGAAACTCCCAGAAGATGAAGTTCAAGCTAAGCTTATCAAGAAGAGGTTCCCAAGGTTCGTTGTGATGAATGGAGTCCTCCACCGAAGATCTTTCACAAAGCCCCTGCTAAGGCGTGTCTATCCCAAGGAAATTGAGAACCTCTTGGCAGAAGTGCATGAAGGTGTTTGCGGCAGACACCCGGAGGCCAGAACCTTAGCCGACAAGATCATATCGCTAGGTTATTATTGGCCAAACCTAAGGGAGGACGCGCACGCCTATGTTAGAAAATGCGACAAATGCCAAAGATTCTTCGACATTCCTAGACTACCGGCAGTTGAGCAAACACTTGTGATACCTACGTGGCCATTTGATATGTGGGGGATCGATATCATCGGACCCTTCTCTCCCGCCCGTGGTAATTGCAAGTACGTCATCGTCGCTGTTGATTATTTCTCCAAGTGGATAGAAGCAAAGGCATTGGCCAAGATAACGGAAGAAAACGCAATCAACTTTGTCCACGACAACATCTGGTGCAGATTTGGCCTCCCACATACAATTGTCTCTGATCATGGACTGCAATTCTCTACGGCATTCACAACAGAATTGGGAAGAGTCAAAGTCCGCCATGCAAAATCCTCAGTCAGCAGACCCCAAGGCAACGGTCAAGCAGAAGCTGCCAATAAAGTGGTCCTAACCGCCCTTACCAAGAACCTTGAGGGACGCGAGGGTAGATGGTTGGAAGAACTTCCCCTAGCCTTATGGGCTATTCGCACAACCACCCGGGGGCCAACCGGGGAAACCCCATTCGCACTAACCTTCGGTTCTGAGGCTATGGCACCAGCTGAAATGGCCATCCCAACGGTGAGAAACTCCCATTATGATGAGCAAGTCAACAAGGTTAATAGGCTCCTAGACCTAGACCTGATAGATGAAAAGCGACTAGCTGCACAGATAAGGATGGTAAACTACAAACAAAGGACCAAGGCATATCATGATAAGAGGGTCATCAGAAGAGTATTCCAAGTAGGTGACTGGGTACTTAGAAAAATCGAAGCAACTGGTCAGAAGGCAGAACAAAACAAGCTCTCCCCAAATTGGGAAGGTCCCTATATCATCACTCAAGTCATTCGAGAAGGGACCTACAGATTGAAAACCAAGGAGGGGAAAGATCTCAAGCATCTGTGGCACTCCGACAATCTTAGAAAATATTATCACTAGTCTAGTTTATTTTGCAATAGATTAGTCTCTTGTTTTCTGTCTTTTACTTTTTAGTTTGATAGGATTGCAGTTCGATGTAATCGCGCTTCAGTTTTACGAAAGCAGTTTCTTCCAACATGCAAAGCGACTATCAACTCCTCACACAAGCACCAGAAGACGAGGATCTTATCCCCGATTCTTCGAAACATACGCCTTACATCCTGACAAGGGTCCGCCTTGATTCCAGGATTACCATATCACAGTCAAGACCAAGGATCTCTCCTTGGCCTAATGACTGGCTTTACATCCTGACAAGGGTCCGCCTTGATTCCAGGATTCCAACTATCACAGTCAAGACCGAGGAGTCCTTCCTCGGCCTAATGACTTGCCTTACGTCAAGACAAGGAAACACCCCGTCACTACGACTACAAGGCGTCACGTCTAAAACCTGTGCACGAGTCATCTTCCTCGGCATAAGGAGACGAAAAAGAAGAAATCACCAACAGTCAAAGCCGAGGAGTCCTTCCTCGGCCTATGACTAAAAAACCATCAAAGCCGAGGGATATCACCTCGGCCTTGCATATCATCAAACAAACGGGGACGAGGTACCCTCCTCGATTTACCCTTACCGGTCTTGCACCCATTCATTGAAATAATATGAATTAAGACAAGGAAATTTTTTTTCTCATTAATACGCAAAGAAAAATACAAATCCTACCATCTATTACAAAAGACAAAAGAGGAAAGAAAAATCTATCCTAAGACTGCTGCCCATCATTAAAAGGCTTTTCAAGCCAATCTTCTGTGATAGAGCCAGGGGGAGGAAGAACAGTCTGGTCAATCTTCTCGGTCTCTCCTCCCCCGGCCTCGTCTTCCCCATCTTGAATGGCCCCGACCAAGGCCTGAAAGTGACCAGGGACAATTGACGGGGGCACCCATACTTCTCGGCCAGCTTGGGCATCCACCTCGGCTATCACCTCCATGTTGTAATCAGACAAGGGAACCAGGTGATGAAGAGCCCTGGCTCCCTCGTCATACTGATCCTGGCAAACCAGGTGAGCGATCTTATTGATGTCCAAGCCAGTGGTGGGGTCGGCCAGAAGACGACGAGTGAGATAGAGATACCCGTCCTCGAACATGGTGGCAGTCTTCTCATCCACCGCATCCTGGAAGGCCTGGCTCTCCTTGAAGCGAGTAATGGCCGCTTCCTCCCTAGTAACGAGGGTAGTCTCGTAACCTCGGTATTTGGCTTCGGCTTCCTCGGCCCCTACTTGGATCTCAGCCTTGGCATTCCTTGCCTCGGCTAGCTCGGCTTCCGTCTGCCGGAGATGTTCCTCGACCTTCTTACGGAGCTCCTCTGCCTTAGCCCTCTCGTCACTGGCCCTCAGCACTTCGGCCTCTACCTTGGCCTTGGCCGCCCCCAGCTCGGCCTCCTTGGCCTTCAACAGCCCAACCAAGTTAGCCTTCTCGGCCTCACTTTTCTTGTGAGCAGCCTTGGCCTCAATAACTTGTTTCTCTTGGGCCTTGGCCAAGACGTTCTCATATGCCGCAATGCTGGCAGACTACAAGGTAAATTTGTGTTAGAACTGCAAACAAACACAAATAAAACCAACAAAGTTGAAAGTACGAGATGACTACCTCAGCCAGCATAAGTCCCTTGCAGCAGAGCAAGTTATCCCTGCTCGGTTTCTCCTTCACCAGGGTTTCATAGGCATCCTCGTCCATGGCCCTTTGGACAGGAGCTCGACCCAACCTCATCAAGTGACTTTTCCTATCCTGGAGAGGAAGGCCCCTCAGACGGGGAACGTTTGCCGCCATGCGATGTGCAAGCTCTTCGGCATCAGCTTGAGTCTTGGCGGTTTGGATGGTCAAGGGAGGAGGAGCCTCAGGATTGGAAGCCTCACCAATAGTTGCCCGCTTAGCTGCAGGCTCCTCATTACTAGCAGCTTGGGCTCTCTTGGAGCCAGAATGCCTAGGGACGAGGTTGGTCTCCTCGGCCTCCACCTCCTCGGCATCAACATGGAGGCTATGCCCCTCTGTAGTTGACGGATTAGCTTGCTCCTCAGACGCCGCTTCCTCGGCATTCACCTCCCCGTGTGGTTTGAAAGGAAGGGGTTGATCACCCTGAGCATTTAGTATCAAGTTGCGGGCATTAGCTTCCTCCCTCCTCTTTACCAAGCCCCATTTTTTGACTTGTTTCCTATTCTGCTTCACCAGCTCCATAGGACTTAATCTCTTCATGGAGAAGTCGGCCTCTTGCTCGGGGGTTAAATCTGCAAAGACAAGGACGAGTTGGTTAAGTACGAACAGAAGAAGAAATAAACATGCAAAAACTATAAAGTATTAGAGTTAAATATTTACATCCAACCACATCTACTTCCTCCAGACACTGATCAAGGGGAGGGATCTTGCACCTCAGACAATCCTCATGAAATACGAGTCCAGGGTGTGTTGTCCAGTCGTTAAAATGCCTCCCCCTCTTAACGGTAACGAGGGAAACCACCCCGTCCTTCGGTCCCGGCATCAATCCTGCCTGGACATAGTAGTGATCAGAAGATTCAATTGCCTTCCAGTCGAGGAGCCCCACCTCGGCAAATGCCTCTAAGCGCTTGATCAAAGTCTTGGTCCACTCATATTGCTGAACAGGACCTGATGAAGTGGGATCCTTGCAAGGAGATTGGAACTCCCAGCCTTGGCGACTCTCAACCCTAATAACATGGCTATCCCAACCTGCAACTTTGCTAGACATGGGGAGAAGCAGCTTTGGTTTCTTGGGTGCACTCCTAATGACGAGGAGCCAACTTTCCTTGACAAAGCCGACTTGATAGAAATGCCGAAAAGCTCCCATGGTCGGCTCAAATCCTAAACTCCTGCATAGCACTATGAAGCTAACAAGGACCCTGGTACCATTGGCTCCTAGCATGGTCGGCACTGCCCTCACGTCGTCCAAAAACTCGTTAATAAAGGGGTCCAAAGGAAGACGGAGCCCCTGTTGAAATTGTTTGAAATAGAAGTGGACGTAGTCTTCATTGTAATAGAAGCTCTCCTCCTCCTTCTTAGTCTTAAGATCAAGTTTGCCCATATAAGTTAACTTGTATTCGGCCTTGTTCACCCCGTACGTGGAATACAATTTTTCGAGCATGGGATCCCCGGCCTTGGAGCCCTCTCCCGTTGTTTCCCTCGGCTTCCTCTTCCTCGGCCTCTTCTGCCCTCTACCAGGGCACCCTCCATGAAAGCATTAACAATTCTGGGAGACGAGGAGGTCTCTCCTTCTCTACCCGTCATATCTGCAAAAAGACGAGGGGACAAAATTAGTTACCTCGTCAATGGCTGATCTAATGATGGGGAAGGGAAATATCCCTCCTCGTCATTACATAAGGCCGAGGAGGGAGCCTTACCACTCAAACGCTCGCGGACTATGTGATCAGAGGAAGGATATAACAACTCGATGTGTTCCACTATTTCTGCTCTACCCTCAAGCAACACTACATTACGAGTTGAAGAGTCAATTCGGTCAATCCTTGTTTTATCTGGGTATTCGATGAACATCCGGGTATGGCCATAACTCCTCAACATCTTTCCTATGTCATCCAAGTTCAGCATCAACCATGGACCTCTCTCTCTACGATAAACCCTCAGGTTGCCGTGTGATATCCATAACGGAATCGGGGGGAATGGTCCCAAGAACGAGCCATTTCTAAGGGGAATCAAAGATTAAAGGGGGAGTTCATTCAATATTCAAAAAAATTCATGCAAAATTCAAAGAAATTCAAAGATTCGAAGTGTATGAGAGTTAACAGAAGAAATTCATGAAGAAAAGCTTCAATCTTCACCAATGGCAGTTCATTTTCTTGGCACGTTCGAAATCTTTCCTAAAAACCCTAGAAAACATGAACAGAATGCGTAAGAAGGGAAGAAATTTCATACCTGAGTTTGAAGATACGAATGGAATCGAAACAGAACGCTACTTCGCCGGAAACTGGAAATTGAAGGTTGCTGTGTTCGCCGGTGAATCTCTCTCCTATGCTCTCAAATAATTTGGGCAAGTAAAGGTTTAAATGAGAAGGGTTTTGGTTTTTATACTCCACAAAACCGGGTCAACCCACGGGTAAAGCAAGTAAACGGGTATGGCGCCCCCTAAATTAAATGCTGGTAACAACTTCCAAGGCGTGACAAGACTGGGGGGCCCCAGGTAATCATCAGAATATTAACCGTCAGATAACGAAGAGACGCCGAGGACACGTGTCAAAACCCGTTCGTATCCCATAAGCCGAGGACGAGATGACTTTCTCCTCGTCCTAAGCCGAGCTAGAAAGTCGGGGGTCACTGAACAGTATAAACCGAGATACGAACATGGGCTTGCTCGAGTTGGGCCCAAATGGAGTGGGCCATAAACATAATCCAATGCACAAGTGTTAGGGCCGAGGAACACCTCCCTCGTATGGCGAGGAGCGTCTATCTCGGCCTTATATCTTCATACTTGGACCATCGTACTCCGAGATATCACAGAGTGACGAGGAGAGAAAAGTTCTTACCTCGGCATATCCTCAAGTGCCGAGGAGACAGAATCATTCACCCCGGCATATTCACATGCCGGCCAATCATAAAATGACGAGGAGGCAAAATCATGCACCTCGGCTTATATACAAATGCCGAGATAAAACATTCTTGCTCCTCGGTGTTTCGGCTAGCAGATTACACAGTCCTTATCAAACAAGGATTCAACAGTCGTGATCCAATCAGGATTACAATTACCAACACCAATTCAAGTCAAACAATGACTCCTTAACATATATAATTCTCTTATGATTATATTTTATCTCTTTACAAGTTCACTTCAACATGGATTCTATCAATCCATCCCTATAAATACAAGCCCTATGGCTCATTATTTGGTACGTTACTTTTTACCATACAGAAACTCTGTCAATTTAGTTTCTTACATACAAACCGTGAACTTACTCTCACGCCGGAGGGCCTTTAGCCGGATCCGCCCCGGCTTAGTTTACGTGTTTTCTCTTATTTTCAGGCCTTGCAATCTCCAGAGCATCCGAACGCTTGGATTTGGGCTGAATTGACGATTATGGCATCATCAATATATATATATATATACTCCCTCCGTCCCAGTAATTAGTTTACCCTTTTTGGCTCGGCACGCAAATTAAGGATGAAGAAAATGTTGTGAGTGTAATAGTAAAATAGGAGAGAGAATGAGTGAAGAAAATAGTAAATTTGAAAAATGTTGTGAGTGTAATAGTAAAATAGGAGAGAGAATGAGTGGATGGAATAGTAAAGATTCTTTGCCAAAAAAGAAAAAGTGAAGCTTTAAATGGGACACCCAAAATGACAAAATGTGAAGTTATTAATGGGACGAAGAAAATATATATACACACACACACACACACACACACACATATATATATATATATATATATATATATATATATATATATATATATATATATATATATATATATATATATATATATATATATATATATATAAATATATATATATATTTGTAATCTTAACAAATTTCCTCAACTATAAATACCATCTCCATTCCTTCACATTTTTTTCACACAAACTCCATTAACTCTTTTTTAACTTTCTTTAATGAATTTCGTTAATTTCTTTGATTCTCAAGCTCATATCATAATTCAAATTTCTTATTTTTATCAAATTTCTTATTTTCATCAAATATCCATATTTCCACCCAATATATTTATTTCATCTTCATTTCATATATTTTCATATTTTACATTATGAATATTTTTAAAAACCTCACAATCAAGAAGGTTAGCAAGGGTAGAGTGCAAGGAGAATTTTCTTATCAAGCACCACCACCACTACCATGATTTGTTGAAAATGAATGTGCTCAATTTTATGATATGGGGCTTTCGGGACAAAATGAAAATGAGTGGAAAGATGATGACGAATTGGAAGAGATTACAAATTTTGTGCCATCACAAAATGTTGATAATCTAACTCCAACTACTAAATAAAGTGATGACAATACTATGGAAGCCACAATGGGAGGGTAGCGGTGTAAAGCAAAAAACAGACCCCCTTCCGTTCCAAAATCCAAGAAAATTAAATCCGAAGTATTCACAAAATTCTACAAAAAAGTTCCCGTTGACGCGACGGGGAAGAATTTCAAAGCAATATGCAACATTTGTCCAACAAATAATAAACAAACATATGATTAATCTACCGGTGGTGGATACGTTACTCTTAGAAGGCATACAAGAGAAAAACACCCCGGGGAATATGGCAAAGATATCACTCAAGCACAATTGCAAGGATTCGCTTATTCGAAAAATATTAGTACGTTTTCTCAAACTTTTTCTAATTTATTTATATATAATCATCTAATTCATAGAAAAGAAAAGGCTAAATTTGTTTGTAATCAATCTCTTCCCTTTAATTTTTTCGATAACGAAGACTATGAATATTTAATTAAATGTTGTTTTAATCCTGACGGTAGCAAAGTAGCTCGTATAACCCTAACACGAAATTCTAAAATATAGTAGAAGAATATAAATTTGATTTATATAATATTTTTGTTAATTTGTAATCTAAAGTTTCTATTTGTTACTATATATGAAGTGATAAAAAATAAGACATTTTATATGGGAGTAATTTAGATAATTATTGTAATAAAAGGAGCTAAAGACTCCTAATATCCTCCCTTAATTATAAAAGGGTAAGATTTGGTTATCCCCTTAATGTAATTTTTTTCAATGATTAATAAAATTTAAAGGGTACCGTTCCTTTTTTTTTATTTACTTTCATTTGTTTAGTTTTTTTTCTATCTTTTTTTATATACATTTTTGTAAAAAAAATTCTGATAAAAAGTCTAAAATATTATTTCCTAGTCAATAAAAAATTAAAAGAAAATAAAAAATAAATATAGGGTAGTCCGTCCTCCCTGTTTTCTTCTATATACTTTCATTTGTTTTAAGTTTTTTTCTATCTTTTTTTTTATATACCTTTTTGTAAAAAAAAATCACTAATAAAAAAAATCTAAAATATTATTTTCTAGTTAATAAAAAAATAAAAAATAAATATAGGGAAGTCTGTCCGTCCCTCTTTTCTTTTATATACTTTTTTTTATGGGGCATTTACAAAAAACTCATTTTAAAAGATGGAAATTACAAAAAAATACACACAAGATGGAAATTACAAAAAACTTTTATAAAAATTACAAAAAACTACTTTTGTAAATTGAAAGCACTATTTTCTTAAAAAAAAATAAAAAAAATAAACATAAAATGTAAAACAATCTTGTCATTCATTTTCAAACTTTAAATTTTGCACAAATATAATTGATCATGAACAATTAAAAAAAAATCATTTAGTGAGAACAATCCATCTCATAGCAACAACAATCTAAAAATCATTGCCTCTTGATACCACTTCCTTGCAAATGATAAACAACTGATAAAAAAAAACTAATAAACAACTGATAAAATAATTGAAAAACAACTGATAAACAACTGATACAAATGATAAACAACTGATAAAAATAACTGATAAACAACTATTAAACAACTGATACAAATGATAAACAACTGATAAAAATAATTGATAAACAACTGATAAAATAACGGATAAACAACTGATACAAATGATAAACAACTGATAAAAATAACTGATAAAATAACTGATAAACAACTGATAAAATAAATGATAAACAACTGATACAAATGATAAACAACTGATAAACAACTGATACAAATGATAAACAACTGATAAAATAACTGATAAACAACTGATACAAATGATAAACAATCGATAAAAGCGATAAACAAGCGATACAAATGATAAACAACCGATAAAATAACCGATAAACAATCGATACAAATGATAAACAACCGATAAAAGCGATAAACAAGCGATACAAATGATAAACAACCGATAAAATAAGCGATAAACAATCGATACAAATGATAAACAACCGATAAAAGCGATAAACAAGCGATACAAATGATAAACAAGCGATAAAATAAGCGATAAACAAGCGATACAAATGATAAACAACCGATAAAAACCGATAAACAACTCGATACAAATGATAAACAAGCGATAAAATAAGCGATAAACAATCGATACAAATAATAAACAAGCGATAAACATCAAAATTCGAAAATCTCCATCATTTTCACTATTAAACTCTTCTCAATTCATCACATAAATTCTCAAAACCAATCATTAAGCGATAAACAAGTGATAAACAACCAATAAACAAGCGATAAATAAGCGATAAACATGATAAACAACCGATAAACAAGCGATAAACATGATAAACAATGATAAACAACTCGATAAACATGATAAACAACTGATAAACAACTGATAAACAAATGATAAACATAATAAACAACTGATAAACTTCATAAACAACTGATAAACAACTGATAAACATGATAAACAACTGATAAACATGATAAACATGATAAACAACTGATAAACAAATGATAAACATGAATCCTCATATGTTCACCTCATAAATACAATAAGATAAAGATTTCGCGATCTTTTGCTCAAATATATAGTCGTAATAAATAATGAAAATACAAAATTCAAGAAGAAAAAAAAATCTAAGAAAGGGATAGAGAAGGAAAAGTGTTGACAAATGAGAAAGTACCAAACTCAGATAAGAGACCTGAATTCCCAAGGCAAACACAACCCAAACGAACTTGATCCTAAATTCGCAAACATTAGGCCAAAGTCATTGTTAGTGTTTGAGGTCCATAACAACATGGATGCTCTAAAATTGCTAACTCCACAATTTCGCCTTTCGATTCTTTTACGAAATCTTTACACTTGGTGCTAATATCTATAACACGTTTAAGTAAAATATATTCCCTCTGTCCCATAAAACATTACCCATTTTACTATTTTGGGCGTCCCACTTTAAAGTCTCACTTTTCTAAAAAAGAAATTTTTTAATACTTCTTTATTCATGGGACCCACTTGTCATACTCACAACACTTTTCAAATTTACTATTCTCTCCACTCATTCTCTCTCCTCCCACTCACAACACCTACTTTAATAACATTATTTCTTATTTTCCGTTCTCAACAGTAAAGGGGTAATGTTTTGTGAAACGGAGGGAGTACATGTCTAACATTGAAAAAAGGGAGAATTGGTACAGAAATGATTACAGTAGATATTTACATAGAAAGATGAAGAAAAATCAAAAGTTCATATCCACGAGATTATCTCATGAATTGCACACGCAGACTCGAGCAAATTAAAAGTGTGCTTGTTTGGACAAAAAAATCTCAGAGTCAATATAACTATATATCCTTTCAGCAAAGTAAGCATGTGCATCACAGAGAGAGACAGGGCCGGACCTGTGGAATTTGGGTCCAAGACTTGCTCTATTTGATTGGGGAAGGTGGTCGCCTGAGGTGGGAAAGGTGGTCGCCGGAGGGAAGCTTGTCACCGGAGTTGGGTTGGGTAAAGATAGAGAGGGTAAAGAGAGATGGGTTTGTGTTTTGTGTGCAAAAATAGTTTTTTGTAATATTCATATTTAGCTAAATAGTTTTTTGTAAAATCACAACTTACATGTTTTTTTTTGTAAATATCATGTTTTTGAATGAGTTTTTGGTAAAAAGTCCTTTTTTTATTTGCTTTGTTTTTTTCTATATTTTTATATACATTTTTGTAAAAAAAATCACTAAAAAAAAAACTAAAATATTATTACCTAATCAATAAAAAATAAAAACAAAATAAAAAAATAAAGGGTAGTCCGTCCCTCTTTTCTTTTATATACTTTCATTTGTTTAGTATTTTTATATCTTTTTTATATAACTTTTTGCAAAAAAAATCAGTAATAAAAAAATTCTAAAACATTTTTTTCTATTAAAAAAAAAAAAACCATTGAACCGCCGGTTCGAAATCGAAACCATAAACCGTAAATTTGCCGGTTCAAAACCAAAACCATAAACCGTAAATTCGCTATTCAATTTCGATTTCACCTTTTTCAAAATCGAAACCGACAGTTTTGTAGCAAAACTGAACCGTAAATGGTCATTCCCGTGGCTCTTTTAACACCAACAATAGAAACAATATCTATAGCATAAATGACGGTGGTACTAGCTACAGTTGAAAGAACAGTACCAAGTGTCGAATTTTTCATTTTGCCCTTGCTAAGTTGTTCCTTTTCCATTTTGTCCTTTAAAAAACAATTAAAAAAAAAAAAGATGTCCTCAGGCTTAATTAAAAAAAAAAAAAACGTGTCTTCGAACACGAACGTTTTTACTAGTAATTTTACATAGACAAGCACTTCAGTAAAACAGAGATGAGAAGCCAGTAGACAACAGCTAATCACTAGCTTGCACCTTATACGTGTATTGTGCGCACAATAACAATAATCAGAAAAGACATAAAACTAGGCCCATTTCCTAGTACTAATTTGTTAAAATTAAGCACACGGGGCTCGCGAATTCGCCACGGATCAGATTTCTATAACTTAAAATGGAAATGTCCGAAACCCACATCCAATCCAATCTATCTTCTCATATCACGTCTGATCCTGCTAACATGCGCCCATATGATCATTATGACCCATACCATGTCCCATCTTTTCCCATTTTGCCCTCAGAAAATAACAATTCACCTAATTCTTCTCCTGCTACTTATTCCTCGTCATTAAGCCCATTTCAAGGATACACCTCTGTACCCTCCACCACCACCACTGTCACTTCTCCATCCGGCAGCTCTTCCAGCCGGCACCCTACTTATCACGGCATCCGTTACCGGGCTGGAAAATGGGTAACTGAAATACGTGAGCCGCGAAAAACCAATCGCATTTGGCTCGGGACGTACCCGACGCCGGAAATGGCGGCAGCCGCCTATGATGTGGCGGCATTGGCATTACGAGGAAGAGATGCTACCTTAAACTTTCCCGACTCGGTTCTTCCCAATACGCTTCCGAGGTCTCCGACTGCTGCTGATATACGCGCTGCCGCTGCTAGTGCAGCAGAAGCTAGAGCGCCTGCCCCGGAGGTAGTTTTCCCGCCTGAAAACTCAGGTGGGTATGTGGACGAGGAGGAACTGTATAATATGCCAAATTTGTTGGCGGGAATGGCAGAAGGAATGATGTTAAGCCCGCCTAGGTATAGGTCCGATCATGATGACCCGCCGGAGGATAGTATGGGAGGAGATAGTCTGTGGAGCTACTACCCCTAATTAAATAAAGTTGCAGCCCTCAATTAGAATATATAACCATTTTCGAGTGATGAACGGTTTTGATTAATATCTTGATGAATGTACATTTTTCGAGATCGATTTAATCAAAACAGTTCATTTCTCAAAATAATATATGAACTAAATTGCAATTACAATAAATCGGATGCATTACCGAAAGCCAATTAAACAAAGTATGGTTTTTGAAATTGGTAATTCGATTACCGATTTAATAGTGCTCCTGCTCCACGTACCATATGGTCCATGGGTAAGGTTACACTACGTACCACCAGGCTTTAAATTTTTCCTGCTTCAATAACGGATTAATGTGTATAAGAAGCTGTATGTTTTCTTTTACCAAAAAAAAAAAAAATAAAAAATAAAAAAAATAACCGGGTTGTCTAGCTAAGCTATGTTGTATAATAAGCTTGAGTGTTTAAAATTTTATTTATGTAATTAGAGCGTGCCTAGTTAGTAATCCATCAAGTGGATTATGTAATATTTCGCGACCTCTTGTATCTCTAAATCAGGGGTGTTGATGACTTTCTATAAGTGTTATGTATTATAAATTTAAATTATTGTATATTGTATTATCTTAATTTATTATAGTGTATGATTGGCCGAAATATAAACAAATGAATATCCCATTAATTATAAATTGCAAGCCCTAGTTTTACCCAGTGTTTTAAAAGATTCCGCCTAAGGGTACCTAGGCTCCGCCCAGGTGATAGGCTCCTCTCCAATGCCTAGTTCTAAGTCCCGCCTAGGTTCCGACTAATCCCGACTAGTTTTCGTTTAGGCGCTAAGTCTGACTTCACCGCCTAGCATTCGCCTATCGCTTTTTAAAATCTTGATTTTACCCCAACGATGAGAAAAGAAATTGGGAAGGTTGCTTAGGATCAAATCGTTAATGTCATTGTCAGAATCAATTTGGGATCAGACAACTGAAGTAAAATGGTCAAATATTACACACTCTGGACAGCAAATTCTTCGTAACAATGTACTCTCTCCAATGATTAATTGAGAATTTTGGGTTGGGTGGCTCCAAACTGTTGGGCTCAATTATTTTTGGGCTCAATTATTTTTACATAACTACTACAAGACGAGAGTTTTTATATAGACCCGTAAAATTGTTTAATACTCCATCCCTTCCATTTCAAGTTTCACCTTTTGCAAAAATGAATGAGTGTCTCGTTAAAAGCTTTACCTTTTCTAAAATGGTAAAAAATCTTTACTGTTTCACCCACTCATTCTCTATTCTATTTCACTTTTATACTCACAACACTTTTCAAATTTACTATTCCCTTCACTCATTCTCTCTCATGTTTTACTTTTACACTCACAACACTTTCTCCATTTATATTTTTTCTTAATTTGCATGACTTCTCAAAAAGGTGAAATATATAATGGGACGGAGGGAGTATACTCGTATTATCAATTTCACCCCGAACAACTTAATACACCCTCATTCTTTCCTTATTTACCCTTTAGTCCCTTTTCAACACAAACTTTTTAAAGTATAAGGTTACACCTTTGATGATGTAGGAGGAACAGAGGAAGGAATCTACACCAAGAAAGGATATTTGACGAAGTCAAATATATCAATTAATTTTGTATTTTAATTACTATCTTAGGACTTAATTTGTTTTAGTTTATATTTTATTGCTTATTTTCGTCATTAATTTTAATAGGTTGATTAGGGATGATTTTAGAGTAGATTTTGAGGAGATTTACTAGTTTTTGAGTCCTATTTAGTTACCATATAGGTTAGGAGTAATTCTAGAAGGTTTAGGATTGTTTTTCAAGTTTTATGGGCACTATAAAATAGGCCTAAGATTGTAATCCGAAAATTAGCTTTTGATTAATAAATTTGAAGAGTTTTCTCTTTATTTTCTGGTGGATTCCAGTTAATTTCTGGTGGATTCCAGTATTATGTTTGAGGATTCTTCGCTTGAAGAGTTCTTGTGATTAGTGCGCTAATCACGAAATTTATCCGCTTCCGTGCTGCGTCAGTTGGTATCAGAGCAGGCTTAACCTGTCTTTTCATCACTGATTCGTTATGGGGGATCAAGCAACAAATGGTGGAGAAGAAAAATCATTTCTTGAGAAGATCGATATGCGTCTGAAGCATGATCGTTGTCAGGTAAGAAATTTTTCTAGAAAGTTTTATAAACTTGATAAGGAGGCCGAAGATAAGAATGACTTGATGCTTTATTTTGAATCTGAGATTCAAAGCGCCCGACTTCAGGCAAGTCATCAATTTTGGGTGGATAGGTATCGCGGCGAAAGGGATGCTGTTTGGGCAGAAATCGAACGATGTGATGTCCAAATCGATCTTTATACAGAGAGAATTCAGCGTTTGGAGGCACAAAGGGATGCTGAATTGAAGCGTCTTGAGGACGAAAACAACCTTGTTGTTGACAAAATTACTGCCCAAGTAGTTCCTATTAACGACAAGACTATTGCTGATGTCAATGACGAAGCTGTTGAAAAGAAGGTCGTTGGTGCAGTCACAGATGTTTTCAGCTTTGTTGAAGCGACAGAAGATGTTATGGGTAAAGCTGCAACATGTGACGTAGTTAAGGTATGTAGTCCTATTGTTACTACAGATGTTTTCATACCGGTTCCTGCCCCTATTGAGCCCAAGGTGAAGGATGAAGTCCGAATTAATTGGTTTGTTGCAAAATCGAATTTTGTATGGGGCGATATTGTTGTTGGTGAAATTTTTATTGTTGATCATGGGGAGGTTGAGAAGGACGATCAACGGATGGATGAGATTGATAGTTTTAATTTTTATCCGGACAAAATTGGTTTACCTCAAATCTTGCAAAAGGGGCGAATTTATTCAAAGTATTTATTTCGATGGCATGGCTCTTTTCAAATATCGGATATGAACTCGGGGTCGAGTTCTTTTGAAGAAGAGTTGGTCTTATAAAAAACTAGTTTTTTCTGACACTTAGGAAAAATGTGTTTTATTTTTCCCGTTTGTGCCAGTGTCAGTTTAACAAAATGCCAATGTGACAAAGTGTCAGTGCATGTGTAATAAAGTGCCATTGTAAAAAAGTGTCAGTGCACGTGTAACCAAGTGCCAGTGTAAACAAAGTGCCAGTGCATGTGTAACAAAGTGCCAGTGTAAAAAGTGTCAGTGTCAGTTTAACAAAGTGCCAGTACTCTACTAGCACTTTGTTAAACTGGCACGGACGCTTTTTACACTGGCACTTTTATATACATGCACTAGCACTTTTCACACTCTGACACTCTTTTACACTAACACTGGCACTTTGTTACACTAACACTGACACTTTGTTAAACTAACACTGGCACTTGTTTTATACTAATACCGGCACTTTGCTAAACTGGTACTGGCACTTTGTTAAACTGGCACTGACATTTTGTTAAACTAACCCTAACCAAGTAACCTTGGTTACTGACTTACTGATTCCTCTTTGCTTCTGATTCAAAAAATCAAAATTGTAGAAAGATTGAAATTTAAATTGAGAACAAATGGCTTATACCTAAGGAGTAAGAGGTTTTTTCACAATTTATATGAGAAGAAAAGATAGTTTGGCATGACCGAGAGCATACTTGTGTGCGTATGTGTGACGAAAAAGCTCTTGTCTTCTTCAATTTGCTTCTCCATCAACAAATCTTCTCTCCCTTCCTTGGAAACTGTTCCTAGATCTCCCAATTTCTTAACTAATTCGAAAAATTTTATTTCCTCCGGGAATATGATTCTCTCCACATTCGTCGTCGACAATTGTAAATTGTCCACGTTCGTTGTCGACAATTGTAAATTGTCGATCATTTCAACTTCTAAATTGACTTCTAAATTGACGACCAACCTCAATTTATGGTAATACCCATCTTCGTCCCTAATGGTTGCCGGAAAAGACTGGTGGCTTTTGGAGTCTATGCAAGTTTACAGAAGTTGGGCGCCGCAAGCCAGGGAAATAGTCGACGTCTTCTAAAAACATGTTTTTTTCTAAGCTTGAAAAAAATGCGTTTTTTATGAGATTTTGGCTTTGAAGAATGGGTGACTGATGTAGGAGGAACAGAGGAAGGAATCTACACCAAGGAAGGATATTTGACGAAGTCAAATATATCAATTAATTTTGTATTTTAATTACTATCTTAGGACTTAATTTGTTTTAGTTTATATTTTATTGCTTATTTTCGTCATTAATTTTAATAGGTTGATTAGGGATGATTTTAGAGTAGATTTTGAGGAGATTTACTAGTTTTTGAGTCCTATTTAGTTACCATATAGGTTAGGAGTAATTCTAGAAGGTTTAGAATTATTTTTCAAGTTTTATGGGCACTATAAAATAGGCCTAAGATTGTAATCCGAAAATTAGCTTTTGATATTTAATTTCAAAGAGTTTTTCTCTTTATTTCCTGGTGAATTCCAGATTATCGCTGGTGGATTCCAGTATTGTGTTTGAGGATCCTTCGCTTGAAGGGTTCTTGTGATTAGTGTGCTAATCACGAAATTTATCCAGCTTCCAAAATTAGCTTTTGATATTTAATTTCAAAGAGTTTTTCTCTTTATTTCCTGGTGGATTCCAGATTATCGCTGGTGAATTCCAGTATTGTGTTTGAGGATCCTTCGCTTGAAGAGTTCTTGTGATTAGTGCGCTAATCACGAAATTTATCGGCTTCCGTGCTGCGTCAGTCTTAAAATCAATTGGTGATAATGAGAGTAACCCATGATCTTTATATATTATAGGCAAAGTTTGTCAATTTTCGATATGGGATAATATCTCTAACACGTCCCATCACGTGTAGCGGACATTTTGTCAAAACTTACAACGTGTACTTATTAATCGGGTTGTGCACAGTAACATCGTGAGCCGGTGAGTCTACACGTGTAATTGACCTGTTCTGGTACCATTTTAAAGTCTGAAAAACCAATTGGTGATAAAAAGATTGACCCATGATCTTTATATATTACATGTAAAGTTTTTCAATTCTCGATTTATAAAAATATCTCTAACAAAACTGACCAACACACACTGTATTAACTTAAAAGAAACAAAATCCACTTTTTCCTATTAATCTCTTCCTCCTGCTCTCTTCTACTCTCCCTTAACTCATTATTTGCTTCTATATTTTCTCCGCACATGCTGTCTAGTAGGAACAACAGGGAGTAAAACAGCCTCCAACGCCATAACACAAGCAATCATACTCCATCTTAGTCGTCGCCAACGACGTAGCTGGTGGTGGAGAATACAATTAGGGATCATCCTGCCGCTCCGCCATGTCAATTATCATATGAGACAAAGCCCTACGAAGCTAATGGTGAGAGGAAGAAGAAGAGATTGGGACTCTAAACGTGAGTCTTCTGACCTGGTATTCCAACTATAAATAATAGAATATTGTTACAAAGAGTCCTACCCTTACACTATTTTAAGTAGTTCAACTATACAAGGAAAAGGATAAGGAAGAATAAACATATTTATCTTTCCTAACTTACACAAATAAAATATTTACAATATCTTTACATTATTTGTGATATTGCTTACACCCCCCCTCAAGCTAAGCGGGACGGAGGTAAGCTGCAGCTTGGAAGACAACAATTGAAGACGCGATCGAGATAAGCCTTTTGTGAACAAATTAGCGAGTTGGTCATTTGTGGATACATAACCCAATTTAAGAAACCCTCGTTGATGAAGTTCTCTGACAAAATGATGATCTATTTCGATATGATGCGTACGTGCATGAAATACTGGATTGTGAGACATGTGTAAAGCCGAGATATTGTCACAGAATATCCGAGGAGGGGCAAGAAACTCACCAAGCTCATGAAACAGAAAGGAGAACCAGCGTAACTCAGCAGCTGTAGTGGCTAAAGCTCGATACTCAGCTTCACTACTAGATCTTGCAACGATCGATTGCTTCTTTGCTGTCCAAGATACCAGGTTTGGACCAATAAATACACATGCCCCTGTGGTAGAACGACGGTCATCCGGAGAACCAGCCCAGTCAGAATCAGAAAATGTACGAAGAGTGGTATCCGGAGAAGAAGTGAAGCGCAGTCCAAGAGACAAAGTCCCTTTAACGTAACGGAGGATACGTTTAACAACAATAAAATGAGACGTTCGTGGACTATGCATGAATTGACACACCTGATTAACCGCAAAAGAAATGTCGGGCCTAGTCAAGGTTAGATACTGTAAGCCCCCGACCATACTACGATACGTAGTAATCTTGGTGATAGGGTCACCGTCTAATGCCGATAAGTGTGAGCCAGGGAGAATGGGAGTAGAGGATGGCTTACAATTTTCCATGTGAAATTTACGCAACAAGTCGGAGGCATACTTGGCTTGACTTAGAATAAGAGAATCAGGAAACCGATGAGTTTCTATGCCAAGAAAGAAGCCCAATGAACCAAGGCGAAGACTCTCAAACTTCGCACAAATCTGATCAATTACCTTAGTTACTTCGCCCGTAGAGGAAGCGGTGATAATGAAGTCATCTACATAAACTAGAATAGCTACTGTAGAAGAACCGGAGTGACGAATGAACAAGGAACTGTCAGACTTACTATTAAAGAAACCAATGGAAAGCAGAAAGTCATGAAGCCATTGGAACCAAGCTCGTGGTGACTGCTTCAAACCATAAATAGAACGATGTAGTCGACAAACATGGTTAGGAAAATCGGGATAAGAGAAACCTGGAGGCTGTGACATGTACACTTCTTCATGAAGAAATCCATTCAAAAAGGCATTACGGACATCTAATTGTTGAAGCAGCCATGAACGAGAATGGGAAATAGCAAGAAGTGTATGAATAGTGGGAGGTTTGACTACCAGACTAAACGTCTCATCATAGTCAACACCTTCCTGCTGTGTGAACCCCTAAGCGACTAGTCTCGCTTTGTGACGTTCGAATGTACCATCAGACAGACGCTTGATCTTGAAAATCCATTTACTGCCTACGACATTCATGGAACTAGTCCGAGATACGAGAGACCAGGTTCTAATTTTATGCATGGCTGCCAATTCCTCTTTCATTGCGGACTGCCAATGTGCATGAGGGGCTGCCTGTTTAAGGGTTTTCGGCTCAAAGTCAATGGAATCAGGAAGTGCAGCAGCTAGTGCCATATGTAGAGGGTGTCGTGGTTGACCAAAAGATGTATGGTCATCGACTTTAGTGGACACCTCGGCTATGTCAGCAATTTTCTTGCATTTGAAAATACCAGCCCGAGCCCGTGTTACCATGGGATGTTGGACTAGCACTGTGGGCTGAATAGAAGAAGAGGTCGGCCTGTTGTGAGATGATGGTGGTGGTGTCAACAGGCTATCACCAGAAGAATTTTCCAAATTATTTGGCTGTATAACTGAACCAGGTGAGGCGTTAGCTAGCTGATCTGCATTTGGCGTGGTTGAAAGTTCCATGCGGGCTGGTGACCGAAAAAGGTCATCATCAGAATTAGCAGGTGCGGGTGTGACCATCGGGGTCTGGTTAGCTACATGAGTGCATGTAAGCTCGGGCCATCCCAATGGAGATGGGCAAGCCGAATGAGAGTGGCATCCTTGAAGATGTTACTGCAATAGGATAGAAGTAGTAGGCTGGTGTTGTCCAGTTGCAAGAGATGTCAATTCGAAAGAAGTACCAGACTGAGACATGATATTTGAAGAACCTGTAGGAATAGACTTGGCCATAGGAAAAGTTTGTTCATCAAATAAAACATCTCAAGTAACATAAATGCGACCCGCTACTTGGTCAAGACAACGGTAACCTTTTCTAAAAGTATTGTATCCCAAGAAAACACACGGAGTAGATTTAGGCATGAGTTTATGTTTGTTATAAGGAACAAGATGCGGAAAACATAAACAACCAAAAGTCTTCAAAAACATGTAATCAGGAGTTTATTTGAGAAGTTTTTGGTGAGGAGAAATATAGCCTAACTGGCGCATGGGAAGTTTATTAATAAGGTACCTAGCTGTACTGAATGATTCTAACCAATAAACTTGAGGTACCTCAGATTGTGCTAAGAGACAAAGCCCCATTTCTACTATATGTTGGTGTTTTCTTTCGACAGTACCATTCTGTTGAGGTGTATAAGGACAGGTGGATTGATGTTTTATTCCATGTTGCTTAAGAAAAAGAAGAAATTGTTGATTTATGAATTCACCACCCCCATCTGTTTGAACGGTTTTAATATTGTGTATGGATGCGATTTTGCGACTTAGTTGGTTTTCTATTTGAGTTTTGAATGTAGAGAAAACATCCAATACATCAGATTTTCGCATCAAAGGAAAAAACCAAACCTAGCGAGAAAAATCATCAACAATACTAAAATAATATCGAAAACCACTTTTAGAATTAACGGGGGAAGGACCCCATACATCCAAATGTAAAAGATCTAAAGGAGCAACTGAATGAAACGTACGAGAAAAAAATGGTAAATTGCAAGATTTGCCTAAAGGGAAAATATGACAACAAGATTTATTTGAGGTAGATCCACTAATTGGTATCTTGACTCTTTTGACTAGTGACTTGAAAACTTGAGAAGAAGGATGACCAAGACGAGCATGCCATGTGGAGGGTGAGGCTCGTTCCCCGATGAGGGCCAGGGAATTGACACGAGAAGATGGATCAAACTGGAGTTTGTAGAGTCCATCCGAGCTACTGCCAGAAAGAATAGTCTGCTTCGTGGTGTTGTCCTTCACACGAAACCCATATACGTCAAGTTCAAAAAAGTAGTTATTATCAATTGAAAAACGGCGGATAGAAAGAAGAGACTTATGCATATTAGGAACGCACAAAACATTACGAAGAATAAATTTTCTATCATGGGAAGAAACAGAAGCCTGACCAATGGAAGAAATGGGGATACGAGTACCATTAGCAATAGTTACTGAGTCCATACCTGAGTAAGGGGTAACATGAGAAAACCCCTCGGTGGATGCCGTCATGTGGTTTGTGGCGCCGAAATCTAACACATAGGAAGATGCTTCATGTCCATTTGAGAACTCTATATGTGAAGGATCAGGAGAAGGGTGGCTGTAAAGAGCAAAATTCCCATGATTCGGACATTGTGGAGCTGTATGATCTGGTTTGTGGCACAATTGACAAGCAGCATGACTAATGTGTGTGAAGGGATTCGAAGGTTGATATGGAGTGGTTTTCTTGTCTGGGAAGGGAGAGGCCTGATAAGGAGTAGACTGATAAGAGTTGGGCCGAGGGAAATAATGGGTTGGGGTAGCATGATTGGGTGGTGTGGGAATAATTCCTCGGCCACCTCTGCCTTGTCCATTTTTACCTTGGCCACCAGCCTTGTTTCGGCCACCCTTATTTTTGGTATGGCCCCGTCCGCGGCCTGGATTGGGACTACCGCCCGAGAGATTGAATGAGGAAGGACTGGAACGAGGCTGTACCCCAGCCGCTAGAGCACTAGTAGGGTTAAGATTAGATGTCGAGAAACGAGATTGAAGGTCTTCTTCTTGGAGCAACAAATCTAGGAGATCATCAAGAGAATCTGCGGGATTATTATTCTGCGAAGTGATGAACTCTTTGAACGGGGATCGAAGACCAGCAACAAGTCGTTGTTAAAGATCTTCATCTGAAACAACGACACCTGCTTTGGTAAGGGCATCCAAGATAGAAGTGGCACGGAGGAAGTAATCATTAATACTTACATCTGGGCCTTTAGAGAGTGCATTCAGTTCAGTTTTAAGCTTCTGAATGTGCACCCTTGATTTTCCACCAAACCGTTTCTCCAAAAGATTCCAAGCCGCAGGAGCCGTGACACAAGAATTCACTCGCGATTGGATTTAGGAAGAAACTGTGGCTTTAATCCATCCTAGAACTAGGCTGGAAGCTTGATTAAAATAATCAAACAATGGATTGTCACTGCCATCTTCGAGCTTAGCAGATGGTGGCTCGGTTTGGGTTATGGCATTTAGGAGTTTGAAGGTAGTAAGGACGGTGTGAAACAAGGACCGCCAGTTTAGATAATTGTCATTGTTTAAATGACAATGCCCAAGATATGACTGAATGTTTAGGTTTAGCGGTAGGGAAGGAGGGCTAGCAGCGGAAGAATTATTCATGTCGAAATTATGTGAGGTTTAGCCGTGGATCGTATTTGGTAACTGATACCATATAAGACAAAACCCTACGAAGCTAATGGTGAGAGGAAGAAGAAGAGATTGGGACTCTAAACGTGAGTCTTCTGACCTTGTATTCCAACTATAAATAATAGAATATTGTTACAAAGAGTCCTACCCTTTCACTATTCTAGGTAGTTCAACTATACAAGGAAAAGGATAACTAAGGAAGAATAAACATATTTATCTTTCCTAACTTACACAAATAAAATATTTACAATATCTTTACATTATTTGTGATATTGCTTACATATCACCCAATTGGGGATTAATTTTCCTGACTTTTTTTTTCTTAATCTTCATCACACCCTACCCAAAAAATAATTTGTAAAAGTCAGCCAGTTATGGCCGAAATTTATATCTAGAACGGTAAGGCAGGATTGAAATTGAGCAAGAAGAAAATCGACTGAATGCAACCGATATTGTTTCAAACCTCGGCTAAACAGTGCCGATATTAGTTGAAGTTTCCGTCCACACCCCACCGAAGAGATAAAGAAAATCAGTCAAACCCGTCCAACCAATAATGAAATGACAAATAAATGAACCATAATAATAATAACAGAGCAGAGAATAGACATAAATAATAAATGCGGAAATTAAACCAAATCGAATATATATAGGAAGTCGAGTCTTGTGTTGGACACAATTTCTTCAAGAAGATATTGCCCCGCACTGATACTAACGGTTTTAGGTGGCAATCTTCTCTCAATATAAAACGACTTATTGTTATTGATAGAAGCACTTCAAATCAATAACTCGACGAACGCAACTGTGTTTGACACTTCCAGATTTTGAAGAAGACTTATGCAACAAGATGATCTATCTTCTAACAGATGTCGTTAGAATTCCTTGGAATTCTATGACTGAATTCCAAATTCAGTTAAATATCTAACTGAGTTCGTTAACTCGATTAAATATATGAATCTGTGCTTCTTGTGTGAAGAGAGAAGTGATTGTGAATAATTGAGTGAGTTTGACAATCTGGTGGGGGCTATTTATAGTATATGCAGAGTTGTGGTACCGTTTGGGAATAACCACAATTGGTACCCGGTGGATCTGCACCGTTAGATCTAGGCTTGATGGAAGGCTGAGATCGCATGGGTCAACCCACTCATCTTATCTGACCCGTCTATTGGAACAGGTACGGGTCGTGTCTCCAGCCCTAACCATTTGAACCTATTCCATGAACCAACCGACTTGACCTGGTTCATTGCACCTGGTGGAGCAGCGCCATTGGCCCATTCCAGATGGACCTCGGCCCATGCGCCCAAACCAATTCCAACTGTCTGCCCATCCCTGATGGGCCCAGACCCAACCCACTGGCCCAAACCGCCTAAACAACAACCTGGGCTATCCAAGATCCAATCAAACCAAGCTGCCCCAATCCGGACCATCCTAGAGCCGCACCGAGCCAACTTTCGTCAAAATTTTAAGGCTCCACAGCTCCCAGCGACCGATGCGAAGTGCAAAGTGCGCCCTAAATCGTCCATTCAGCCCTTCGCGCGCTTCGCGGTTCATGTGCCAATTTGAAGCTAGTCCAAAATTAGCACTATTGGGCCAGTAGTTGTATGGATGGCCCAATAGTCCACTTGGTTGGCCCAAGGAGATAACAACTTGTTGACTCTTTCCTTGGATGGTTTCACTTAAAAACAAGCATTACTTTCCTTTTTAAAGCAATGTGGGATAACTCTTTCATATCACATAAACTCTTCATAAACCCATTTCATTTTGCATACTTTGAGCATTTAATTTCTCATTCACCACAAATTGATTTTGAGAAAGTAAATATATCAAATTAATCTACTCCAAATGTAGATTATTAATATGCAATCAATTTTTATTTTCCTAAAATGAAACCTTATGGAATTCTTGGTCAAAAGTCGGTAAAACCTCATTTTTCCAATACCAAAATTCCAACAATCCCCAACATGAATGACAAATAAAATGCATGCATGAATGCAGACTCGTCTGGAAGTTTCGGCGAACCATTATTGCATCGGGATAGGTAGCTTGTGGCCTTGAACCTCCCCTAGTAAAATACTATCGGATATACTAGACATTCAGTAGCGCGATGCTTTGAACCGGTGACTGTATAGTGTATACCAAGACAATAGTACTCACATAATAATAGCTCTAACACGTTTTGTTATCACATTTGAAGTGGCCTTATTACTTTTCACTTATATAGGTGATCTCCTATAAAGAGTAACCTGCTATACTCCACCACTTAGGTATAGGAATCATTAAAAGTTTTAAGCTTACCCTCACCACACGTCATCAAGATTTTACTTTTAGCACTTGATGGCTTCTGAGAATAGGTTATAATAGGTTTCAAGTGCACTATTAGAATATCCATAATTTAGTTGTCTCATTGAACCAAGGGCCTGGGATCTCCATTTCTCAAGGTTGAGTGTCCACTATGGATTTCTTTGTTTGTGTGGGTTTTAACCTTATTCCCCTTACCAAACAATTTGATCTCCTATTCATACCCATTGGTATGCGGATCCGATTTTGACTTCACTTATCCAATATGTGATAGTCTTAATTGAGATCAATTGTCTTATGGTATTATGTCTTTTGACCATTATGTCTAGACTTACCATATTGTTCTATGCCTTTTCCTATTTCTCATTGTCGTCACAATGCTTTAAAACACGTAGGCATAAACTTATTCCAATAAGGAATATTTTCCAAGAATTCATTAGACCATTCAACTTTTCTTAAGCGTTGTCTAAAACTATTAACTCAGATTCTTTATTGAATCGAGTTATCCATGTTGTCTTGGAAGACTACAATGACACCGCTCCTTCATCTATTGTGAACACATTTTCACTTTGGAGTTTATTTGTGTCTGATATTTAATTAGTATATCCTTTTCATACTATTGAATATCTAATGTATTGTAATCCGTAATCACAAGCATATCTTTATGTACTCCAAGTACCATGATTGATTACTATTCCATTTAGACTTTTAGTCTTTCTAGGATGATTAGTCTTTTGAGTGATCAAATTCTCTTAGCGGTCAGTTTCTTTGAGTGGTCAGCATCTCTGTACAGGTCCGACTTCTTGAGTTGTCAACATCTCTAAGTGGTATGACTTTCCGAGTCTACCTTCTAGAGTATGCCTCTCAAGAATCTACTTTACAGGGTCTACCTCTCAAGAATCTACCTTCTTTAGACTTCTCAAGAATCTACTTATTCGAGAGTATATCTCATGAGAATTTATCTAACTCTCTTGACTCTACCATTTAAAGAGTCTATCATTTTAAGAATCTATCTCTTCAGATTCTATATCTCGAGAGTCTATCTTTCGAGATTCATTTGTCAAGAGATCTGCCTTTTCAGATTCACAAGTCCATCTCATCATAGTTTATTTCTCAAGATTATTTTTCTTAAGAAATCTATCTTTTGAATTATGACTCCCTTGCCTACACTTCTTGAAAGTCTACCTTTCCAGGTGTTTTGGTCAAATTCAAGCAATTCAACTTCCAAGGGGAAAATTGGGCACAATGGAATATGACAATGTAAATTCAAGATGTGAAGACAAGAGATTTAACGAGGAAAGTCCTTGAACAACTTGTTCGCCGGCATAAAACCTCGAAACAATGAAATATTATTAGTTCGGTGATGGTAGAGAGAAAATGTAAGTACAAAGAGTATTGCTAATTGAGTACGTGCGTGGGTGTATACATGTGTTTTCTATTTAAATACAATTGAAGATAACGGTAGCAACAAGATAAATGTAATCCCTCTTTTTGTGCCAAGAATCTCGCAGGTGGTTGATGACCAAGGTATCCGTTGTGATTTTGCAAGTAAACGTTTGTAGATAACCCCCTTTGACTTGGTCTATAATGTTTGTGGAGCTTCGAAAATGGTTCCTATAATGTCGCCATTCAGTGCGTATAGTCCATCAAGTTGTGCTGCCAAGTTGTTATCACAAGATGAGACGTCAAGATGTAACATGTTGCTTTAGATTTTCTACCCCGAACAATTGCCCCTGAATTTTTGGGATATCCAAAGGTGGAAATTTGAATTTCAAAAATTCTATCTCTAACCGCCTTGTTGTTGAATTTGGAAGGCGAAATGTTCTGCTTGTTTTGCGAATTGCCAGGCATGGACGTAGGGCTTGAGTGAAGGTATGGATTAGCACAAAATCCGTAATCAAGGATGCTGGGAGGATAAAGTTTTTTCTATATAAGAGACGATGATTTGGTTCAATTGTTTGACAAGTGTTGTAATCGATGTAGGTAATCATGTAGAAAATAATTAATTTTTTGAAGCTTTTGGATAATGTAATTTGTGACCCTCTTTAATTTTGGCCCTGAGTTCGCCCCTGGAAGAGGGTATATCATTATCGTTTGAAGGGGTTCCCAAAGAATGAGTATGCTGGATTTGAGCTTGGTCATTTTAGACCGGTCCTAAAGCTCGATCTGGTCCAAAGGCCAATTATGCATGGCATCTCTAAGACCGCAATCACCAAGACCGCGATCACTAAGACCGCAACCAGGAAGACTGCGCCAGCTGTGTTCGTGCTTATCTAAGATCGCATTGACCATGTTGACCGCGGTCTCATGCCAGACTCCCGGTTTCTCACCAGACTCCCGGTTAAAGTCAATGCCAGTAAGACAATGATCCGTACCTACTCCGACATCAAGGATAGACCTGTCACTATCACATTAAATGGTGGCTCAGGCACCTATCATGCGCGTAAGGCGCCACACCAACTATCGCCTGTTTCCCGTATCCTTATCCAATTAGAGACATCCCTTTACAGTAATCCTCAATTTATTGTACGAGCCAATCAGGCGCAGACACGTGTCCTAGGTCAAGGGACAAGCATCTCCTCCAGGCCGACGTCACCCAACGGCTCCCTGGTACTATATATACTCTCATTTATCCCCATGGACAAGGTTAGTGTAAAATCACTATTGTAATCCACATTATCTAAACCCTAGCAAACAACACAGTAAGACATTCTAAGTCTTATTCTCAGTTATCAAACCCTCATAGATCTTACTCTCACACCCAAGGGCTTGAGTCGGATTCAACTCCGGCTTGGTCTTTAACGATGCTTTTTGTCTTTGTTGTGTTCTAGGTACAATCACCTCATACAAGCCAGATATCCCTATATAGTGAGACCCCAAAAGTTGCGGCGTCATAAAAAAATTAATTTTTTGAAGCTTTTGGGTAATGTAATTTGTGACCCTCTTTAACTTTTTGTCCCTGAGTTCGCCCCTGGAAGAGGGTATATCATTATCGTTCAAGGGAGTTCCCAAAGGACGAGTATGCTGGATTTGAGCTTGGTGAAGGGACAAAACAAAGAGTGCTCCGGGCTCCATCAGCGTATTACTTCATCGGCATCAGCATTGACGACGACCTTGGTCCTCTTGGAGTCGATAATTGGAATTTGATTACGAGTGTTGTAGGATGGAATTATGTAAGGGTTAAATGGAAATGATGTGATGAGGATTTGTGAATTGAAGAATGAGTGTAAATGGAGATTGTGAATTAAGAGAGAGAAAGGGGGGGGGGAAGATATGAACTTACCTCTGACATAATGTCACGACCCTAAAACTAGGCACTATTTTAGCACACGTTGAGCACGTGGGGGTTCGGGTGGTAATATTTCATTTTGTGCATTTTATGCTCTTAGTTGGCTTTATGCGATTATTCCTATGCTTGGTTGAATTATGTGAATTTAGGTTGATCATTAACTAGTTATGTGACTTTAGGGTGAAAAGGGATTAATTTTAAGGCTAAAGGGTCTAAATGGAATAAAATATAAAGTGTGTAATATTTTTATAATATTTGGAAATTTTAATAAAATGATTTGTTTTGGTTGAGGTGCTTTTATGTCAAGTTTAGAAGTGGTGGTTGCTAGTTTAAGTTGTTAATGCCTTAGAGGAGCTTTAGTGTAACAATTGATATTGATTCATGGAATTTCTAAAGGAAAAACCTCATTTTGGTAAGTCATCAGTAATTCCCTTTCTTCCTCAAAAAGCCATGGAGATAAATACCAAACCCTAGGTTCTTCCTTAGAAAAATTCTCCACCCTTCATTTCTTCTTCGTTTTCGAAACGGATTGCGGATTCGTGTTTCTGACGGCAAGGGGATCGTTTAGAGCCGATCAAATAAATATTCTATTTTTCACTATTTCTGTAAGTTATTATGGATTCCTTTCAAAACTTGTCCATTCCTTGATTTTTTTTGTTATTTATGTTTGTAAAGAAGTTTTTGTTAAAGGGGAACAACTTTTACTTGGTAAGAATGGTTTTGGAGAAAATGGAATGGAAATGGTTATGGGGTGGTTGTTGAAATAGCAAGAAAATGGGTTGGTAGTCATATTATGGTAGTAATTCTTTGATACCTCTAGTTGCATGGAAATTTGACCTAGAGTATGGTGTTAAAATGGTGTTGGTTGGTGTTGGATTGGAGTGGATAGAGTATGGAATGGTTTGGGGTTAGTATTGTGGTTGTTTGGTACTGATTTGTACCACCTTAAAACAGAGTAATATGAGGTATATGCCAATTTGGATTTGGTGGCTGCTGTTGTTAAACTCTGTTCTGAATTCTGGGCATCAGGCACGACTCGTGCTCTGGGGCACGAGTCGGGCACGAGTCGTCCCTTAAAGTTTTACCTAAGTCGTGCCTATGCTGGGACGACTGTAGCTGAAGGAGGTTATAAGGGGCACGAGTCGTGCCCTACCCTGCAGTCCCTGAACAACTTTCTAAGGCCTAAAAACCTATTCAAACAAGAACCAAAGTGAACCCTCTTTAACTTAGATTAAAGTAGAACACTTTAGCTACATAATGATGTTTTACTTGGTTAAAATGGAATAGTAGAAGTACTTTAAATATTGTTTGGAAAATGCTTCGCAACCTTGATTTGTTATTTAACCAAAGTGAATCCAACTTGGTAAATGGAACTTGGACCTTTATAGAGGTTATATACTATTGTATATTGGCTATATAGGGATAGTTTATGATACCTTCCTACCTTATTTGAGTTCATATGCATTGATATTATTATACATAGTGCATGAAATGAATGTTGCACTATAGTATTGATTGAACATGAGTATTGCTTTACCATGTTGTTATATTTTCATCCCTTTGGTGGATTTATTTCAAGTATCTATTATGTGCTTGACTTGTGTTAATCAGCTGATGTTTAGGGGTATAACGAAATACGATCAATTATGGAAAGTGTGACCTAATATGATTGGATTACGTTATACCTGTGACTGTCCCCTTCTGTTGCCACAGATTGGGGTTATAGCATCTGTATTGAGCCAAAAGCCTTACATAGTTGCTAGTATCTTATATGGTTCCCTGAAAATGGGTCTTATAAGATGTGAATATGCCTAAGTAGTTCACAAGAGAGGAGTTATCATAATAGCTCTCTCCGTTACATGTTATTGGTTTTGATGGAGTTTTATCTTCCAACATTGTACGACTTATTAGTCAGACGGGAAAAGGTAAACCAAGGTAACGTAATGTGTTTACGGCTTTTCCAATGTATTATATGCACCTTATATGTGTTGCATCTTACTTGACATATTGTGCATTCATAATAACTTATTGAGATTTATTCTCACCCTTCTCTCTTTAATGTTTTAGATCGGACTAAGACAGGAGGACCCGGCCAGTGAGGACGGTGCGGAGTTTGTGCTTATATTTTGGGTTGTCGGGTATGTTTATGTTTAGATGGGTTGTCTTTTGGTTGTTACTCCTTTGTTGGAGTTTGTTGATAAAACAAGTTATGTAAATGGTTGAATTGTGAACTTGAACTTTTGTAAATATGGTAACTAAGTAGGTTAGTTGTTTAAAGTTGGGTTAGATGGAAACTTTTGTAAATGTTTGTAAATAAGTTGGTTTGAAGTTTATTAAGTGTTTACCCCTTTCCCTCCAAGTGGAGATGTCCCAAGTTAGTCTTTGAATGTTAAGGTTAAAGTTAGTTCTTGTCAAGTTAAGTCAAATGCTTTCAAAAATTTCAGGTGGTCTTTTGTAGTTGGGACTCTCCGGCTCGGGCACGTGTTAGGTTCCGGGTTGGGGAGCTCACACTTAAACTATGCAAAACATAGGGGATGCTGGATTGTTCAAGCCTTTGGACAAGTTGGCATAGAACTCATGCACAACTTTGGGAAAGAAAGTTTTGGGGTGATCAACAGTTATCAACATACCCCTATCCTCAAAAAATTGGACCAGCCCTACCTTAGCAAAAGACTCCCTATCCCTTTTCATCTCTTTGATCAAAACGTTATTCATTATTTGCTCATACCTCTTAGAGGCATCCATAGACAGAAATTTAGGGGAGACAGGGATCATAGCAGTAGATGAGGAGAGAGAGATAGATTTACCCTTTTTTATTGTTAGCCTGGAGGATGTGTGCACATCTGAGGTCACATCCTTTGGGGGAGAGGGATCCCTTTCTTCTTCAGCAGCTATCTACTCAACAACAACTTGTTCCACTTCTTGGTCTTCTTTTTCTTGTTCTTGCTCCTCAGGTTCAAGTTTAAAATTCTCATCATCATCAGTGTCAACACTTTCCTCACTAGACTCCTCTTCCTCCACAACTTGTTCAGGCTTAGTTTATGCAGCCTTTTTCTTCCCTTTTAGTTAAAGTAGCAAATTGGCAAGGGGTTTCTCTTCTTTGTCAGTGGTAGAGGGTGTATCTTTTTGTGCCCTAGTCCTTCTGACAAGCTTAAACTAGGAGTCATCCTCCTCTTCTTCTTCATCATCAAGTGTGATTGCTGTTAAGGGTTTGCCACCAGGTAGTTTCTGTTGCTTAGCTTTCTCTGCTTCAGAGAGTTTTCTGACCCTGTAAGATCTTCTCACCTTTTTGAGAGGTGAGGTCTTGGTTTTGGCAGCTTTCCCTTGGAGATGAAGGGTGTTACCTTCCTTTTTTTTCAAGTTGGGGAAGCAACAAAAGGAACAGAGGATATGGGAGGAGAGTTCTCACCAGTTAGTGGAATTGGAGATGGTGGAGGAGTAGGAACCTTTATTGGAGAGGGAACAATGTTTGGTTCCTCAGTTTTTGGTTCAGATGGAAGAGGTACCTCCATTGATGGAGTTTTAGATGGTAACTGCTCTGTGGGTCGTGGAACAGAGACAGGCGAGGGAGGTTGAGCCATGTTCTCAGATTGATGTGCCTCAAGTGATGCCACAGAAATTGGCTGCACATCTAGGATTTCTTCATCACGAATAGGGTTTGAAGTCTCCATTGATTCAGCAATTAGGTTAGACACAGAGAGAATAACAGATATGGTGCGTGCGTGTGAGAGAGAAATATTTGGGGCAAAGGGAAAGAAACACAGTGAGGTTTTTAGGATGATGTGATGGATGTGAGTCACATTTATACCCACAACTCCCCCTTTTCTACTCAATTAATGATTCTTACCTTTCTAGGACTCTATGCTTACGGCTTGATGTGATTGAGTCCCAAACGGATATAAACCCTTGGTATTCACACAGATAGCCACAAAAATTAGAGGTTAATCACAATCAAAATTCTAATTACATTTTTAGGATAACAAGGGTTCTCTTCAGTTATATCTCTTTCACAAATACCCTTCGAAATTGTCTTCCTTTTTCCATGAGTATCTTGGTATACAACTTTCCTTTTTATAAAAGATATTGGAAATCAAAAACATGTTAAATCAAAGAATAAATTAAGAAAGATAATAAACTAGAAAATATATTTACAAAGCACCTTATATGACCTGAGATGCTAAATGTCTAGCATGATGCATCACACAGGTGAAGGAAACAATCTCAGTTTCATATGTGGCATAGGATGTGAGTCACATTTGGGGACACATCTGATCACAAAAAGTCAATGAGAAATAATCTAATCTGTATAGCCTCTAGAATGCATCCACCCATTTTTTATTGTGGATAAATTGCATAATTGGAGTAACTTTCACTTCTCTTATTTCCCAAAGATAACACTTTGTCCAGTGATCTTTTCAAGTTTAAACTGCAATGGCTTCATTAAAATGGGAGAATCAGCTGTTTCTATTTGCTAATAAGGCACCTACTGTGAGATATATATGAATATTGTATCAAGTTATCAAAATACAACATGAACAAGAAATATCCACAATTAAGTAATCAGAGATGTCATTAATGTAGGACAAACAAGTGACCACAGTGAGATTTTTCGTGCTAATGCATGATATTTTTTTATTTTTTTTAGTAAGAAAATATACAGATGTGTCAACGGATATGTGCACATTTGTGATTACATCCTCAAATATCAAACAAGCAAAGAGACTTCCTCAAAAATGAAAATCTCTCATGATCTAATGCATTTGTAAATATATCAGTCATTTAATTTTCAGTTCCAACAAATTTCAGACACACAGTTTTTTGTTCTACAAGACCCCTTATGAAATGGTGTCTAATATCAATATGCTTAGTTCTGAAATGTTGGACAGGGTTCTTGTTATGTCTAAAGCACTCTTTTTATCATAAAAGACAGTAAGAATTTTGCTATTCAACTCATAGTCTTTAAAGCATTTGGTTCATCCATAACAGTTGTGTGCATCAGCTACCAAGGGCAACATATTCAGCCTCAGCTGTAAATAGGGATACACAATTTTGATTTCTACTATAAGAAGAAACAAGATTGTTCCCTATATAGAAGCAACCCCCTGTGGTACTCTTTCTATCACTATTGCCTGCCCAGTCAAAGTCATTGTACCCTACCAAGTTAGTATTAGTCTATTTGGAATAGTGTAACCCTAAGTTTGCAGTACCATTCACATATCTGATAATCCTTTTCAAGGCTTTAATATGGGAAACCTTTGGGTTAGCTTGGTACCTAGCACAAAGACATACACTATATATGATGTCAGGTCTACTAGCAGTGAGTTATAACAAACTACCTATCATACTTCTGTACACAGTTTGGTCCACACTTTCCCCATCTGTGTCACGACTGAGCCTTTGGGATGACCCCATTGGTGTCTTAAGGTTAGAAGAGTGTTCAAGGGAGAATATTTTCACAAGGTTCTTGGCATATTAGGATTGGGCGATGAACATACATTCCTTGAATTGTTTGATTTGTAAGCCTAGAAAGTAGTTCAATTCTCCAACCATACTTATCTCAAATGTGGAGGTCATGTTTTCCACAAATGTAGTCAACATGGTGTCTGAACTTGATCCAAACACTATGTCATCCATATAAATTTAAGCCACAATTATCTCCATTTTCTTTCTTTTCACAAACAAGGTATTATCTACTTCTCCTCTCTTAAATCCTAGGTGGAGGAGATGATCAATCAACCTACCAAACAAAGGTCTAGGGGATTGTTTCAGCCCATATAGAGCCTTTTCAGTTAATACACATGGTTTGGGTATTCATGATGATCAAAGCCCTTAGGTTGTTCTATATAGGCATGTTCATTCAATACCCCATTCAGAAAGGCACTCTTAACATCCATATGATGAAGAGTTAGCTTGAGCTAGCAGGCTTTAGCAAACAAGAGTTTTATGGACTCAATTATGGCAACAGGGGCAAATGATTCTTCAAAGTCAACCCATTCAATTTGAGTATACCCTTGAGCCACAAGTCTTGCCTTATTCCTAATAAGTACCCCCTTTTCATCAGTCTTATTTTTGAAAATCCATTTTGTACCTATGACATTCTCATGAAAGGGTATAGGTAGTAGGGTCCAAACTTCATTATTTTCATACTGACTCAACTCTTCTTGTATAACCAAAATCCAGTCTACATCCTTTAAAGCCTCATTTATGTTTTTAGGTTCAAATTTTGAGACATAACAACAATGACTTACATGGGAGAAGGCAGATGAGGAGCTCCACATACCAGCTAGCTCCCTTTGGTTTACCTTTCCCTTTTGATTGGTTTTCACCTGATCATGCACATCACCCACTACTTGTGAGGTGGGATGGTTTTTCTAGATTCTGGATGGGATATCCCTTGATCTGTCCACACACCCATCCTTATCACCTTCTGGATTATCATCCTTGTCAGATTCAGAGGAACTGTCCTCTGATTCAACAATTTGGGAGGATGTGAGGACGGATGTGGGTGTAGATATGGATGCAGATGTGTCCACATCCTTAGTCACATCCTTCTTTGCTTCATTATTTGTTTCTGTCTGAGAACCCTCTTTTTGCATCTCACCATCTGTGTGTAATTTTCCAGTCCAGCAAGCAACCTGAAACATCATCCTCAACAGTTTTGAGGTTAAGATAAAGTGAATCATCAAATAGCACATTAGCAGATTCCATAATAGTCTTTATTTTTAAGTTAAACACCCAATAAGCTCTACTATTAGTGGAATAACCCATGAATATTGCTTTATCACTCTTGGACAAATATTTACTATCATTAAGTATGTAACAGATACAATCCAACACATGAAAATACTTTAGAGTAGGTTTCTTGCCAAGGAGGATTTGATATGGTGTAATAGTGCTCCAATTCTGAGAAACACCCTATTACCAATGTGACATGCAGTATTCAAGGCCTCTGCGTGCCCAAAATTTCTTAGACAGGTTTTTGAAACTTAGCATAACCCTAGCAATTTCTTGTAGGGTTCTATTCTTCCTTTCTACAACTCCATTTTGTTGAGAGGTTATAGGAGCAAGGAATTCATAAGTAATTCCCTTGGAGTTGCAGAATGCAGTAAATATGGAGTTTTCATACTCAGTGACATGGTCAGACCTGATCCTTATAGGCTTAAGGCCATATTGATTTCTGACCCTTTTGTACAAGTTTTTGAACTCACATATGATCTCAGACTTCTCCCTTAAGAACATCACCCATGTGTACCTGAAGTACTCATCAACACACACAAAAGTATACTTTTTTCTACCGAAACTTTCTACCTCTATAGGCTTCATCAAGTCAGTGTGTATCAACTCTAAATACCTAGATGTGGAGCATTGTAGGACCTTTTTGTGTGAGAATTTGGTTTGCTTTCCCTTTTGACAAGAACCACAGACATCTGTGTTCTTAAAGTTCAGTTTTGGAAGGTCCTTTACAGTTTCAAATCTTTGAAGTTCCTCCAATTTTCTACTGCTGGCATGCTCTAGTTTTTTATGCCAGAGATTGATATCATTCACTTTAGTAATTAGGCAAGACAGATTATCACCAAATTGGTAACAATTATCAGCAGATCTAGGACCTGTAAACACACATTTGTTGTCTTTATCAAACACCTAACACAAGTGTTTATCAAACTTTACATGGAGGTCATCATCACATAACTGACTGATACTTATCAGGTTTGCGTTTAGGCCTTCAACATGGTAGACATTGAGTAGTTTTCGGAGACCTTTAACATCTAGAGTCCCTTTCCCAATGATATTACCTTGTGCACCACCACCAAAATGCATCTTGATTCCCAGTCATGTGCCTAGAGCACCAACTATCAAAATACCAGGAACATGTGACACTACTCTTGAGGGAAAAGTTGACAACATTGCAAGTGGCACTAGGTTTAGCAACCCATTTGGTTTCAGTTTTCTTTTTGTGGTGCACCTGCTGCTGTGTACTAGGATGTGTGCCCGAATGTGTACACATCCTCTCACACATCTGAGTTTGGTTTAAACAGCCAGCTTTTCTATCAACTTTTAATTTATAACAAAAGGGACGAATATGTTCAGGAGCAAAGCAATAGTGACAGATATAGTGCCTTCTAGTTGGCCTTTTAGCAATCAAAATTGGTTTTACATCAGATTTTGAAACCTCACTTCCCTCCTTTACAAAATTGGTTTTTTCAAACCCAATACCAGCTTTTCCAGTTTTACCAAAAGCTAAAGCTTTATCAAGTTTCATTTTTCCATTATTTAACTTGGTTAATGTACCTTCAGCTTTTTCAAAATCGGTTTTGAATTTTTCAAGCTCAACCTCTTTCTTGGTTACCAGAATTTCAAGTTTAGCAATGGTATCATTTTGATCATTATTTTCTTTTGAAAGTTTAGCTTTCTAATATTCACAAACATACAATTTATCACAAAGAACTTTATTTACCTTGGCCAGTACCTCAATTTTTTCCATCCTTTTTATCCAATCTTTATGCAGTTCTCTGTATGTCTCAAAGAGTTCCTCATATGAAATGTCTCTTCATTCATCATCTGAATCTCCTTTTATGCAGAAATAGTTGAGAGTTAGATTTGATGTATCTTCAGATGTAAACAATGATGTGTACAAGGATATGTTCACATCTGAGTCCACATCCACATTCTCCTTAAAATCTCTTTCTTCTATTCCTGTAAAGTGAGCATTAAAAACAGAATGACAGTTTATCACAGACATGTTAGCAACTTCATCTTCATCCTCACTGTCACTCAGGGAAGCAGTTAAGCTTATTCTCTTCTTTTTCAGAGTGTTAACACACTCATTAGCATAGTGATCAAAGCCACGACAGGCTCTACATTGCACAGATTCAGAGAATTTCTTATTCTATAGGTTTGGCCTTTTGAACCCATTCTAAGTGTTAACCTTAGGTTTTTCAACACTTGGAGCAGGTCTGTTGGGAAACTTGCTAATCCTCTTATTTTTCAGCATAGAACTGAATTTTTTAGAGATGAGGGCCAAATCCTCATCCTCAAGACTTGATTTGTCAATCTCTGAGGAGAGCTCAACCAGTTCTTTTGGAACTGCTACAGAGCTTTTGAGGGCAAGACTTATAGCCTTGTTTTTTTTTTTTTTGAGCCTCAAGATTCAGCTCAAACATTGTCAAAATACCAACAATCTTGTCTAACCCTATAGTATTGGTGTCATTTGTTTCCTGTATGACAACAACCTTTATGTTGAACCTTTCAGGTAAGGTTCTCAAGATTTTACTTACAAGTCTGGCATTAGAGATAGACTCACCAAGACTGGTGCATTCATTAGAGATCTCATGGATCTTAGCAGTTTAGGAGACAATGTCTTCTGTCTCCTCCATTCTAAGAATTTCAAATCTATCCATTAAGATCCTAACTCTAGTGGATTTAACACTTGGAATCCCTTCACATTGCATCTGTAAGACATCCCAAGCATTTTTAGTAATACATTCATTGGTGATAAGCTTGTACATATTTCCATAAACATGGATGAAAATAGCACCCATGACTTTAGAGTTATAATTTGCAGAGGTGACTTCATCAAGTGTCCATCTTTCCTCAGTTTTTTTTTCAAAAATAGTTTCACCAATACCTTATGCAGGCTTCTTCTCCATAGTGGGAGGTTGCCAAGCAACAAGTATACATATCCACGCTCTTTCATCAATTGATTTGATATAGTTACGCATTTTAAACTTCCAAAAATTATAATTGGTACCATTCAAGACTGGAGGTTTGTTTTGATGATTTTGACATTCCATTATAACTACACTTTCTGGATCAACACTCAGTAATATGTCGAGAGTTTGCTCTGATACCAATTGAAAGTTTATTTTAGCTAGGAAACCAGTTTCAACCAAACAGATTACGGATGTGAGTTACAATTGTTCACACATCCACCAATAAGCATCGAAATAAAATAAAAAACATAATGAATTAAACGTTTAATGGTTCTGTCCCAGCAAACAAGGCTTTAAGACCAAAAATGTTTTCACTATTAAAGATCCATTTTACATAAGAAAACAAGAATAAGTGAAACAAAAAGATTAAATTAGTAAATCAAGTTCTAACCAACTTATAAACCAAGAACAATATTCCTTTAACAAGGAGAACCTATTCTAAACAGAAATAGAACAAAGAAATTGAAAGAAATCTAGATGTGAGTTTATATGTAAGTCACAACTGTACTCACAACTTAAAAGAATATCTTGAATACGTGAAGAACAACAGTTTTTCTCTTTCAAAAAATTCTCAATTCGTGTTTTCTCAATGTGCTGATGGTCTTTTATTTATAGGCATCTTTAAGAAGTCATTCAATCAGTCAAACTCTTCCTTATTTGATGCAATACAACGCATATAAGAAAACATAGATTGACACTTATAAGGAAAGAGATTTGTTAATAATATTAGTCCTATTCTAAATATAACTCAATATATTTACATGACTAATAGATATTTACATATTTAACAATGTCGTTTTTCAAAAAAGATTCTAAATCTATGATTAAAAAAAAAGTAATAAAATCCACTCACCAAACTTATCAATTGAATTCAAATTAAGAAAATCAATATTATCTAAAATTTCAAGAGAGAGAGAGAGAGAGAGAGAGAGAGAGAGAGAGAGAGAGAGAGAGAGAGAGAGAGAGAGAGAGAGAGAGAGAGAGAGAGAGAGAGAGAGAGAGAGAGAGAAGGGATCCGAACTAGGGATGGCCAAACCGGTTTCGGGCCCGGTTTCGATTCGAAAATCGTCGATTTCGGTTTGGCAAAAGGGTGACCCTTAACCGGCCCGGCCTAATCACGGTTTCGATTTTCTCCCCGATTTGCTCCGGTTTCGGGCTTTTTCGATCCGGTTCCGATCCGGTTCTATTGAAAAACAAGAAATTTTCGTTCGGTTCACGGTTTCGGTTTGGGTCCGGTTCACCATTTTTGTGACCCTTAATCGGCCCTTATCCAAACCGGTTCCGGTTACCCCGGTTTCGGTTTTCGTGGCGGTTCATGGCGATTTCGGGCTTTTTTGATTCGGTTCCGATTCGATTTTTCGATTCCGGTCCGGTTTGGCCATCCCTAATCTGAACAGATCGGTGAGACTAATGTGTGGAGTTTTTTTTTTTAATTGTAAATATGGGTATTAGTGTTTAAAGGGTAAAAATGAAAAAAATAAGGTATTTTCTTAATTTATTTGAGATGGATTTAGTAATACGGGTATACTAAATAATTTTACCGGTCTATATTAAACAAGTCTCTTCAAACTTTTTTGATTTTTTCTCAGGTGGATCGGTTGGGTTTTTAGCTCGGCCCATACGGATATCTCAAAGTCCAAAACAATCTGCAAATTTCCGGTCACCCTTTCTGGGAAGGCCTACTTTATTTAGATGTGAAGCAACACAGCCCACTCAAGCTTAGCCCAGTCCAATTAAATCGACCATTTTGATCTATATTTCTTCCAATCCAAAATATCCACTGTTTTTAGACTAATCTTAATGTCCAAAATAATTATGATCATGAATAAAATGAAAATTACTTTTTTACCCTTATATAAAAAAATTGTAGCCGTATATTAATTGTTTATTTTAAATTTTAATGAGGTCCACTTTCACCTTCATAATAATTTTCCTGTTCATAATAATTTTCCACCACACGTTTTGTCGGATCATTTAGTAATAAAACATCTAGAAGTTAACAAATTGATTGTTGATATAATCCTTATCATAATAATACTTGTAGTTTTAAAAAAAAAATCACATATATTAATAGATATTAACAAAATCAATTAATACATATTAAATATACTAAATAACTTTTTAAATATTTAAATAATTAAATGTTTTTAAAATAACAATTTTCTAATCATTATTAATAAGAATAGTTTATGTAAAAGCCAAAATCTAGGGAGAAGTTTCTCCATAAGTTATGGAGAAACGGGTCCTGACTTGTCGCGCGACAATGAACTGGATATCCAGAACCTTATGAAAGTGATATCCAGAAACCTTCAAATAAATATTCAGAAACCTTCAAAATGTTTCTGGATATTCATTTGATGGTTTTACGGATATACATTGAAGGTTTCGGATATTCGAAACCTTCAATAGCAATTTACGGATATGCACTAACACATTTTACGGATATGCACCTGGGTTTCTGATATGCACCTAGCAGTTTGAATATACATTTCACATACTTACGGATATCGCATAACAGCTTTCTGATATCAAACTCAAAGCCTTCCTGATATTCGTAAGCCTTGCCTTCATTTTGGATTTTTTTCTGGATATCAAATGCAAAACTTCTGGCTATTAAAAACACGTTTCTTCATAGTTATGGAGAAACGCATTTCTCAGCCGACCTACTCTATGTAAAATATGTCAATTTTTTTTTTCGATTAAATATAGAAAGTTTGAAATCCGGAAAGTTTTGAACAAATCCGAAAAGCTTTATCCATACGGCTTGACCTTGACACACCCACTCACTCACTTGCCAATTTCTGATAGGCTTTAAGACAGCGACCGTGAAAACGAATGTACTCCTTAGTCCTTCCTACTGAGCGGGTCCCAACAAATAATTCTCGTGGTCTACGTTCATGTAGAACATTTCGTGGTTAACACCCGTGGGTCCGGCTTTTTTTTGTTTTATGATCTTTCATTTGTCTTAAATTGGGTACTTTGATGACATTAGACTGAAGCCACTCCACGTGGCAACTTCAAAGTTACAAATTTTCAACACGAATTGTTTGCTCTATAAAAAAAATAAAAAATAAAAATCAAAGATTATAGAACAAAGAAAAAAACACGTTTATATATCGTGTTGTAAACAAGCTCAAAAAAAATTAGAAATCAATGGTTATCTCACGAGCATAATAGGAGGTTTATTGCCTCTCAACTGAGTAATATTAATAAGATTAAATGTGAATTATTGTCAATTAAATTCAATCAACTAAGAAACTCAAATCAAGTTTCAATTCATTTCAATCAAATACTTCAAATAGTCAAAATTCGAGTCCAACAATTAATTTATTTTAAAAAATAAATAAATTAATTTTGAATTATTCTCAAACATCCCTAATAACAAAGAAAATAAAAAATAAGAAAAATAAATCTATATTACAGAAACTAGTTCAAAATTAATGTTCAACTGTCAAACAATCCTAAATTGCAAAAATTAGTGAAATTAACTTGATAATATCTCACACCTATCATCAATTCAATTAATTGACTACAACTAATTAGAAACCAAGTTAAACAATTAATTCCCTTAAAAAATACCCTTAAAATTTAAAATAATTATAATGTAATGCAAAACAACACTAAATTACTGAAACTATACTAATTCAGCTAGTTTACTAAAGAACCTTATAAGTTATAAAGTATAATATATATATATATATATATATATATATATATATATATTATAATCAGTATCGTATATATTTTTTTTAAAATTGGGACCATATCAAATAATCGGTTTCATAAAAATTTATAATCAGGACCGGACAAATACTATTCGTTCGGTCCGGTTTTACTGGACCGATCCGGTTCTATTGGTCGGGTCCAATTTTACGAATTTTTTGTACATCCCTACTTCTTAGTTACTGTGTACGAATTCGTTTGTTCTTACCGAAACTTCGATTTTCACCGTTAAATCAGATGTTTAAATTTCACTACCTACTACTCTCCCTAGTCTCTCTGGATTCAGAATTAAAGGTAAATTACAAAGGACTTTTCTATTGTGTGCTCATGAACACATGATAAGGATTAAAGATTTTCTTGTAATGTGTGTCAAATTAATACTTGACACACATTATAAGAGAATCTTTGAATAAATCTTTTAAAGATTCTCTTGTAATGTGTGTCAAATTAATATTTGACACACGTTACAAGAAAATCTTTAAAAGATTCTCTTGTAACGTGTGTCAAATATTAATTTGACACACATTACAAGAGAATTTTTAACCCTTATCATGTGCCCATGGGCACACAATAGAAAAGTCCAATTACAAAATAGGAGTTAACATTAATGGAGTGACATCAGTTTTCGAACCTAACATAAAAAAATTATCGAAATAAAGCCTTACTTGTTACTTTGTTACAAATTAGGGTTTATTGACGAATTTTATTAAAAAAATCAGTTAATATGCTTGTGACTCACATCACATCGCAAGTGATTAACAAAATAAATTAGTTTGAAATCGGTATTATTTGTTAACAGGTTAACTGCAAATAATTAAACTTAAAGTTCAAATATAAAATATTCAAATTTTAACTAATCAAAATTTAAAATAAAATAGCTAATATTTTAAAATAATGATTTTAATTATTTTTAAAAATATAAATAAATAAGTCCTTTCCTTTTAAAAAATAAAAGCAGATTAATGCTTTATAAATTAAATGACTATTAATTATAGTTTTGTATTAATTTACTATAATTTATTGTGGAAAGTAATTATATTTTTAAAATAATTTTCTATATTAATTGAATGTACGAGCTCCACTTCGCCATACCATTGATCGACACCGTTATGAACACCATTAATATATGATTGGATGCCCACACTGTATCTGTGCTCCTTAATCACAACGAATCAAAACTTCTAGTTTGTTGACTACTAGTCTGTTGTCGTAGCAATTTCTTTGTTTCCTCTTAATACCCCTCGCCCTATTATCATGATTTTTTTTTCAAATAATTCTCTTTTGAATCCATATATACCAGAATGACACTAGGAAAAATTTATGTACCAAAATGACCACTTTGAGAGAAATCGGCATTGGTAGTGCCGTTTTTGGTTTGAAGTCGGTATTGCCAATACCGACTTTAGGCCATTTTTGAAACCCAATTTAAAAAGCCCTAAAGTCGGCATTGCCAATGCCGACTTTAGGCCCTTTTTTTTTTCAAATTGGGTTTCTCACATTTATATTTATCTGCGGCGATACGAATTGGGGTTACCCTTCTGCGATCCGTTCTGTTCTGCTCTTGCGATTCATTTAGGAGTTAGGACTCCAGAGCAATTTTCTGTTGTTGTTTCTGACTAAATAAAATAAGGCACACTCAGTTACTAATCCTTTTTAGGTTCACAACATCAATCTAACCAGAGTTACCCAAGATCAAAAAAATAATTATGGCTAGTATACTTATATGTTACACAGTCATTGTGGAGGGTTAAATCAATTTGCAAATTCAGTTTCGTACTCCCTCTGTAATCTATATTTTGGGTTTCGAAAATTGGAGTTTATTCTCCAATAATCCTATTTAAAATTTCAATTTGGAAATCTAGAAAGCAAAAGAAACAAAGTCCAATTTGCGAATTTAGTTTTTTAGAATTCCGTCGGTGGATCTGTGAAGCCGAGAAACATGCCCAAGTAGACGACGACCTTCTGTTGCAGGAAGAATCACAAACGAGATTGATGGGAGTTTTGCGGGCGCAGGGTATTTTAAAAACGGGTGTTTTAATTTTTTTTAACCCCAATTCGTATTGCCGGCAGATAAAGCCAATGCTGACTTTAGGTTTTTTTTTTTTAAAAAAAAAAAATTGGGTTTCAAAAATGGCCTAAAGTCGGCATTGGCAATGCCGACTTCAAACCAAAAACGACACTACCAATGCCAATTTCTCTCAAAGTGGTCATTTTGGTACATAAAATTTTTCTAGTATCATTCTGGTATATATGGATTCAAAAGGGAATTACTTGAAAAAAAATCCTATTATCATCCTCATCACGTACTATGCGCCTGATACTTTTGTTGTCGTTGACTTTTTAAAAATATGTGAGAATATGGTGGAATCGGGTGATATTGAATTCAAGTGAGTTCGCCCATATAGCGAGTAGGACCCATTTAATTTTAATTTTGACTTTTTTCAAAATATAATTACATGTCATTTTTAAATTTTATTAAAAAACATTATTTATTTTTATTTTTTGAAAGGAAATGAATGATTTATTTATGTTTTAAAAAATAATTAAAATCATTAGTTTAATATACTCCCTCCGTCCCAGGAAATCCGTCACTTTTTACCCAAAATGGCGTTCCATTTGAAGCGTCACATTTCCTAAAATGGAAATATTTTATTAATATTCTATTACACCCACTCACTATTCCCTTCACTCATTCTCTCTCCTAAAACACTATTACACTCACAACACTTTTTAAATTTACTATTTCCTCCACTAATTCTCTCTCCTCTTTTCAAATTACACTCACAATATTTTTTCTTCCCACTTTTTTTCTTAATTTGCGTGTCGGGCCTAAAATGGTGACACTTTTCTTGGGACGGAGGGAGTATTAGTTATTTTATTTAAATTTTGATTATTTAAATTTATAAATTTTATATTTCCCAACTTTAAGTTTAAGTATTTACATTTAACCCATTAAAAATTAATACCAGTTTCAAACTGATCCTTTTCATCAATTATGTGTAAGTCACATGTGTTTTAACTGATATTTCTAACGAAATTCGTAAAAAAAATCCTATTTTGCAAACAAAGTGACAAGTCTTGCCTTATTTCGCTAAATTTTGGACATTATATCCCAAACTGATACCACTCTATAAACATTAAACCTATTTTGTAATTTACCCTTGAATTAATGTCATCCCTCTCACTTAATTGTTAAATAAGGTACAGAATACTACTTAAAAATATTACATATTTGTATGTTTGTATGGATAAATTTTGATTAATAATAAATTAATTTAATTTTTAATAGAAATATTGATAAAATTTATAATTATGTATGGCAATTATATTAAACTAAAATTATTGCTCAAAATTTTTCATACTAACATAAAAAAAAAAAAGTGCAAAATTTATTTGAGACTGAGGGAGTACTGGTTTTTAAATACATTTCAGAGTAAAATCTTATTCTCAAAATTAACAAATGATAAACAATTGTAATTTAGAAAACTTTGTCCTTATATAATATGAGTAAGTTTTAAGGGACACATGTTTCTCCATAAGTTATAAAAAATTCACTTTCATCCTTAAAAATATCAAGTTTAGACCTTAAAACATTGAGTTTAGGCCTTAAAATACCTATAAAATAAAATAGTGAGTTTAGACGTTAAAACAGTGAGTTTAAGCAAGAAAATAAAATAGCGAGTTTAGGCCTTAAAACAGTGAGTTTAGACTTTAAAACACCAAGTCGATATATTTAAAATCAGAATTTTTTATAACTTGTGGAGAAACAGGTTTCCCCCAAAAGTTATAGAAGGTGGTGAGGTTTCAAAATTTAGAGAAATGAATTTTAAGTCACAAAAAACCTTGAATAAGGCATTACATCTATCATTATTTCCTTGCTTCTGCGCATATTCGTCTCTTCAGTTACATGTTGAAAACCGATAAGTAAGCCGGATGTGTGTACCAATCTCAGATGTATAGATGTATGACACAATGTGTACTCATATGTATACACATTCTGGCACACATCCGAGATCACACTCACGAGGTCATCATATTAAGATTGTTAAAAACCAAGTGAGCTGAAATGCCTAGTGCCACCTAGAATGTTGTCTACTCTTCCCTTAGTATCTATGGATCTTGTTTTTTTTATAGTGGGTACTCTAGGCACATGACATGTAACCAAGATGTGTTGACATAATACATATCTGTCAATGGTGGTAAAGTGAACTTTAGTGATGGGGCACAAGGAAAGATAGTTTGTAAGAGAACCTTAGTTGTTGAAGGTCTTCCCAAAACTTCATAATTTTTATCTTCTATAGGGTCTTAGGACTAATCTAATCTTTATAAGTCAGTTATGTGATGATGACTTATATGTGAAGTTTGATAAAGGGATATGTAAGGTGTTTAACAAGTCTAACACATGTGTCCTCACTGGCCTGAGATCATCTGACAATTGTTACAAGATTTGTAACAATTTGTCTTGTTTAAGTTCTATAGATGTTGTATTTGATGATACACTTGATCTTAACCCCAAAACTACTGAGGATAATATTTTAGGTTATCAAATGGAGTTGAAATCTGCTGATAAATGAGCTGGAGATAAGAAAGGCACTGCAAATTATTATCAGGCAGATGTGAGTCCAGATGTGCAGAAGGATGTATTTGCAAATGTGAACACAATTGTTCCCACATCTGAACACACATCCACTCAAAAAACTGAGTCTGAAGACAGTTTTTCAGATTCAGAGGGAGCAACTATTTCAGTATACCAAGGTAGGTTCGTTGATAGATCAAAGGACATTCAGTAAAGAATTCAGAAAAATCACCCCACTTCTCAAGTGGTTGGTGAAATTCATGATCAAAGGCAATTAGAAGGAATGAGAAGGTAAATCACAGGGATTTGGATGGTTTTTAGAGTCATACATATTTGTATTCCAAGGTATGTTGCTCTTGTTTTGTATCTAATCTAGTGGGGTATGGTAGCTTAATCTAGGCAAACAATTTTGATGATAAAAGCACCACTGACTGATGGGTTTCCCTACCTTGGTAACAACCATGTGTGTGGTATAGTCGAACACAAAAATCGTGTGTCCTTGTCCAAAGCTGAGGCTGAATATATTGCCCTTGGATGTTGTTGCACTCAATTACTTTGGATAAATCAGATGCTGAAAGATTATGGATTAAATATCAATTTTTTTTACTACTTTCTATGATAACAAGAGTGTTGGTGTTATGCCCTAGGCCTATGATTGATAGACTTATGTGTTGACATTATTTATTATTATATGAGATGTTTATTATTTGATTATTATATGTTTTGTATATTTGTTTATAATAATCTCTGTCCCTAATTATTAAGAGAATAAATTAGTATAATTGTCAATGGATAATCATGTGATGATTATATGCATAAGAGATGCACATTGAAATTATGGGTACTTGTTAGAGAACAAGTGACTGGACATGACCCGCATGAGATTTATGTAATGGTCAAAAGTCATACTTAAATCTCATACGGTTACTTCATTTATTTCCTAGACCTGAGACTATCATAACCTTACATATGATGAAAGCCATGTTTGATTTTAGTCAAACGATATCTTAACACGATATCTATAAAGGCTATCATTGGCATGATCGGATTCATGATGGGAAGGATGATAAGTCAAGAAGGAGTTTGTCCCTCGGAAGAGAGATGTTATGCTTGGGCCCCTCGATGAGTGATAATGATGAAAGTGTATGGCCGTACCCCAATATGATTGGAATTATCATTATACTCAAGAATCGAGAAAGCATTGAACAATAAACAAGTCGACATGGACCATGACTTGTGTTCAATATAACATCGTGAGACAAAAAGGGATAAATGGAAGTACACCGTTGGAAACGTGAACTCTTACGTTGCATCATTTGGGTAGACATAATGGCTTGCTAGAGTCCGCTTATGTCTTATGAGGTTCGATATGATCGATCTCATTGCCAACATGATGTAATCCTATTGGGTCACACACAACTAGAATGAATTGGTTGAACCGGAGGAAGAATGATTGAGAGACACAGAAACTGGCTACTTATGTCACGCGACATATCAAGCCAATGGCTTGATATACCGCGCGACATAATAGGCCAATACGCGGTATTGACAGCCTGTCTCTCCTAATTTGATTAGAAGAGGTATTTACACTATTTGTAGTATAAATACAGGGGTTCTGTCAGACCTAAAAGCCTAGCCGAAATTTTAAAGCAAAATTCACAATCAAATTCTCTCAATATTCTTCAAGGTTTAGATCTAGCAATCGACAAGAAATTGTTCTTGGATTCATTCGAAGGTGTGGATACCAAAAGAGGGTCTTCGCTCGTTCATCGATCAAGACCTAGAGTTCAAGCAAGTTGAAGAACGAAGTTTGTGATTCAATATCACATAATCAAATCGTTCGATAGCTCAAGACCGGAAAGCGTTTCAAGGTTGGTTTAATTCTATTTCATTGATATTCAAATTAATTGTATAGAACGGATCCTAGGGCTTCTTGGGTTTTATGTTTTTAATGCTTAATTCCGCTGCGCATGGACCCGTAAAACCCAACAGTGGTATCAAAGCCCCGTTCGTATGATTAAGTTTGAATTAACATGCTAGGTTTAAGATATAAATTGTTTATATGCTTATTGCATGTTTTGTATGTGATAGAATTTTAATTGTTTATGTGAAACAATGTGAAAATCGTTTTCAATTTATGCTGAATTAAATCTGTAAAAAGGCTGTTTTATGTGATTTAATTGGCTGTAATCTGTATTGGTTCGAATCTGGAAATCCTGTAACCTGGCTGCCTATGTCGTGCGACATATCGAGCCATGTGGAATTCAGGTTAACTGGCATGTTAGGTCGCGCGACATATTAAGCCTATGGCTGATGTTGTCACGCGACATAACAAGCCAAAACTGGGCAGAATCTGTTTGTTCAAATTTTCTGCTATTCTATGATTGTGTTTACAATCTGATATGTTAATATGAAAAATCTGGATGTTATAAAATTGAGTTTATAAGTCCGCGATAGATTGATTCATTGATATACATGATTAATTGATTAAAATATGATTTTAATAATTATTGCAATGTGTATGAAAAACTGGATGTTATAAAATTGAGTTTATAAGTCCATGCTAGATTGATTCATTGTTTATGCATGCTTAATTAATTTAAATGTGTTTTATTAATTGTTGCGATGCATGAATTATTTGTTCTTAATTGTTAAGAATTATTAAATTAGATGTTTAGTTGAAACATGATATTTAGTTTCCTAATATGTTTAGATTTAGACATTGTAAATTTTGGATCTTATGATTGTTTATGGAAACAAGTCATAAATACGCGAAATTTAAAAGGAAACTGATTGTTTATAAAAGGTAAGGATTATGTTGCCTAATCAGAGTTGATTTCTAATTATGCATGTCTAGGAGAGTTCTGTCTAAGGAAGAGTTGGTACTTAAGAAGTCCTTGCGGCTCACCTATCTTCCTGGGAACTTACCTGGTGCATGATTTTGACTATCTTTCTGATATGCTTATAATCTACCTTTAAAGAACCTTCATTTAACTTTTAAGTTCTTTATGCCAATTCATGATTAAAAACACTTGAGACCATTCGGATAGTTTTGGGTGGGCTTGCCATAGCAAGGTGCTTTGATTCTATTCGAATGCGAGCAAGATGAGGAAATGGTGGTTCCTATACGTTTTAAAGTGAATGAACTTAATTGGGTTATCAAAATGGTTTTGGACCCAAGGCATAAGATGAGATTAAAATATGCCTAGACATATGATGTCTTGAATTGATCTCATAAAAGATCTAAGAGTCATATATGTGATATGATTGATGTTTTCTACCTAATTAATTTAATTTTGAGCGGTTTGCCATAGCAAACTTGAAATTGAATTAAAGTTGGATCTTAGCCCATTAAATGTATATTATGCTTATTTGCATTTGAAGGTGTATAATTTAGTGGGAGCATTTATTTAAATGCACTATACTTCTCATATGATATGTTTACTTATATGTGTTCATATTTTATGTATATCTTTTTGTAGAATAAATGGCATCAAACAATAATCACTTTTCACTGCGATCTGTCCTTGAGAAGGAAAAGTTGGAAGAGAATGGTACAAACTATATGGATTGGATCCGTAGTTTGAGAATTGTTCTCAAACAAGAGGAGAAACTGTACGTTCTCACTGAACCTATTCCACCTGAACCTGCTGCCAATGCCGCTAGGGCAATAAGGGAACAATATCTGAAGCACAAGCGTGACTCTACAGATGTTAGTTGCCTTATGCTCTCCGCCATGTGCAAGAGTCTTCAGAAGAATCTTGAGCACTTGGGACGCCGACTTAAACAATCGGCTGATGGAAATGTTCCAAATTCAAGCTAGGCAAGAAAGGTACAACACAGTTGCATCCTTGACCTCATGCAAGATGAGTGAAGGACAAGCTGTTGGTCCCCATGCTCTCAAGTTAAAGGGCCACATTGAGCATCTTGAAAGGCTCGGTTTTCCAATTAGCCAAGAGTTGGCTACCGACATAATACTGAATTCATTACCTAAAAGTTTTAGTCATTTCATAATGCACTATAACATGGGTGGAATGAATAGAAACCTTTCCGAGTTAGTTCAAATGTTGACTACTGCGGAAACCAGTATTGTCGAGAAGAAGACCGATCAAGTGCTAATGGTTAACAAGGGAAAGGGTTCAAGGGTAAAGGAAAAGCAAAGGTTGCTAATCCTAAGGCAAAGGTTGCCAAGCCCAAAGAGGCCTCCAAGCCTAAAGAGGCTAAGCCTAAGTCCCAAGAGGACGCAATCTGCTTCCATTGCAATGAGATTGGACATTGGAGGAGAAATTGCGCAAAATACAAGGAAGCACTGAAGAAGAGCAAAGGAGTTGCTTCAACTTCAGGTATCTTTGTTATAGATATATTCCTATCTACTTCTAGTTCTTGGGTATTGGATACCGGATGTGGAACTCACATTTGTTTAAATGTGCAGGTCTAAAGAATGAAGGATGCTTAAGGAAGGTGAAGTGGACCTACGTGTGGGGAATGGAGCAAGAGTTGCTGCATTAGCCGTAGGAACTTATGAAGTTACTTTACCTAGTGGACTAATACTTGTTTTGAACAATTGTTATTACGTTCCAACTTTAAGTAGGAATATTATTTCGATTTCATGTTTGGATAATGAAGGTTTTAATTTTCTTATATGTGATAAGAAATTTTCTATTTACAAGAGTGATATGCATTATTGTACTGCTATGGCCTTTATATTCTTGATGTTGAAAATCGCGATAATGATGTCTATAACATTAACAAGAAATCTAAACCCAATGATGTAAACCACACTTACTTATGGCATTGTCGTCTTGGCCATATAAACGAGAAACGCATTTCTAAACTCCACAAAGATGGATTTTTGGACTCACATGATTATGAATCATATGAGACATGCGAATCTTGTTTACTTGGCAAGATGACCAAGGACCCATTTACCAAAACCGGTGAAAGGGCGGGCGACTTATTAGGACTCATACATACCGATGTATGTGGGCCTATGAGTAGCGATGCTAGGGGAGGATTTCGGTACTTCATAACATTCACTGATGATTATAGTAGATTTGGATATGTTTATCTAATGAAACATAAGAGTGAATCGTTTGAGATATTTCGAATATTTCAAAATGAGGTGCAAAATCAACTTGGCAAAACTATTAAGGTACTTCGATCCGATCGAGGTGGTGAATATTTGAGCCAAGAATTTGACAGTCATCTTAAGAGTTGTGGAATCGTTTCAGAACTCTCTCCACCCGGAACACCACAATGGAATGGTGTGTCTGAAAGGAGGAATAGAACTTTGTTGGACATGGTTCGTTCTATGATGAGTCAAGTTGAGCTTCCTTTATCCTTTTGGGGACATGCACTAGAAAGCCGTTTCACTATAAACAGAGTTCCTACCAAATCGGTTCAAAAGACCCCATATGAGATGTGGCATGGAAGAAAACCTAGTTTGTCTTTCATGAAGATTTGGGGTTGTGATGCATATGTCAAGAAGTTAACTTCTGACAAGCTAGCACCTAAATCTGATAAATGTGTTTTTGTGGGATATCCTAAGGAAACCAAAGGATACTATTTCTACAACCGAAACGAGAACAAAGTGTTTGTTGCTCGAAATGGTACTTTCTTAGAAAAGGAGTTTCTTCGCAAAGGAACCAGTGGGAGTAAAATAGATCTCGAAGAAGTTCGAGAACCCAAAAACAACATTGAACCAATGGTAGAAACTGAACCAAGTTCACAAACCGTTGTGGAACCGGTTCAAGATGCACAAGTTCCTCGCCGAAGTGGTAGATCACGATCCGAACCCGAGAGATATGGATTTCTTGTTACGGAAAGTGATGAAGTGGAGTTAATCGAAAATGATGAACCCACTTGCTATCAAGAAGCGATGTCCGCTCCGGATTCGGAAAAATGGCAAGAAGCCATGAAGTCCGAATTACAATCCATGGCTGATAATCAAGTTTGGAACTTGATTGATCCACCCGAAGGTGTAAAAACCATAGGGTGCAAATGGGTTTTCAAGAAGAAGACCGACATGGATGGGAAGGTGCACACCTATAAGGCTAGGCTAGTAGCTAAGGGATATAGGCAGATTCATGGCATAGACTATGATGAAACCTTTTCGCCTGTAGCTATGCTTAAGTCTATTAGAATTTTACTTGCCATAGCCGCATATTATGACTATGAGATATGGCAAATGGATGTCAAAACAGCTTTCCTTAATGGGAAGTTACTTGAGGATGTATACATGATACAACCTGAAGGTTTTGTCAGTCCAGAAAATTCTAACAAGGTGTGTAAGTTGCAGAAATCCATTTATGGATTGAAGCAAGCTTCAAGGAGTTGGAATCTACGTTTTGATGAAGCAATCAAAGAGTTTGGTTTTATCAAGAACGAAGATGAACCTTGTGTATACAAGAAAATTAGTGGGAGCGTAGCACTATTTTTAGTGTTGTATGTCGACGATATCTTACTCATTGGAAATGACGTTCCTGCACTAGAGACTGTCAAGTCTTGGTTGGGAAAGTGCTTTTCAATGAAAGATATGGGCGAAGCCGCATATATCCTTGGTATCAAGATCTATAGAGATAGATCCAAGAGGATGATTGGTTTAAGTCAAAGTACTTACATTGACAAAGTCCTTAGAAGATTCCAAATGGAAAATTCTAAAAGAGGGAATTTGCCAATGTTGCATGGTATATCTCTTAGCAAGAATCAATGTCCAAAGACTAATGATGAGCGAAAGAGAATGAATGGTATTCCATATGCTTCGGCAATTGGGTCTATCATGTATGCTATGTTATGTACTAGACCCGATGTCTCGTGTGCTCTAAGCATGACGAGTAGGTACCAATCTGATCCCGGTGAACCACATTGGATAGCAGTCAAGAATATCCTTAAGTACTTACGAAGAACTAAGGATGCATTCTTGGTCTTTGGAGGAATGGAAGAAGATCTTGTAGTCAAAGGCTACACGGATGCTAGCTTCCAAACCGACAAAGATGATTTTAGATCGCAGCCTGGATTTTTGTTTATGCTTAATGGAGGCACTGTGAGTTGGAAAAGTTCCAAGCAAAGTACCGTCGCTGATTCTACAACCGAAGCCGAGTACATAGCGGCATCCGATGCAGCTAAGGAAGCAGCTTTGGATCAAGAAGTTCATTAGTGATTTGGAAGTCGTTCCAAGCATCAGAGATCCTATTGAACTTTACTGTGATAACAATGGTGCCATTGCACAAGCAAAGGAACCAAGATCACACCAGAGATCCAAACACATACTTCGACGTTTCCACATTATCCGTGAGATATGTGAAAGGGAAGACGTTAAGATATGCAGAGTAGACACTGATGACAACGTGGCGGACCCACTAACTAAGGCTCTCTCACAAGCTAAACATGATGGTCATGTTAGGTCCATGGGTATTCGATACATGGTAGATTGGGCCTAGTGCAAGTGGGAGACTGTTGGTGTTATGCCCTAGGCCTATGATTGATAGACTTATGTGTTGACATTATTTATTATTATATGAGATGTTTATTATTTGATTATTATATGTTTTGTATATTTGTTTATAATAATCTCTCGTCCCTAATTATTAAGAGAATAAATTAGTATAATTGTCAATGGATAATCATGTGATGATTATATGCATAAGAGATGCACATTGAAATTATGGGTACTTGTTAGAGAACAAGTGATCGGACATGACCCGCATGAGATTTATGTAATGGTCAAAAGTCATACTTAAATCTCATACGGTTACTTCATTTATTTCCTAGACTCTGAGACTATCATAACCTTACATATGATGAAAGCCATGTTTGATTTTAGTCAAACGATATCTTAACACGATATCTATAAAGGCTATCATTGGCATGATCGGATTCATGATGGGAAGGATGATAAGTCAAGAAGGAGTTTGTCCCTCGGAAGAGATGTTATGCTTGGGCCCTCGATGAGTGATAATGATGAAAGTGTATGGCCGTACCCCAATATGATTGGAATTATCATTATACTCAAGAATCGAGAAAGCATTGAACAATAAACAAGTCGACATGGACCATGACTTGTGTTCAATATAACATCGTGAGACAAAAAGGGATAAATGGAAGTACACCGTTGGAAACGTGAACTCTTACGTTGCATCATTTGGGTAGACATAATGGCTTGCTAGAGTCCGCTTATGTCTTATGAGGTTCGATATGATCGATCTCATTGCCAACATGATGTAATCCTATTGGGTCACACACAACTAGAATGAATTGGTTGAACCGGAGGAAGAATGATTGAGAGACACAGAAACTGGCTACTTATGTCACGCGACATATCAAGCCAATGGCTTGATATACCGCGCGACATAATAGGCCAATACGCGTATTGACAAATTTGCCTCTCCTAATTTGATTAGAAGAGGTATTTACACTATTTGTAGTATAAATACAGGGGTTCTGTCAGACCTAAAAGCCTAGCCGAAATTTTAAAGCTAAATTCACAATCAAATTCTCTCAATATTCTTCAAGGTTTAGATCTAGCAATCGACAAGAAATTGTTCTTGGATTCATTCGAAGGTGTGGATACCAAAAGAGGGTCTTCGCTCGTTCATCGATCAAGACCTAGAGTTCAAGCAAGTTGAAGAACGAAGTTTGTGATTCAATATCACATAATCAAATCGTTCGATAGCTCAAGACCGGAAAGCGTTTCAAGGTTGGTTTAATTCTATTTCATTGGTATTCAAATTAATTGTATAGAACGGATCCTAGGGCTTCTTGGGTTTTATGTTTTTAATGCTTAATTCCGCTGCGCATGGACCCGTAAAACCCAACAAAGAGTGCCTTATAAATATCAAATAACCCTGTCCAATGCTCATCATCAGAGATCTTGTTGAATAAAAAATCGTGTTTCTAGAATGTAATGGTACTGAAAATCAATTGACTGATATATTTACACTAAGGCAATAGATCACGAGAGATTTTCCTATTTAAGGAGGTCTTTTGGCTTGTGTGCTATTTGAGGACGTGGGCACAGATGTGCACACATTCATTTACACATCTGTATATTAACTAACTTAAAAAAAATCAAAAAATCCAAAAATATCATGCATTAGCATTGTCAATCTCATTGTAGACACTTGTTTGTTTACATATTTGGTGTGGTTTGTTACTTGATTTTGAGCACTTCCCATTCATGTTGTCTTCCGATAACTTGATATAATCTTTCTAGATATCTCACAGTGGTTGGGTGACTTATTAGCAAGGGAAACAACTGCTTCATCCATTTGCATGAAGTCAATCCAGTGTGATCAAGTGATTCTCAAGATAATAGTTTGAAATCAAACTTGAATAGATAACTGAAAAAAAGGGCTATCTTTGGGTAATAAAAAAGTGAAAGCTACTTCAATTATGTAATTTCTCCACGCTAAAAAGATGGGTAGATGCATTCTAGAGGTTGTGCAGATTGAATTATTGCTCATTGACTTCCTATGACTAGTTGTGTTCCCAAATGTAACTTACATCCTAGGCCACATCTGTACTGAGATCTGTCCCCTCACTTGTGTGTATAGCATCATTTTAGTCACTTTTCATTTTTAGGTCATTCTTACGTGTCCGGTAAATATATATGGTTGTTTATTTTCATTGTTTATAAAATTTTTATTTAACATGTTTTTTATTAACAATATCATAAAGTGTTTATTATGTCAAACATGTAAATGAGAATTATTGTGCACTGCTTCAAAGAGTAAATGTGGAAAGGATATGTCACTGATATTTTATTGTTATTATGAGATGTAGATAGAATTTTAATTGTTATTTAATCCCTAATTTTTGTGTTTTTTCGTGCGAATTTCAAGGGGCAAGGATTTGAATTGCTTATCATCATTGTTTGGCCGCCCAAGCTAAGGTACGTGTCTCCTAGGTCTGTATCTTCTTACTTGTGAAGGAAATGGGGAGTGGTGTGTTTAATTGGAAATCTCATCAGTCTCATCATTCTTTATCTCTCTCTTTATTTTGAAACACACACACACACACATACCATATTTGTGCTCTATCTCTAATCCTAGTTGCAGATGTTCTCCATTGGCTTTTACTTCCTCTTGCTCAAAAATACAGTTGAGGCCTGTATGTATGTGAGTACAGATGTATGCATATCTGTACCTACATTGTAATCTTATTTGGTGCTCAACCAGAGGCACTTGATGTCTGAATCCTGGTTTCTGAAGGCCACAATGCAGCATTTACAAGCTTAGATTTATGCATCTCATACTCATACTGTGAATTCTCTTTTCACCTTAATGACTACAATTTCTGGTAAAAAAGGGGAAATGAATCTAACATAGAGGGAGCTGAAAGTTCATGACGAAGAAATAGTGGGAGATAACCATGAGACTGAACGAGCAACAAAAACATAATTTGTTGTGCTAGGAAATTCAGGGGGAGAACAATTTGTTTACTTAAGAGAAGAATTGGAGATTATATCATCTATAAGGGAGAGTAATTCTTACTTTGATTTGAATATTCTGTTTTTTATTGAATTGCAAAATTTGGTATAACATGGTTCTATTTAGTTTGTATGTGTGAATGTGATTACACATCTTGGCACACATCTTAATCAGGGGGAGTTCATCTGGTGATCTGGCTACTATTCTTTAAATGTCTAAATCTTTGTTTTGAATAGAAAATTTAAAATAGGGGGAGATTGAAAGAGTTAGAATACTTGGAGAATTTGGACTCTTGAAATCGTATAAGTATTTTAGTTAATTTAGATTTTTACCTTTCTTTTAAAGATTTAGATAACGAGTAAGTTAGGATTTTTATCATTCATATATTTTATTCTTTTTAGATATTATTTTCGATCAGAAAGAACTAAAAAAGAGGGAAATTGAAAGTGTGAAATTTACTCGTGATTTTCTAGTATTTTATTAGAGATTGAAATCCTTAGTATTAGGGATTTACGCCTTTCTTTAGGTGTAGATATTTTAGTTAAGTTATAATTTTTATTCGTCCATGTCTTTTTATTTATGTAGATACATTTCTGACTTCTAACTTTTAGAATCTAACATATCTTTATTTTTTGTTAGTGTCAATCTTTCTTTTCTTGTAGGTTACTTCGATTAAATCAAGGAAATCAAGGAGGTGGTTGACTTGAAGAATCGACCGCTCATCTATATAAGAATACTTTTAGCAGTAATATTTGACACATACTTTACACGAGTTTCAGAGCAAAAATACAAACAGAAATCCCAAAAACGTGAAAAGGTTTCAAGAGAGCTGTCGTTGGATGTGTGTGAAGTTATGTCTCACATCTGTTTTCCTGCAAAGTATTTGATTTTTAAGTTTTATTCCCGCTTCTGTTTTGCTGATTGTTTAGCATACGGATTACTTTATTTATATCACAATCTTTATTTTTAGTATTTTCATATTTTCTTATTTCACTAGTTAGGTTTTTATTTTGTAAATTAGATCGTTAATAGTGAAATCTTTCTAGACTTAAGGACTTGTTAAATGGGATTGAACCAGTAAACGTTTAATACTTTGTGTTATTTATTTTTCGCTGCACATTATCAGTTGTTTGAACTGTTATAACTGACATCTGTACACACATCTGATTGTCTGAGTTGTTTGAATATTACATTTCTAGCTACGCTAAAACTTTCATTCTTTCCTTTGTCGAGAGCACTTGTATTCTTTACATTATATTGAGAGCCTTTGTAATGCTTATATTTTTTTGATTCGTTACTTGAGATATTTGGTTGAACATTTATTGTAAACCATAATGCTTTACTTTGTTATATTATCAAATCCTTATACTTTTCGTATGAAAATTTCATAAATGTCAAAATAAGACAGTATCAAAATTACTCTTAGGCCCCATTTGTTTCACCGTAAAACATTTTTCGAAAAATATTTTCCGTAAAATAACTCGTTTTCCGTTGTTTGGTTGTTTAACGCAAACACCGTAAAACATTTTCCGTTGTTTGGTTGTTTTCCGGAAAAGGTTTTCCGTAAAATAATTCGTTTTCCGGTGTTTGATTGTTTTTCGAAAAATGGAGAAAACGTTTTCCGAAAATCATTTTACGGCCTTCCTATGTAAAATGACTTACTGACCTTTTCCTAAGTAAAACATTATTCGGAAAATGGTGCCCTTCATGTACAACTCATATTGCACAAGGTACAATATTCTACTTCCTCATTATAATAATAATAATAATAATAATAATAATAATAATAATAATAATAATAATAATAATAATAATAATAATAATAATAATAATAATAATAATAATAATAATAATAATAATAATAGTTATTATTATTATTATTTTAGTCTTTATAATTTCATTCAACACTTTTTCAGCTTATTAATCAAACAGTAATACTTACTTAAGTCAGCTCATCATCACTTAAAAAAAAAACTAAATCAAAAAATGCATTATTTATCAGCTCATCAGTCAAAAGTTATCAGTCATAAATTATCAGTCATAAGTAATAAGTCATCATCACATATCAATAAGCTAAATCAAACAGGCCCTAAGTGAGTGGGTATGACAAGTGAGACCTACAATTTAAATATGTGAGGGAAAAAGTTAGTGGATATGTTAAGTGAGCCCCACAATTTATGAATGTGAATATGAAAAGTGGGGTATGTATAATAGAATATTAATAAGCCTTTTTTATTTTAAGAATAATGAAACTTCTATCGAGACATTCATTTGAATAAAATTTGAAGTTTTGAACGGAACGAAGGGAGTATTTATCATGAAAAGATTAGTAATACTTAAATATTGCGATTAATAAAAAATGTTGAGGTCGGTGAATCGGATGGAAGAGGAAGGTGTATCAAGATGGAATCGTTGGACCACTCGTTTAACTGAGGAAAGCTTTGTAGGGACAACGTTATCTTTCTACACTTAACAAAGTGGGACAACATTAAAATTCAACCCTTGCCAGGGCAACATTATCCAAGGTTTTATCCCAAATCCATACCACTCTATTTCTTTTTGGACCGTCAAATAGGAGAGAGAAATTGTCAAAACCCATCAACCGCTTCATGCCCATGAAATGGGTTATTGCTCGCCACATTTTCCTTTTTTTTTTTTTTTTTTTTTTTTCAAAATGAACAATTTGTCTTTAAAAAAATAGTATCTCATTGTCACAAAATAAATATTCATTTTTTATTTGTTTTAATTAAAATGAATGTCAATTTTTTAAAAAAAAATGTTTCTATAATTTTTTGAAGAGATTTATGAATATAAAGTAAAAAGTTAGAGATTTATAAAAATGTAAAGTGGTAATATGTCAGACCCATAAACCTTTTAAGGAGATTTATTAGTAAGAATGCCCTAATGTAATGTGTATATGTGGCCATCGTTCATGAAAAAAGTACTTGTGATTGCAACGTCAGAACAGCTATGAGAGTCTGTTCTTCATTCCACGTGGCACTTGGTGGCATTTGGTCGCGTTCCTAAAACACTCTCCGTTTCGGATTATTTCAGATTAATGTTTCTAGTTTAATTTTATACGAAAATTAATAAAAAATAAATGTTATAACTATAAAAAGTATAGTAGGAGAAAGAAAGTGAATAGTGAATTTTTGTTTTGAAAGTAATAAGTGAGTTTTATTATTTATTTTAAATAATAAAACAATTAAAATTTTACTTTGAAACAAATTAAAAAGAAAAATAAAAATCTTATGGGCACAAAGAAAGTACAGCAGTTTTCCGTTAGTTGCCTATTAGCAACCTTCTATCCAGGGTGGCTTAGATAATTATATGAATCTGAACAATTAAGTTATTTATTTTGGTCAAATTATAAACTCACAATTGGGATGAATAATAAATTTTGATCAACTCAAGTAGATGAAAAACTCCTCCCGAAAAAAATTAAACGTGATCTATTTAATTTAATTTAAATTTAACAAGAAAACTATAAAAATTGTTAAAATAAAAATAAAAAAACTAGTTATATTTTAAATGCAAATAATTAATATTTAATAAATCAATAAAATATATAATTTTTATTAATGATGGTTAGACGAAATCAATTCACACATGAGAGAGAACGAGAGCGAGAGAGCTCAAGTTTAATATTAATATTGTATTAATATATATACAAATTAGAAATCACTAATTAAAAATATATATAATTACAAAATGAGAAAAAATATTATTACAATAAGAAATTATAATAATAAATAAACTATTATAATAAAAAATCATAATATATGATTGTGATTTGATCTATATCTATTATGTCCGCGCAATATGCACGACTAATATAATAGTCCAATATTGTACATAATTTCATGAATATAAGCTTGGTAAATCAGCATTGTAAAAATATTATCGAGTTGATATTTGTTGTTTATTTTACATTGCAATGACATGAATTTTACTCCCTCAGTCCCGGTCGAAATGTCTCAAAATTAATTATGCACGAGAATTAAGGAATGAATATATATAATGTAAAAAGTGTATAGTGAAATAAATATTGTGAGTGTGAAAAGTGATTTAGGAAAGAGAAAATGTGATAGAGAATAGTTAGTGAATATTTATTGTGAGTATGACAAGTGGGTCCCACAAATAAAAAGTAATAAAAATCTTTCTTTTTTTGAGTTGGAACATTTTACGTAGCGATAGTGATAATTTTATGTCGAAATAATGATAATTTTACATCACAATTACATATATTTGATGTTAATTTCAAAATTTTACGTCGCGATGACGGTTTTTTTTATTGGGATTTATAGAGGATTTCGGCTTAATTAATATCGTATTCCTCCGTTTGTTTGTTAGAAGAGGAAATTACATATTTGACCCTAATTGTTCCTTATTTTATGGTATCGAATTAGGCAACATGTGATCCGAACATAAAGAATCGTCCGAGGAATTTGTCTCCTAGGTCTGAAACATCGTGAGAAAGATAGTGACCTTTTTAATTTTTGTACTTTTCAGCAGTGTATTTCCAGCAATCATTTTTTTTTGATTATTTTAGTCAATAAAGTAACCCTATCACTCAAAACCCCACTATCCAACTCAGCACAGTCAATAATCTCAAACTTGTTTTAGTGACTCCGCTCAATCACTGTAACCCCACTTAAATATCTAGCTCTAAAATTCATATCGACATAAAACATTTTGTACAGCTTACACTCATACACGTGTTCGTTTAGCGTTGGCACTTTCTCTCTCACAATCTTTCTATTATAAATAACCACCTCCTATTTTGAGTTCATATGCAGTTGCAATTCCATAAGTAGAAATCCTATATTAAATATTCACTCTACTCCCCAATTTGAACCTTTTCCTGCTCCGTTAGCCTATATACTGATGGAAAACTTTTCTCAATTCTATGACCCATTGCCATCTGTATCTGATCCATTGTCACCGAGGTCGGAGTCATCGGATGGAGGGATTAGTGGCCGGAGAATAAATTTTTCCGATGAAGAAGTGATGTTGGCTTCTTGTCATTCAAAGAAGCGATCCGGAAGAAAGAAGTTTAAGGAGACAAGACATCCGGTGTACCGCGGAGTCAGAGGAAGGAATTCCGGCAAGTGGGTTTGTGAATTGAGGGAGCCTAATAAGAAGACCAGGGTATGGCTTGGGACATATCCCACTGCTGAGATGGCGGCTCGGGCTCATGACGTGGCAGCTATTGCATTTAGAGGGCGATCGGCTTGTTTGAATTTTGCTGACTCGTTGTGGCGGCTGCCGGTTCCGACTTCAGGGGAGACTAAGGATATACAAGAGGCGGCTGCTCTAGCGGCAGAGTCTTTTCGGCCATTGATATCGGAGGGAGAAGTGGAAGAGAGGATGGTGGAATCGCTAGATAAGGATGCTGACTCGTCGTGGACGATGCCTGTTCCGCCTGCCGGAAGTTCTAAGGATATTGAAAAGGTGGTGGAGCCGGAAACAGAGTCTTTTCAGACGTTGAGAATATCGGAGGAAGCGGTGGAAGAGAGACCAGTGGCATTGCCGGAAAATAAAATGTATATCACAGATGATGATACGGTGTTTGGGATGCCGGAGTTGCTTTCCGATATGGCTGAAGGGATGATGCTGACTCCGCCGCACTGTGTGGAAGATGGGTACTGTGGAAATGACACGGAATTTGGTGTTGACATGTCATTGTGGAGTTATTCAATGTAATATTTCTGATAATTAGGACAACGATCGAGTGTTTATGGAATTGTCCACACAGTGGAAAAGAGAAAGGTCACGGAGGAGGAGAAAAGAAAGGGAAAAAAAAAAAAAGAATCTTATGGTTCGGTCCTTCGTGAACCAAATATTTTTGCTGCTTTGTGGGTAAGCTTCTACTTTTTCTTCTTCTTTTTTTTTTTTTATTTTGTTAAATATTATTTGATTGACATGAAGTTTACCAAACATTATTGGGCACTATGCTCATCAGTATTATTAGTGCAGGTATGTGATACTGCAGGTATGTGATACTGCAGGTATGTGATGTTTCTACGGAAAATACGATAAGCTTTGAGGGACAAAATGGACAATATAGATATATGATAAATATGTTATAGATGATAAAATGGTTATTATTGATATTATAACCTCCAAGTTCTTACGGATGGAAATGATAGCCATTATGGGTAAATGGGTCGTTATGTTATGAATCTTAGGGCTAAAGCACTCTCCCCTATAAATATAAAGGGAGCCTCTCATTGCCACTAAGATGGAGGTACACACTCTCTGACTCTCTTATTCTCAAAACCCTAAAATTTCTATCTGAATGTTTAATATTTATACATTCAAAGAATTGATTGATGATTCTCACATTAGAAGGTTTTGGGGGGGAAAGACCCCCCTAATGGTGCATTGTTTTGTAGATCGCTATTGGATATTCAATACCGTGGACAGTCATGTATTTCATCTAGCTTGGAAATTCTCAGTAAGTGAATTTTTGATAGCATCATTATGAAGTTTGAATAAGAAAGTTTTCTGAAAATTAAAAATCTATAACACCGGCACACACTCACCTCTTCAGAAAAAAACTAAAAAAAGAAAAGAAAAGCCTCTTTGAAATGCAGGACAAACACTCAGCAATCAAAGAATACATCATAGATATACATGGTTAAAATGAATTTATTATACTTTTGGTTTCAGGTCAAAGCTACTAAATTATCCGAACGGCTGAAATAAGCGCTAATTAATCCAATTCATTTTTGACATCATTACATATAAATGAGGATAGTAATTTATAACACTTTTGAATATACTTCCAAACTTACAAATACTGAAAATACTATTGATTGGACCACTAATTATTTAATAATTTAATTTATTGATAGGATATACTCCCTCCGTCCCATTGATAGCTTCACTTTTTGTCAAAATGGCTGTCCCGTTAAAAGCTTCACCTTTCCTAAAACGACAAAGAATTTTTACTATTCCACCCACTAATTCACTCTCCTACTTTACTTTTATACTCACAACACTTTTCAAATTTAATATTCCCTCTACTCATTCTCTCTCTTATTTTACTTTTATACTCACAACACTTTCTCCACTATTCTTTTTCCTTAATTTGCGAGTCAAACTCAAAATGGTGAACTAATCAACTGGACGGAGGGAGTATGATATATCAAAACATTTATAAAATTCTAGAAAGTTATAGGCAAAATTAAGATGAATAGATCTATTTGAGAATTTCTTATTACCTCTAGTACTATTAGTTCAAAAATACACTTTTTTGGTTCCAGCCAAAAGTTTAATAAATGAGGTGGGTTCAAAATAAAAGAAAATGTGAAAAAAGTCATGTTTTGTAAGTGTATATAATTAGATAGGAGAAAGAAAGTAACGTAGAGAATAGTTTGTGGATAATTTTTTGAATATAATATGTGGGATCCACCAATAAAGAAATAATAGAAACTAACTATCTTGAGATTTTGAACTTTTGATCGAACAATCTTCTGATTTTTTTTATTTTTTTTTGTTTTTAAACTTTCGACAGGAACGAATGAATGGAGTATGGCATTTTGGGAACAGTCTTATTGGGCAAAATAAAATATTCAACAGAAATTTCCTTTTTTATTTTCAGAAACACAGTCTTGCTTATTTTAGGTTCTCAATTTATTTATACTTCAATTGAAAATTTATATCAATTGCAATATATCTAATGTAAGTCTAACAATTGTTATTAATATTATTTTTTGTTGTAATGAAAATTTATGTTCAAATAATTATTCTAATAAATTTTAGGAATTTTTATCAATAAGACCTTGAAATAGGGTGAAATTTACCAATAAAAACAGTACATTTGGAATTCTATCTTCGAATTCAAGAGTTAAAATCAAAACGACCGTAGAGTCCCTGACCTATTTATAATAATTTAAATGGCCAAACTGCCCCTATTTATTCTCTCTCTCTATGCACAATCTCCTTTTCTCTCTCTCTATGCACAATTCCAATTCTCTCTGCGCAATTCCAATTTCAGTTGATCGGGCAATTCCAATTTCAGTTGATCGATCTTCAATCATCTTTCGAGCAAGAACAAAGAAATCTGGCCAAAATTGCATCAAAATCTGACCAACCTCCATTAATTTCGGCCAAGATTGTGAAAGTGCTCTAGTTCAAGCTACTTAATTCACAAGATCTCTCTCTCTCTCTCTCTCTCTCTCTCTCTCTCTCTCTCTCTCTCTCTCTCTCTCTCTCTCTCTCTGCATTCGAGCCCTAACCCGAAATCCCCCTTCTCAACTTTGAACTAATCGAAATCCCAAAATTCGTCACTTTCCAATTTTTTCAGTTTGGGTCTATTTCGTTATAATAAATTTGGTTAGTGAATGGTTGAAATGATGAGAAGTGGGTGGAATATTTGAAGATGGGGTCGAAGAATCGACTCCTTCTTCTTCAAAATTTTATTTTACTGATGTGATACAAGTGTTAGTGTATTGATTTTTGAAAAAAATGAGGGAAAATTATTAAGTGTGTGTGTATGTGTAGTTGGAATTTTGTTTTCAAGAATTAAAGAACATTCAAAAATTGGTCTGTGCATACCTCGTTAAATTTTGTTCAACGAAGCGAAAAATCAATTGTGGTTTCTCTCTCTAAAAATCGGGATTTTGTTTTTGGGTTTCTCTTTCTAGAAATTGAGTGTTTGGGTATATGATGATATAGTTGAAAAATCTTCATCTCTAGGGTTTTTGGGTATCTGTTGATATAGATGTGAAAACTATTATACAGTTATTTACATCAAAACTGTGAAATAAAATTCTCAGTTTATAAATGTGAAAATCATTATACAGTTATTTACATAAAAATTGTGAATCAAACTTCTCAGTTTATAAATGTGAAAACTATTATACAGTTATTTACATAAAAAATGTGAAATAGACTTCTCAGTTTATAAATGTAAAAATCATTATACAGTTATTTACATAAAAAAGGTGAAATAGACTTCAAAACAGTGAAATAGATTTCAAAAAATGTGAAATAGACGTTAAAACTGTGAAATAGAATTCTCAGTTTATAAATGTGAAAATCAATATACAGTTAGACTTCTCAAATATAAATGTGAAAACCATTATACAGTTATTTACATCAAAATGTGAAATAGACTTATCAGTTTATAAATGTGTAAACTATTATACAGTTTTATACTCATGTGTGAACAAAAGATAAAATATTTTCTCAGTTTTTTACAAGTGAAAAATAATTTTATTTATAAAATTTGAAATATATGATGGGTAAACTTGTTTGATTCGTCTTAACGATGTGATTAAAATAGTGATTTTGAATAATTTTTTCGATTTTTAAATTTTGAGATATTGCATTTTAAAAATTTAAGAAAAAAAAAAAAAGAAGAGAGAGAAAATGAAAGAGAAAGAAAGTAGTTGAGGGGCTGAGACTCTCAGCGTCAATACACTCGCAAGGGGGTATGAGGGGTATTTGGTTTAAAAAAAATTCAGAAACTTTTTGGCTAGTTTTGATAATGTTAATCCTTAAAGATAGTTTTTATTTGATTGATGGACTAATTGTTCAAAACCTTTAAAATTTAACTATTATTATATATTTATAGATTTTTTTTTTTTAATAAGGTGGATTATTTGGGGAAGGTGTACGGTAACTGTGATTCTGCAATTACCTCTTTGACATACATCCTGTCTAGCCTAGAAGATGGAATAATTGAACCGAGGGTTTAGCCATGGTAAGGTCTATAAGAACACGTTCTCTTTTAACAATTAACTTGTAAAAGTTTGTGTTCGAGGATACATTTTTTTTTTCTTTGTAGTTATTTTTTTTAAGGGCAAAATAGGAAATGGATAACTTAGTGAGAGCAAAATGAGAAATTTGGCATGTGATACTGTTCATTGTACTGTTCACGGAGGGATTGTGATTTACTCCCTCCGTCTCACGTGAGTGTGAATTTCTTTTCTTTTTGGGACGTCCTATATCAGTGTGGACTGTCAAAAATGGTAAATAATATTCACTATTTCACCCACTCATTCTCTCTCCTACTTCACTTTTACACTCACAACATTCTCTCTCTTAATTATTTTTTCCACTCATTCTCTTTCTTATTTAATTTTTTATACTCACAAACACCCTCTTCACCTATTTTTCTATTCAACTTTGCCTTAATTCTCTCATTCAAAAAGTAGATCCACACTTAAGTGAAACTTACGTGGGACGGAGGGAGGGAGTATACTATACTCCCTCCGTCCCAACATAAGGTGCCCATTTTTTGTTTTGCACGTAAATTAATAAAATGGGTGGGAAGAAAAAATGTTGTGAGTGTAATTTGAAAATATGAGAGAGAATAAGTGGAGAAAATAGTAAATTATAATGGTGTTGTGAGTATTAAAATAATGTAGGAGAGAGAATGAGTTGAGAAAATAATAAAAATTCTTTGTCAAAAAAAAAAAACGAAAATTTTTAACGAAACATCCAAAATAGCAAAATGGGAAGCTTCTGCTGCTACTGGGAAGGAGGGAGTAGATTGTTTGGTAACCTTTTTTGGGAGCCAGAGTCTTTTCACCATTCCAAAATAAGTATAGTTTGTCGTTTGTGATTGTCACATCAGTGTTTGTTGAGTATGTTGTCCATTCCACTTGTCACTTGCACACTAACATCCGCAGTTAATCGTTGGTTACCGATTAGCCGCCTCCATTACTCGCTGAAGATTAATTTACAGTAATTTTTTTTTAGGACAAACTACAATTCGATTGCATATGTTTATATCAGTTTTGTATTTTGATTTTCAAATTGAAAAAGTTGTATATCGATTCCAAACATTAATATTTTATTACAAATTAACATAAAAACTAGCAAAATATTAATTTTTTGATGAAATTAAATTTATGTGCCATATAAATAACTTTTTAAATGTCATGCTAATCATTTTGTACAGAAAAATAAATAAATTAATACTCCCTCCGTCCCGTTTGAAAGGTCACAAATTTTCTTTTTGGGCGTCCCATTTAAAAAGGGCACAACCCCAAAAAGGAAAGTTTTTTATTATTTTTATACTCTTCCTACCCCACTCATTCTCTCTCCTACTTTACTTTTACACTCACAACATTCTCTCTCCTAACTATTCCTCCCACTCATTCTCTCTCCTATTTAATTTTTCATACTCACAACATTTAACCTTTTTCTCTTTCTTATATCACTTTCCTTATTCATTTTTTAATTTTCGTGCTAGGAGGCAAAATTGCTCTTTCGTTCGAAACGGAGGGAGTATTTAACATCAAAAGGATATATCTATATAACACTTGGTTAATAAAAAAAAAACAATCTAAAAATATAAATTAATTAAAAAGAACACGTAAATTAGTGAGTGATGGTGACTATGGTGCAAATAGTGATAGTGGTCGGTGATGTTGGGGTTAAAATGAATATAAAATGACTATTATAACTTTTAAAAATTCAAATGCATGACGCATTACATGGATTTTGCCAAAAAAATAATCACTTCGTTAATTTTTATATCATTTATCTAAAAAATGTTAATGTTAATAATCAGATTGCTTATTTTATCAATATTCAAAACCAAATTATAACAATAATACAAATATAGTTAAACAAATTGCAATTTGCATTTTTTTTTATAGGAGATAGAATAATTTAACCTAAAAAAGTACAGTTTGTCGTTTGTGTTTGTCACATCAGTGTTTGTTGAGACTCTTGTCCATTCCACTGGGCACTTGCACACTAAAGTCGGCAATTAATCGTTAGTTGCCGATTAGCCGCCTCCATTACTCGCTGACGATTAATTTACAGTAATTTCTTTTTGTTTTTATAAAAAATAATTAAGGACCACATAAATCCCGAATCTTCAAGATAAGATAGGATAAGATCTTTCCATTTTCAATTTCTTTTACGTTTTTTTTGTCTTAATCTGGGATGGTTTTGGAGATATCTTTTATGGCATCAATTTTTTTTACTTAATCCCAGCTGTCACCCCAAATTCTCCATTACATGTTTGCTACGCGAAAGTCAAAAATTACTATGGATAAACACATCCTAAATATGTTTATATTCAGATAAATCTTTAACAAATAGAACTACTAAATTTAATAGGAAGAGTGACCGAGAAATTCTAAAAAAGTTTCATAATGTTCGAGAAGTTCACCATATCAGACATAGACAATGCGATATTTTATTCACACAATAGTGAATATAATAATATTGCATGCAGTATTATATATTACTGCATAAGAACTTTCAGGCCATTTCGATTTAATGAGAAACTTGAGGGGAAGTAATTTGTTCAAAAAGAAACTTCCTGATTAAATTTCCAATTTAATATCTTTCTCCGTCCTCATTAAACAACTCACTCTTCTCCTAAAGACTGAACATTTTCCCGTTTCATTAGTTCAAGAATTTCGAATGGAAATATTTTCTCAATTATATGATTCGTTGTCGTTCAAAGAGATAACAATAATTTATCGAATAAATTATTAACCTAATCCAATCTAGATATTATAGTTTGAACAATCCAAATGCTTCAGGGATTACACCCAAATTTGCAAGAATGCAATTTTATAAATTATCAAAGTTTTCCCTTTTACAAAATCCTAACAAACTATTTATACTACTAAAAAGAAGATTATAGAAATCCTAAATAAATAAAATCTTAATGACTTATTTAAAACTATTTACACATGAGGGATATTTTAGTTGATAGAGTTTTAAGTAAGTAATTAGGGTTTTATTTTTTTAGAATTTCTAGAATCTTGTTTTTATTAGTATAAATAGTTTGCTAGGAATTTTGTAAAAGGGAAGACTTTGATAAATTTATAAAATTGCATTCTTGCAAATTTTGGTGTAATCCCTGAATCATTTGGATTGTTCAAACCCTAATACCTGATTTCAGTTAGTTCAGTAATCTTTTCGATATATTATTGCTATCATTGTTGATTTACGCTGCGTCAATTGGTATCAGATCAGGTTAAATCCTTGGAAGATGACGATTATCGGAGGTAATAACAACGACACATATGATGTTATTCTTGCAATAAATAATCGACTGACTCGTGCTCGATGGATGGCAGGAAACATATTTCCTAGAGTTGGAGGAGGAAGATTTGGACAAAGCTGACCGGCATTGACGTTTGCAAGAATATAAATTAATGGGAGATCTAAAACTAGCAGCTACAGAATGATCGGTTAGGCAGCGACGTAATATGGAAGCCAAATTTTATGCTGATAAATTCGATTATTATACAGAGAAAAATCAGATATTAGAAGCGCGAAGATCTGCAAAATATGAATTGTTGTAGAATCACAAGAATAGTGTCAATCCTAGACAACGGGCAGGGGATTGTAGAGAACATGTATGACACGTGTAAAACCCACTTCAACGTAATTCGCCTACCGAAGGAACGGATTCAAATTCAAACGGAGAAAATTGTTTTGCAGTCGGATCAGTGAATCAAGATTTCAAATGAGATAAGGTTAGCAATAATTTTCTTTCCATGATGGGAGATTCAGCTTAAAAAGACATAATTTTAGAGCTAAATAATGATAATCTGACTTTAGAGGAGAAAAAGGTTATTTGTGGATTGGGGGTAGAATTGGGCAATGTTGAAGGGAAGGAGGATGGTGAATATTAAACTGACCTACAACATGGTTATTTATTATAGGATAGAGAGAAATGTGTGGCAAATTGTGATGATGTGCATCCGAAAATTTTCCCATTTTTATTTGAAAAAATCAACGAAACGGAGTCGCCACGCCATTTTTGTTTTAAGGGCCAAAACTTTGAAAAAAGCCCGAGATCAGATATTTAGGTTCGGAGGTCACGTTACGTGCCGGGAAGGACGTTAGTGTGCACCCGGAACGCCTCGTAAAAACGAGTCTTCCAAACATTCAAAATCCTTTGTTGTGTGTGTGTGTGTGTGTGTGTGTTTTGGCCAAAATAAGTTGAAACTGAGGTAAGTAAAAATTGGGAACTCTTTTTAAGGCTTTAAACTGATCCCATGATTTTTTGGATGATTTTTGGGTTGAGATTTGGAACTCAAAAGATTTTTGGAAGTTGAAAACCATTTCTGCCAGAATGAAAAAGGCAGTTGACCCTTGACTTTGAAATGGACTTTAGGGCTTGAAAACTCCAGAATCTGGGAAAAGTCCGGGAATGAAAAATGTTCAAAACACCTTAAAAAAGGTTTTTGTAAAAGAACTTTTCATTTTGGAGATGATTTGAGGGGTCAAAACCTTCTGGAAATCTCAGATCTGAAATCTGGATTTCCAGAGACTGATGAACTGACCTTTAAAAGAAAATTTGAAAAAAGGAGTTTTACTCACACAAAAAATAAAGTAAAAATATGTATGGAAAGATATGGATGTTGGCTACAAAAAGTATTTTGTAGTCAACACCAAATTCCAAGTTTATCTATGTCCAAAAAATTAGACCATGGACTGAGGTCTGAGAAAATTGCTACTGGACAGCAACTTCTCAAGAAAGAAAATATGATTTTAAAGGGGTTTTGCATCCATGCTTGTCCCCATTTCCTAGGTTTTGATTAGTGATCACTTGACATTTTAGTGGTGAATCAACTATATCAAACCATCCTTAAAGTACATTAGGACTAAGCACTTCATTTGCTTGGGAAGGGGAATTTTATCCTTTGAAAATGAGATTTGATGTATGAAAATGATTTTTAGGGTTTTGGAAATGTGTTTTCTTTGCAAGAAAGTAAGAACACTTTGAAAATAATGTAGATCCTTGTAGAAAATCATCCATGGAGATGAACTTCCATGGTGATCTTCTTGGATCTAAAGCAAGAAGATGAATAAACTACATTTTGTAGCTTGAAAATGCATGCATGGATGAATTTTAGGGTAAGGAGAGGAGGTTATACCTATCTTCCTTGTGTTTTGTGTTTGAAGGCTTGAATGTGAGAGTGTTTAAGGCTCGAATATGAGAGTGTTTGAGGGTGTTTAGGGTTGATGATTTGAGTTGGTTAAAGAGAAAACAAGTAGATAACAATGAAGTCCTCTATGTTTTCTCTCTAATCCTCCTCCTATAGGGTGATTTGAGCTTGGATTGGTGTATGTATGAGAGTATGTATGAGAGTGATTTGAAGTGTTTGTGAGTGAGTGAGATTTGGGAAAGATTGGAGAGAAAATGGTGGCAATCTAAGGATTCCCCAATCGTTTTCTCTATATTCGCCGCAGTTTCGTTCTTTGTGATCAAATTGTGTTGTCTAAACTGAGAGAGAGGAGGGTTCAATTTATAGGCCCCTTTGAGATGCAATCCCATTCGCGCGGAGGGTTCCGTAAACGTGCCACAGTGCATTAAATGTACTCGCTGTGCTTTGAACGAGGAAGAATATTATTCAAAATTCCGGCGAGCTTTTTGTTGTTCAACTTGCCTAATTCAGATTTTTCCAATTTCTTTTGCTTTTTTGATTCCTTTCCATGGTTTAACTTTAAATGGCAATGCCCACTTTACCCTTGGTTGGTTAGAAATGTTAGAAATGTTAGAAATGTTAAAACTCTCGTTAATTTTCTAACGAAAGTACTAACGACTCAAATTGGAGCACTTACAGTAGCCCCTCGGCGACGGTGCTTTCGAAGGAAGTGGGGTCGTTAATAAGAGTAAGGCTTCATATTTGGCGGGATGATCAGGTGATCGAGTGGCTGGACCTAATGATAGGCTACCTACGTATCCCTAGTGAGAATCAAGCCGGCCGTAGTTCGGGTCTTTCGACTATCTTTAGTCGTCGACCCTACTGTTTTAGGAAAGTCATCCTAAGATTTGACTATTTTTGGGAAGTCACCCTATGGTCTGACTATTTTTGGGAAGTCTCCCTATGATCTGACTGTTTTTTGGGAAGTCACCCTAAGATCTCGATCAGCTTTTGGGAAGTCACCCTAAGGTTTTGACTTTTTTGGGAAGTCGCCCTATGATCTGATCGCTGTTTTGGGAAGTCACCCTAAGCGTCCGACTATTTTTGGGAAGTCGCCTATGGTTTGACTATTTTTGGGAAGTCACCCTATAATCTGACTGTTTTTGGGAAGTCACCCTAAGGTTTTGACTGTTTTGGGGAAGTCACCCTAAGATTTGACTATTTTTGGGAAGTCGCCCTAAGGGATGATTGCGATTTATCGCTTTCCTCGTGTTGTGTGTGATAGCGTTTTAGGTGCCTCAAACTCGATGATGGCGTCTTAGGTGCCTCGAACCTCGATGATGGCGTCTCGAGGTGCCTCAACCTTGATGATGGCGTCTTAGGTGCCTCGAACCTTGATGATGGCGTCTTAGGTGCCTCGAATCCTTGATGATGGCGTTTTAGGATAGATGGTCCTCTAGTGGACTTCATTTGAAGGGATCGGGTTTTACGTCCGCCGAAGGAAAGGATGACCGTCTTGGTCGAGTGGTGGACCTAATGATAGGCTACCTACGTATCCTTAAGAGGGAATCAAGCCAGTTCGTAGTTCGAAAATAGGCCGGGGATGGTCTTTGATGGTTTGACGGTATTTGAGGTTTGGTTGTTTTTTGGGAAAGTCGCCCTAAGATTTGATGATAATGTTCTTTTAGAAAAGTAGTTGATTAAGATATGCTTTCATACCTTTCAGACCCGGCTCTGCGTCATTACATGGCGAGGCTACGGGTGATGTTGATGAAGAGTTGTTAGGCCGTTCGTGGGACGGTTTACGACGATTTGTTGTCTTTGGAGGCATTTTGACTGAAGGAGGAGTTTGGTTGAGTCTGCATCTTCTTGGTGATCGTCAAACTTGTAGAGGTTTTTGAGCTTGTCTTCACATTGGGACTTCTTACTTTTGAGAACTTGGTGTCTCTAACCGCATTGTATTTGAGAACTTGGCGTCCCTGACCGATTTGTATTTGAGAACTTGGCGTCTCTGACCGTACTGTATTTGAGACCTTGGTATCTTTGACCGATTTGCATTTTGAGAACTTGGCGTCTCCGAATTTGTATTGGAGAGCTTGGCGTCCTTGACCGATTTGCATTTGAGAGCCTCCGACCGACTGTATTGAGAGCTTGGCGCATCCCGACCGATCTAGACTGGAGAGCTTGGCGTCTCGACCGATTTGTATTGGAGAGCTCGCGTCCCGACCGATTGCATATTTGAGGACTTGGGCGTCCTCGACCGACTCAGGACTGGAGGACTTGGCGTCCTTGACCGATTTGCGTTTTGAGAACTTGGCGTCTCGACCGATTTGTATTGGAGAACTCGCGTCCTTGACCTCGATTTGTATTGGAGGACTTGGCGTCCTTGACCGATTTGCGTTTGAGAACTTGGGCGTCTCGACCGATTTGTATTGGAGAACTTGGCGTCCCCGACCGATTGTATTGAGAGCTTCGCGTCTCGACCGAATTGTATTGGAGAGCTTGGCGTCCTCGACCGATTTGTAGACACCGGAGGCGGTCTTCATATGTTTGTGGATGTTGGGGGATGTTTTCATCCATTCGAGGTCGTCTTTGGTGAAGATCATCCTTGCTTAAAAGGGGATTACGTTTGAATTCCCGCATTTGTTAGTGAAGAGGAAGATGCATATATGGCATTCATGATGGCGGATGCATGCATAGAACCAAAATGATTATGAGATGGTGCGTTTATTTGCTTTCGAAGATGCATTTGGCCTAAGCTTTTGGCAGAAATTACGTATTTATGATTTTCAATCACTTTAGGATTTTTCCTATTGATTCAAGTTTTGTGCATGCTACATGAGCCCCGGGGAGATTTTTGTGGGGATGCATGGTGATGAGAGGGGATATATGTGTTGTTGATCGTTTGGGACAAGCTTGAGCCGGTGGGGTGATATCCTTTAGTCGCTGGATCGAATTGCATGTTATTGATGAGGTCAATTTTGATCTTGGGATGAAGTCGATTTGAACCCCGGTCTCGATTGAAATTTCTTTCGCTCCTCGGACATTTGAAGCCGACGCTGGCGGTGCTCTAGAATCAAAGCATGTTGGACATGAATGAACCTCTCTTTACTTGGGTTAGTTGTGATTTGACGAAATGCCGATATGAGGAGATTCCCAATTCTCAACTTTTGATGATGCAGGAGTTGCCATATGCCAAGTTCTAAAGCCGAAACTCCAAGACGCTTGTCGAGGTGACCGAGACCTTTCTTCCAAGATAGGTGTGACTTTGATAAAGCCCCATTCCATGGAAAAGACATGGCGAAAACCACTAATCTTTCTTTTCGAATGATTGATGAAGCCCCGTGTTTGACAAAGCGTCACTACAGAGGTCCAGCTTAAAGGTTTGACCGACATACCGATGGAGTACCGAGCCAATCGATCAACGTGAGAGCCTTCAAGGTGAAGTTGTCATGAAGGGAGAAACCCATCTTTGATACCGACTATGAAACTAGAATCCTCTCTTCGAAGAGTGTCTTCCATATTGGAACCGTTAGCCATAGTGGCACTCGCTTGTTCGTGGCTTCAATCATATTCACACTACTTTTTTAGGGAATGGATTGCTGACTCGTATTGGGTCCTCGGGGTCCCCTTTTCGATCGCTTCTCACATCGCCCTTTTTCAGAGTCGTGTTGGAGGTGGAAGAAACCCGTATCTCGTAAGGTGTGCGACAACTCGCCGATTGTAAGCCCTCTCAAATTTAGCCCCGAATTGATCATTGCCCGTAGATCCTGGATAGGGGAAATTGCTAAGCTGAGGCCCTCGATGTGGTTTCGGGCGTGGATCGAAAGATGTCTAGTTGTTCCTCTTCGAAGGAGAAGCTGCCATCTTGTTTGTAAAAGTCCCCGATGTTCTCGTCTGACGCCGCATTGTTGTCTGCAGTCAAATCTATTTGCTTCCCACTCCAAGTTAGCTAGTAATCTGGTCCCATGTAGCCCCCGGCCTCGGATTTTAAGCGGAAGAACCATTTTAGAGCACTAGACTTCAAAGAGAGACTAAAATAGTCGCCCAACCGCCGATCGGCGCCCTTTGACCTTCATTGCCAAGGTATACGTGTCCGTATGGGTTTTCGGGCATGCAAGCTGCCATCAAAGAGATCCAAATTAGGCATCACGAATTTGTGGGGAACAAAGGAGTCCGGGTTCGCTTGGTCGGAAAGCGTACTTCTTAGCACAATTCAAGCAATCTGTGCTTTCATTTCCTCGTGTCGTTCCACGAACCAAGCCAAATGAGGGTCTTGTGGTGGAACCATGGCATTCAAACCAATGATCGAGCTAGAGAGAGGAGCTACCACCGGCGGCGCATTACAGTGTGGAGGGAACGTCCGATCCGGGGACATAGGTGAAATCCCGTCCTTGGCCCGAATCACCCCGGAGCTTGAGTAGGACCCCGGGCAAAGGGATAGAACCTCGCGGCTTGTTGTTGATTTTCAACCGCAAAGAGGGCGAAGGCGCCTGGCTTGATGTAGCTGGGTAACTCGGATTTCCGGAGTGAGGCCCATAAGTAGGCTTAAGTGCGGGTCATTGTCCCCGATTGTTGAATTGCATAGTCAAGGTGCATGACCAGTGGGGTACCGCGGTCCCGGTGATTCTGATGAAACCGGGATGGAGGCTTGCAACCCATCGAAGCCTGAGCGAGGAATGGATTTGTGAAAGCCGTGTGAGGAGCGGCCGAGCTAGCGTCATTCCGAGGAAGGGCTTCTGATCGTTGCTCCTAGACCAGCATCGCGGAAGCATTCCAAATCAAGCACGGAGGCCCCGATAGATTGGTTCCAAACCGAGGTGGGATCCCACTGGCTGGCTGGGTGTTCCGAGGTAACCCCAACCATGAGAAGACATTCCGTATCGATTTTGCCTCGCCGAGGAGCCGTGAACCGATCGGTCACGTTAGACTGCATGGGTCCAGAGTCCGTATTTGGGTTTGGCTGTCCCGTTGAGACGGCCATGAAGGGATCTTATGAGGCTTGTGCGGTGCCGGGATTGGATATCTTGAATCGGGGTCGCGTTGCCAAGGCATTTCAAACCGATGTAACCGAGAAGCTCCCGATCGATCTGTACCAAACCGCCGAGGCATACCAAACCGGGTCGTGACATACCGAGCCGACTCCGATCCGCTTTGAGGCATACCATACCGCCCAAATCGGATCAAGTCAATTTGTTTCTCCAAACGACCGTCCCGCATCGAACTGTGAATGTATATCAAACCGAGGCCGAAAGGATGGCCGATTCGCTAGCTTGAGAAGAGTGCGAGGAAGGTGGTGGCAAGGTCCTGTCTCGGCCAAGATAGGGACGGGGATCTCTTTTCCTCTTCTACCGTGAAAGTTCCATCGGGGCCGAGGGCAATCGCTCAAACACAAAATTTCCCGACATCTTCCAAAGGACGAACATCGAAACCTCTCTCATTCTCGATTGGCACAAGGAGTTTTATGGACTCAAGGTTCCAATATTAGTCATAGGAATATGCAATGAATTTCTGGTCTTGGTTAAAATTCCACGTCAGTCCACTTCGATCATCAAAGAACCGCACTTCGACTAGCCCATGACCCAACATGGCGATCAAATCTCGTCTTGCTTGTGTGGAGCCTTGGTACAAGAGATGTATTTGCGAAGTCTTGATTTTCGTTGGGAAGAAGTAACTTGGCAAAGCCTCGGGTCTCAATGGACTGGGTGGAATCCGACACAATTTGAGAGGCTTCAACCTTTGGTAGGCACTCGGGACTCCGATACCGAGCATGTAGACCAGAAACCACATCTTGTAGCGCAGAGAGTGAAGAACAACGCTTCTTGAATTATCATGTAAAGCAAAAAGAGGCAACCCATCCTTCCATATTTACTTTATTATTTTCTTTATTCAATTAGTCAACCGGAAGAAAATGTAAAAAGCAAGACAATTTTAGGAATGTAAGTATCTCATATGGCATATATATTTTTTTTCGAAAAGTGGGGATGAATCCCGATTTGTAATATTATTTGATGGCTCCTCATTTGTGAAGGCGTACCAAAAAGAATCTCGCTTTGGGTTTGACTCTTTTTTGAGAGAGCATAAGTTTAGAAAGGTTTGTAAAAGTGATGGAAGCCCCCGCCGACGTAAAATTAGTGTTTAGCTCTATTTTTCCTATAATGTAGAAAAAGAAGACTTGCTCGAGACATCTCGAAAATATGTTTTATTCAAAATGATCACAAGATTGCTTAAAACACTTTATTAATGTTCCGGGTTATTCAACCCCTAATCTCGAGCAATGAACAAACATTTTGATTAATCATGAGGAGAAAGTCAGAAATTTGATACCAAGAGTCAAGATGGCGAATGGTGTAAAGAGGGATCGTGTATAGGGAGAGGCTATTGGTGAGGCCGGATTTTCCGGGATTTGAGTAATGTGTCTATGACCGGACCACTTTCTCGGTTGCCTACGTTCCTCCTCATCAGTGAGGAGCTCAGTCAGCCAAGTAGTCTCGGGTCTGAAGCCGTGTTTGGCTTTAGAAAAGGGGTATGAACATTTGTGGTACTTTTAGGTGAAAAGGCTCGGATAGGAAGTTTGGATGATAAGGTGCGGGCCTTGAGGTGATTCCTTGACATGTCATTTCTGAGCTTCGACTTCCGTTGCTTCTTCGATGAAGTCGTCCTTCAACCCTGGGAGAAAAGATTTTGGATGCAGCTTTAAGGGCTTATGATATGTTTTTGCCGTTGCTTTGTCTCAAGCTCGCTCCCTTGTTGTCGACAACTTCCGTTCTTCTCGGGCTTTAATTTTGCCCATATGTCAAACTCTTCCGATCGGCGGTAAGCTAGGTCCTCGGGGCCTCATTTTTTTTTGAAGCTTTTGTTTTTGAAGCTTTTTTTTTTGAAGCCGTTGTTTTTTTTTTTTTGAAGCTTTGTTTTTTTTTTTTGAAGCTTTTGTTTTTTTTTTGAAGCTTTTGTTTTTGACTTTTTTTGAAGCTTTTGTTTTCTTTTTTGAGCACTCCGAGGACGAAGGCAAGCTTCTACTTGAACTTTCTTGATGCATGGGGGCGGAGGCAAGCCCCCGTTTTTTTTTTCGATATGGGGTCCGATCTCCCGATGCCGAGTGTGACCTTTTGTTGTCCACTTGATGTTGCCGCCTTCACGTTGACTTGATCAAGGTGATGATGGGGATATGTTTTGGAAAGTGTAATGGCTTTGGATGGAGGCCTTGGTGAGGTGGGAGGAAAGTGTATAGGGAGTGGCATTAGTTGACTTTCTCTCGCACCAATTAATTAAAATCTTAATCATTTCCAGAGATTATTTGGTCGAGCGATGGCGTAGTGATCATTTAACAATAAAACCATTCTCATTAAAATGTAATGTGAGGTGTGCAAATAATGTCTCAAGTCTAGCGAGAAAAGAAAGTAAGACTCTTTTATAGAAAATCTTAAGATTAACTACAATGTCCAAGTGAGGACTTGATTGAACGTAAAAGAAAGTTAACTTGTAGACACCTACGAAGGTTGACTAAAGAGACTGCTTTTAATACTTAAAGTGATGGTGTAGCCCCTAGTCTAGCTACTGGCTTTGTTGGGCTTGGACTCGCATCAAGGTAACAGCTGAGCTTTCCATCTTTCTCGTTAACTTCGATTCCCATTACTCTGTACCGTAGAGCGGTGATCGCCACGTGCCGCGACATGACATCAAGGTGGGAGTACTGCAGGAGTTTGAGGCCATGGAGCAAATGGCGAGCACAAGTTGTCCAAAGAAACGGGTCGGAAAAGTCACGGGGACGAATCTTTGTCTGATCGAGCATATTGATGGAACGAAGTGAACCCGAGAGGACCTTGTGGGGTATTGGGCTGCTGTTTGGGAGGATTCAGCCGTCATACGCAATGGTTGTTTTGAGTGAAAGGGGTGATACTAGGGGCCGATTGTGTCTTCTGTGCCTTTCTCGAAGCTTGGAACTAGCATTAGACAAGTGTGCTCACCTGGGGCAAAGTTACTGGTCCGTATCGGATTCTCCTCACTTCGGGCACTTGAATTTTGGCGCGATGTAATCATTTCTTTGCCCGGTTCCGACGATCTTGGGTCAAAGGAGTGCTAGTACTTAGTCATAAGGAATCAAGCTTCTCCCCTGCATTTGTTTCACTTGCTCCTATCAATATTGCCACATGGGGATCACGACGGGAACATTTCCTGAGTTAATGGAACTCGCAACAAGACTCTTATCAACAGAGGGAAACACAAACTACAGCACTCGGTGAAACCGACGGGTGAATTCACTAGAGTCCCAGAGACGAGCAACGGAAAAAGCTTCAGCGGCATCATCGGATTTTCTTTTTAGCAACTCAATGATACCCGCATTCGGGGTGGGTGTAGAGGCTTGAACATAGCCACATAAAGCTCAAACTAATTATGTGAAGCCGGAGCATAACCGGTGTATTGCACAAATTGAGGGAATAGGTGTGATGGAGCCCCAACTCGCTCGGTGAGCCGAGGCGGGATGGAGCCACTAATGGCCCGAGGCGCTCGGAAAGGGGTCGAAGAGGAATTGTCCTTGGCAAGGGATCATATGTGAGATGGAGGGGAGGTGTTGGCACATGGGATGGAGAGTTATAGGATGAAGCGGACCGAAATCACTGCATTTCGAAGTCTCATGCTTCGACTCATTGACTAATTGTGGAACCATTCGCCTCAATCACGTTACTCAACTCCATGGCGGCGAGAGCATCACGGATGAGCGGTGGTCACTGCTCTTCATGAATCTTATTACGGGCGTTTTCCAAAGCCAGACTAACTCTTCCTTCCTAATCATCGGATTTCTTGTATCTCTTTAGCTTTTCGCAATCCGCCACCGGTGCATCATTATCATCCCACTTAACTCTTGGCGTCGCCAAGTGAACTTCATCTTGGAGGGCGAGAGTCTGCAAAGCATTTCCCACCAACTATCCAGCTTTGCCATGGCCACATGGTTTTGCAACCGGTGAACCATCCATTCTCACAACATTTGTTGCGACTTAAATCATCTCGGCTTGTCGGGAGATCTGCTGAATTCCAAAGAGTTTGAATCATAAAATTCCAAACTCATGTTTGAGCATTCGCGTTGTTTTTGGGAAATGATCATTGGCAAGGGGTTTAGATCACTCGAGGCGGGTCCGAGTTTGCCCACTTCTTAATTAATCCTCGAATCGCCTTTCTCAAAGTCATCACGACATAAATTATCGGTCGTATTGACCGTGGTACTCGGTGGAAAGCACAATGCTTAGTGGTGTCAAAAGGGATTTTGGGATCTCTCATGAGGCTGAGTAGTTTCTCATGTGGTTCGAGGAGACCTCCTGCTCTGAAGCAAGCTATTTAAAAATCTTTGCTTAATGGAACTTGCCCAAATCCTCGGGATTCGAGATTTGGTCATTGACTTGGTCAACCATTACGAAGCAGGGTTTGCGGCTTTGGTCCATTGGGGCCGCTCGAAGCTTGCCCGTTTCGACATTAACCTTTGAACCGCATTTCTCTTCAAGACTATGCAGTTTGGCCTGGTCGTGTGGCCATAATGATCATGGAAGGCGCGGTAGTTTACTCATGTCTCGAGAGGTGCATTTGAGCTCCTTGGATGAAGCTAGTCCTTGAGAGGCTCCAAAAGGCCTACCCTTACTAAGCCCTTGAAAATTAAGCCCATGGGCATCCCAGAGATCTATCAAAACGTTCTCGTTGCCTTAAAGGACCACCATTTCTTGGTTGCTTTTGGGGGTCATCAATTGTACTGACAATGCCGCTTCTTTCCTTTACCGGATGCTCGGAGCCGTGTTGGAAGGGTAAGGTTTTGCATAGCGGCGAGACATGTTCGGACTCGTGAGTCTTTTCCCGATCACGAACCCTTTTGATGTAATCATCAATGTAATCGTCGAGATCTCGACCTTTTGTAAACTTCATTCGTGCAGTTTGGAGCATACACAAGATTGATATGGGTAGAGATGGCCCGAGCTCGAGCGATCGTCGATACTCTCGTTGCTAGGCTTTTCTTGTACCTTCTTAATTGGTTCTACCAATAATCCATTGGACCGAGTCAATAGGAACATTAGGATTGCATGACCCCGCCACAAGATTGGCCATTAAGCAAACGAAACCACGGTAGGTAAGTACTCTGGTGGGAGGAATAGACAGGTCGAGCATTAAAAAAGCTATGTGACCGTGAATCTTCCTCTATAAGGCAAGGCTGGCAGGTTGGTCGAAGATGAAGACATATGGCTCGTAATGGGGTGGATACCGGGTGGAGCGATGAGTGCGGATCCGGAAAGGCCGCTGAAAAGCAGTGAGGTTTCGAGGCATCGTAACGGATAGGATTGAATGTGGTTCTTGACATGGCACCGGAACATATTTGCAAAGGGAAATGTGTATACTTGTACTTGGATAGAGCAGCGGACTTGACTTGCGTAGCAGTAGCCGTGGGTGGAGAATTCTGATGAGGAGCATTTGACCTTGTCGGACTTCAGCCAACCGGAGGGGCGGGGTAGAGCCCGATGAAGTGGTGATAAAAGACCGGTGGCCCACGTGATCTTGCGGTATCATAGGGGCCGGTGTGCTTTGCCACAATCGGAGGAAGCAAGGCGGCCCCCTACGAACCAGCGGGAGCACGAGAAGCGAGCTGTCCCATTCCGAGATGGTGACCGAGCCCAGGACGATGCGGTGAAGTAGTAAGCGGCCGCCTTCGGGCTCCTTCCGAGTCAGCGGGGCGAAAGCCAAATCGAGCCCAATCCCTGAGTGGTGAGACACGAGGAGGCACCGGGCAGGAATTTGACCTAGATCGGGCTTCAAGTTGAGGAGTATCGAGCCGTAGGAAATTTGTGAGATGTCTTCAGGCCCGACTCAATTCCAATTCACTGGCCGGTAGCCGGGTCCATTGAAGTTTTGGATGAATAGCACTGACCATTCCAAGTCAGCGGGGCGAAACGTAAAATACCCGATTGAAACCGAGGTGGCCGAGAGGTGCCCGGGAAGTTGACCAAGATCGACTGCTGAGGAGTATCGATAATATCGTCGATGAGGCCGGAAGAGGCAGCCGAGTGAGTGATAGGCTTGGGGATGCTTGGCCCATTAGTAGTTCCACACGAAGGAGACAGGCATTTGCGATTCAGTAGTTGGCATACCGGGAGGGTAATTAGTTCCACCTTCGCATTAATCCGTAAAGGTTCCATTAGGGTGGCGAACGACAAGCGTTGTTTAGCCCTGAGGTTACGATACCTTCCAATAATCGGCTGATGCCGAGCCTGCTTGATGTTGTCTTATACATTCCAAACATCCGATTCCGTTCGGCTGCTCGGCATTTTTGCCGGAATTTCCGGGGGTGCGGATCTCGTACGTCCCCCATCCTTTGTTCTCCTCTACGAGTTGGCCATTTCGAAACTTTGAGCCGAAGCGAGGGAGGAAACCGACGAAGTATCTCGACTCCGGAATGGGCGGGGCGAGTCAACAAAGCGATGACACCTGGGCTTGATCCAAACTTTGCCTAACGTGGAAGGCACGAAAAGCGGTGTGTGGATTCGGGACTTGGGAAGCTGGGCACGAGGTTGGTGTTTGGGCTTAGGGCTCATGCGACATGCGATTATTTGTTTAAATTTACTTAAAACATGTTTTTATTAAACCTAATCGGTTGGAAAAGATTGCTCTTCTTTTTCACAAACTACTCGATCTCTGGATCGGTGGGCCCCTGGTCACTTACGTCTATAAGCCCCTCGTATTTCCACTCCGTATTTCGACCTCCCGGGGTGGACGGCCCAGGGCGAGGGTCCTATAGTGGCAAGCGGGTCCTTCACCGACCCGAAAGAAGAAACGATCCTAAAAGTACGGCGGGTAATCGGAGTCTTGACGAGGTATTCGATGTAAATTACTGGGACAAAGCCGGCGCGTCAAAGTCACAAGATCGTGTCCGAGGAGCTCGACAAAAAGTTGGCATGATTTGGACTCGATAAATGTCCACGGTTGATCTTCTGACTTGTCGTCGGTTAAGCCGTAATCGAACGCATGGAGATAACCGTTAATCCTCGATGACTCGGTGTCAAGGTCTTTGGAAATCGCAGTGTATAATTTGTGCCGATCGAGCCGAAGTCAAGGCGCCGGTCAATATCTTGGTCAAAGTCTGCGGCGGGAAAGCCTGCATGACTTCGGCGATTAGGGACGAAAGATATTGAGTCGGTATGCCGACAAAGGCTTGAAAGGAAAGGTCTAGTACAGGCAGGGCATGAAGCACGGTAACCCGAGACTAAAAACCAAACGGGTCTCTGGACGAAGTGTGTCACGGGACCAGTGCATTGGTCGACACGAGGCTCCATGGGATGTTTGGGTAGTCTTGTGCTCATCCGAGAGGCGTAATAAGACCAAACGGGACCGCCGACAAGGATTTCCCGGGTTAGGGACGTAGTGTGCGGTGTACGGTCACGTGCGCGTAGTGTGCAAGCGATCTATGGCCTTCCTGTTTACGAGTAAAATAGAAAAAATTTTTATATGTGTCTTAAAAATATGATGCATGATTTTTTTTTTTGAACTTTTTTTTTTTTTTTTTTTTTTTTTTTGAAATTTAATGAACACATAAAGCACGTAGGCACGGTAAAATTCCAGCAGTTAGGGACATTATTCCGGCCAGTCAAAAATTTTGACTTTCT